>CM060949.1:28425477-28667977 GCA_030765055.1 Mantis religiosa | reverse complement strand
ACATGGTTATTCGAACACGTTTTTGGTCTAAACTGAGCAAACGCTTTCTCGTTTCTATATGTTGATTTAATATGTGACAAACACGTTCTTTTGACATGTTCATAGCCTGTGCTATTTCTCTCACTTTAATTCGGCGGTCGTCTAGCACAATTTCGTTAATTTTGGTGAAGTTTTCGTCGGTAGCTGCAGATTTTGGACTTCCCGAACGTTCATCGTCTCCCTAGCTCTTACGGCTACGTTTAAATTCAGCTCTCCAAAGTTTCACTGTAGTAAATGATGGTGCAGTCCCCATACACAGAATCCAACTCATCTTTGATTTGCGTAGGCGTATTGCCTTTCAAAAACAAATATTTAATGACAGTTCGATAATCGATTTTGTCCATTTTCATAAAAACACTCACACCAACTCACTCAGACGACTTTACATAACAACTGAGCGTCCAAAATGGCTGAAACTTTGGTGAGTAACTATTAACAGATGGACAACGATATTCACTAGCTTTTACTTACGAGTGCTGCCATCTTCATACTGAGGTCGGAAACATTTCAGGCCACCCTCGTACACCTACTTATCCTATGGATAATACATATTAAAAATATCTAGACTAAAATTTATCGTGAATAGAGCAACATGGATAGAAGAAGAAACGGCGTTTAATGGTTGTTGAAAATACACAAGGAACATCTACGAGCTTTTAATGGATGAGATGTATAATTGCATCACATCAGATATTTAGGTGCTTCCTTTACTATGCAGCAATTATTAGCATGGCTTACCGGTCAATGTAGCCCTTCTTTGTGCAGGTATGAACGGGGTCCCCAACATTTCGAGACTACGCTGGGGATCCCTGGTGGTCTCTTTAAAAGGAGCCTGTTTAATAAACACCTGAGCTAAGCCAGACGATACGCCTCATATAAGGGGAGCCGGAACGGCATTCTGGGGTGAAATTTCACAAAATTTGCGAAAATAATTTTCCCTGATGTTTGTATAAGCTAAAAACGATATTTACTTTCGTGTCCCATAGTTTTAAAAGTCCTAAATAGACTCATTTTCAAACGACTGCCCAGTGTGCCACGCCCCCTACTAGTCATTTTGTAACTGTGTTCTCTCCTTATTGAAGATATATTCCAGAGCACAACTTTATTATGAAAGGAAGTCCTTGTTTTTTTATCAATATTAATCTGTGCGTCTGATGTTAACTCTTCCATGCTTTGTTTATTATGATTATGTTTTGATTTACTACAGCTGTTTTCAAGATGGAAAGAAGCAATAATTTTGGTGTAAGAAATCTGCATTGGAACCAGTACAAACAGTTTAATTTATCGCGATTACAGAATAAGAGTTACAACCCCTAAAATGGAAAAAGTGTAGTAACACCTGACAATATATTGACTTCATCAAAACCAACCTCATACATTGGCGATGAATGTGAAGTGAAAATTGGTTCTTCAAGGTAAAAATGGTTTCTTCATTGTGTAATGGCAGTGATAACAATTTAACTAAAGTAAATAATGATGTTAGATCAACAAGTTTCCAGTTAGTAGATATAGAAAATTGGTACAGTGTAAATTTTTTGAAAATGAAAATTGCCATATCAGTGGACACCAAGAAATGAAATGGATTATTAGCTACATAATACTCAGTTGCCAAAATTGTAATAAAGAATATATATTTGAAATACCCAGAAGTATTGAAAGTGGTACAGAAGTAAATGTAAGATTTGCTTATGGCTTGAGAAGCATTGGCAAGGGAATTGAGGCGCCCGCCTCGGTAGCGTAGATGGTAGCATGTCTGCCTCACGTTCAAGAGGTCCCGAGGTCAAATCTCGGTCAGGGTGAGTTACCTAGATAAGGTTTTTTCCGGGGACTTCCCTTATCCTTCAAGACGAATGTCGGGTAACTCTAAGCTCCATGGACCCTGGACTCATTTGAGCATCATTTCACCCAATTCATTCACCGTCCGATATAGCTTAACATGGGGGGGGGGGGGGAATTGAGGCAGATAAGACATTGGCTGCTGTTTTCAGTTTACCAGCCCCCCAGCCAAATTTAACAAAATAATTAATAACAACATAGAGGAAGTGGACATGGAGTCTAGGAAGAAGAAAAGGAGTGAAAAACGAAAGTGGGAGGATGCTAATGATGAAAAAGATGCAGAATATGGATCTGGAGAAATTCTGAGGTGTTGTTCCAACATAGCAAAGCTTTTATGCTGTTTTTCTCTGTTTTATTTTTTATACTTTGGGTGCGCTCATCTATAAAACTACTGCAGATACATTTTTTTCTGGAATTAAAGCAATACTTGAAGATTGTGCAGCGAAATACCACCAGTACTCCATTTAAACAGATGGTTCTCCGATAGCTGAAGGGCTTAGTAAAAGTGCTAAAGTAGGATTTGCGTTTGTGGTATTCTCTCGCTCCATAGAATGTCATTCTTCCATGTTCAGACTTGCCAAGGAGTGTTCAAGCTGAATTATTAGCAATCCGTGAAGCAGTGAAATGGTGCAACAACTTACAATGTACCGCTCGCCTTTACAGTGACTCACAAGCAGCAATTGCAGCTTTGAAAGATAGCAAAAACAGCAGTCCTATTGCAGCTGAAATAAGAAGTCAATTATTATGTAGTTCTCAACTGTGTATTAAATGGGTCAGAGGACACGTAGGGATTGCCGGAAGTGAACGTGCAGATGAGCTAGCAAAGAGAGCTGCGACTTCAAATCTTCCAGACTTACACTCTATGCCCTATTTCTTATGTGAGGCAAATATTAAAGGAGATTATCATCAGCGACTGGAATGAATGCTGGTTAAAAATGATTGTGGTGCTTTGAGTAAGAATTTATATTTCCCAACAGTTTCTGACAGACATAAATGTAAATTCGTTAATCCTAACTATGTTCTCACCCAATTCTTAACTGGACATGGCAAATTTTCAGCTTACTTATTTCGATTCAAAATCAAATCCACATCTGATTGTATTTGTGGAAATCATCTTCAAGATGTCCCTCACAGTTTATTTGATTGCCCGTTTTTCTGTTATGAAAGATACCAACTTGAATTATTGCTTCAATTCTTAGATTACACTTTCTCAAAACCACTTACACATATTCTGATGAATTACAAAACTTATCAATATTTCATAGCTTTCTTAAACAAAATATTTCTTAAGCTAAATGATTCATCTTGATGTTTACTGTTTGTCAGCTTGATATTGAATTTGTTATGCTTTTGTATATTGTATTATATTCATAAATTTGTAAAACTATATTGTTAATATACCTTTGGGTTAAATAGGAATCAAAAAGTTGGATAGTAAATAAATAAATAAATAAATAAATAAATAAAGCAATATTTAAACTGTTTTCTAAAGGTACTTGTAGAAAGGTATGAGAAAATTTGAATTTAAAACAAATGAATCCGGAATATTTTTAGAAGTAATTTCAAGACATTTATTTAAAAAATCATATATCCTTTATTAAAACTCCAAAATAAGATCTATTTATTATCTTTAGTGCATTTTGAAAGTGTTGTAAAATAACAAGTAAACGTTTCAAATTGATGCACTCAGTGGCTCTTGAGCTAAGGGCACCAGAAAACTCTCATTTTAACATTGGTGAGATAGGCTGTTCCGGCTCCCGTATAGCATTTCTTTTTCACTTTTTATCCATCACCTTATTTAAACATGAGTAGATAGTGTAAGAAATACAAAGGGGTGCCTTCGTCATATCTGCTGCTTAGTAGCTTACAACGAACTAGGGGTGGCTTACTAATGTTACATTACGTATATCTTATTAATAATATTTAGGTATTTATTTGATACTATTCTGGCGAACGAGGTAGCTTGCTGTGGTAAACTCTGTCCGTGCCATGACGTGTAAAGGTCAACTCGAAAGATCAGTTCTATACCGTTCCCTCACATCCGCAATACGTTATAATCACGGCAATTATTTCGTTAAGCCATGCTTGAATTTGTAATTACTGTACAAGTTGCCAGTATGTATACCTACAGCCTACGTGTATACAGCACGCACAAACCATTAAGTGCCGACAATGAAAGCAGGACCGTGGTCCCTTACATTTGCGACCAGCGGAAGTACGTTAAACATGGTTTTTATGTGAATGTTAATTGTCCAACTGAAGGTAGCAGGAGCTCCGCCAGACAAAGGAACAACATTGCGCGAATTGCGCAATGTTTGGTTGCTATCGCCGTGACAAAAGAGAGTGCAGAATGTACGGTCTGGTCCCTGAGACAACCTCTTTTATTGCAGTAAGTATAAAGAAAGGGGATAAAAGAAAAAAAAATGATAAGAAAAAATAAATGAGCGAGTAATAAAAAAAGGATAAAAACAATACAGTGACACATTAAAAAAAGAAAAAGAAAAAAAAAAAAAGGAAATATTGTCTCCTAATTCGTTTCTGGTGAAAAGTTACAATAATTTCTCCTACGAATTTCTAAGAGAGTAAAAAAATAACCATTTTATCTTTATAATTTGAAACCTAGTGCAATTTGAGAAATTACTACAAAAAGCAAAATTACTTGCGGAATTTCCCTTTAGGATTACTCATTTATCATCATCATCGTCGTCGTCGTCGTCGTCGTCGTCGTCGTGGTCGTGGTCGTCATCATCATCATCATCATCATCATCATCATCATCAACAACGACAAAAACTTTTCACTTAAGGTATAGAAAAAGTCACATGCGACTAAATCCGGACTATAGGGAGGGTGAGGGATGCACTTAACGTTGATTTTTGCAAGATATTCAGCAACAACATTGGCAATATGCGGCCGCGCATTATCGTGGTGCAGCATCCAGCCTGCCTCACGGAAATGTGGTCTTTTGCGCCTGATATGGACTTGCAATGTTTTCAGGACATCCCTGTAGTATTGTCCAGTTACTGATGTGTGTGCAGGTATAACATGCTAATAAACCATTCCATGAATATCAAAGAATGAGATGACCATAACTTTTCAAGCAGAAGCAGCCACTTTTGCTTTTTGGGGGGTTGGTGATGAAGGAGATTTCCACACTGAGCTTTGCTGTTTGCGCTCAGGATAAAAGAAAAAATTATAAGAAAAAATAAATGAGCGAGTAATAAAAATAAAAGGATAAAAAATACAGTGACACATTAAAAGAGAAATATTGTTTCCTAGAGAAAAATCTCATTTAATTGTACTTTCTGGTGAAAAGTTAAAATAATTATGCCTACAAATGCTTTAAGATACTAAAAAATAACTATTTTATACTTATAATTTGAAACCCAATGCAACTACAAAAAGCAAAATTACCTGCGGAAATTCCCTTTCGGATTACTCATTTATCATCATCATCATCATCATCATCATCATCATCATCATCATCATCATCATCATCATCATCATCATCATCATCATCATCATCATCATCATAATCATCGACAACAACAACTAGAACAGCTTTTTACGGTTTAAGCCATTAGGGCTCGTTCCGGTCTCATACATTTTAAATTAAAAGTGTCGTATCCATCTTTTTTTTTCTTGGCCTACAAATATCTCTTCTGCCTAAAGGTTTGCAATCTAAAACCAATTTTGGAATGCGGCTATCATTCTGTCGACATGTTCCTTCCAGTTATTTCTATTTTGATTTACTCTATCTGTTAGCATAAAGATGTTCAATTGTTTTCGAATGTTCACTGTTTTGCTTATCTAGAAGATTATACCCTGTTACATTTCTTAAAAACTTCATTTCCGCCGTTTCAATCATTTGTTCTTCCTTTTTTGTTACAGTCCAGAATGCGCTACCATATACAAATATATGAACTGTCATTACTGATTTATTATACACTTATATTTAAAGTATTTTTCCCCCATTTACTCCAATGGTCACATCGGCGGCCGTTTTCCTTTGGAACATATCGAAAGTGTTCACTCGTATTCGTTGGGTTTTAATCATTAGATCACGTACACTTCCGCACTCTCATTCATACTTCCAGAAGATGAGGAAAAATCGCCACCCGCACCGCCAAGAATCGAATCCGGGACCCCTAGCACAGCAGACAAGCGCTCTAACGATTGAGCTACTGCACCAGCCTTTAAAGTATTGTGGATATACGTTTTTCCCAAATTTTAACAACTAACCCACAATTCTAAAAATTATATTATGAATTTCTGTAAGTATTCTCTTTATAAAATGAATACAAATTTACAGCAGGTGTACAGATTTGCATTTTTAACCTAGAGAGCAGCATTCTGAAAACTCGAGAAATTTTGTAAGTCTTTTGGTAAATATTGGAATTTACGAGGGTTGTTCAATAAAGAATGATCACAATATTTTTCTGACAACGTACCTTTACTCATCCTCATAATTTTGATGGTCCTTCTCAAAATAATCTCCCCTGATTGCGATGCACTTCTCCCAGAGTTTCTTCCAGTCTTCACAGACATGCTGGAAACCATTTTTGAGAGATCCATCAAAATCGCCTCCGTAGCCTTCACCACTACTTCTGATAATGGATAATGCCTCCCATGAAGGCGTTTCTTCAAGTTAAGGAATAGAAAAAAAGTCGCATGGGGCTAAATCCAGACTATAGGGAGGGTGAGGTATGCATTTCACGTTGATTTTTGCAAGATATTCAGCAACAACATTGGCAATATGCGGCCGCGAATTATCGTGTTGCAGCATCCAGCCTGCTTCATGGAAATGTGGTCTTTTGCGCCTGATATGGACTTGCAATGTTTTCAGGACATCCCTGTAGTATTTTCCAGTTACTGATGTGTGTGCAGGTACAGCATGCTGATAAACCATTCCATGAATATCAAAAAATGAGATGACCATAACTTTCCCAGCAGAAGCAACCACTTTTGCTTTTTGGGGTGTTGGTGATGAAGGAGATTTTCACACTGAGCTTTGCTGTTTGCTCTCAGGATCAAAGTGATGTAGCCAAGTTTCATCAACAGTGATTACGTTTGAAAGAGACTCCGGATCTTCCTCTAACATCAACTTTAACTGCATGTTACCTCCATTGCAGCGGTAGGCGATACTGAACATGTCTGAACTTACCTTGTTCTCACAGGCGGGAACCAGGAGTACCAACAATGAAAGCACTAAGTCGGTTTGTTTCACATTAAGCCAACAGAAAGTAATAAGAAATTATGTCCGTAAAAAATTATGACCATTCTTTATTGAACAGCCCTCGTATTTAAGAGATAAACGAAAAGTTACTGCCCAGCAGCTGTAGAACTCGTCAAAATACACAAATAATGTCAATTACAATAATGTATTACAAAGTTACCCAATTCCGATATATCACAATTTGTTGATTACAATTCCCAGATACTTAAATGTATGTCATTTTTAACTTCTAAGTTCGTATTCCTCTTTTCATTCAAGGAGAACTAATACTTCAAATGCATCAATCAGTGGTTCGCTTTTTAAATATCTGACTGCTGCTTATATCACTTTATTCTAGGTATAAGAACAAAAAACTGTGCAATATGCAAGGCTTTTCTACAGACTTTATTCAAAGAAACAAGACAAAAACAAACTTTTCTAAGAACAATTTGTAGAAGCTTGGGTGGAGAAAGTCATGTGAGTATAATATACTACATGTGTATTTATTTTTTACTAATATGACAAAAACACATCCCTGATTAATTAGTTATTGAAAGCAAATAATTCAACGTAGATTTTTTGGACATGCCCCCCCCCCCGGAAACTGACTTCTAAATACGTTCCTGCCTTTATAATATACAGTGCTTCACTACGTATATGTCAATTAACGCCAAAACGCAGTGAAGTCTTTATTAGCCAGTTACTAATTGAGTTTATAGTTGATTAATACACCCTAGTCCCATGAATTGTGGAACTACATTACAGGCGCTTTCCGTGCACCGTAATACACCTTTTTATTGTATTGGAAACAAAACGAAAATTGGCAACACTGCTGATAATAAGACCATAAACAAAAGAGGTAATGAAGGCCCTTGTAATTCTTTCGTTGTCTTTTCACACCTTCATGCAAGTAGCATTCAATATCACCTGTCATTTGTTATCAAATAATTTTGATTCGCCTTATGTTTCAATCTAGAGAGACTGTAACAGTCGGATGTGCAACTGATAAAAGAGAAAGAACTCATAAAATGTGTAAATATGCAATTAAAAGACTTTAAATCTATACCTTCCAATCATTGGCTGACGAACATTAATGATGATGATGGTAATGATGAGGTGATGGATGTATGGAAGCACAGGCTAATGGAAGGAGGATGGTGGAAAGAGAGGGGGGATGGACGAATGGATTTGATACATTTGGACGGACGAACGGATGGATGGATTATTCATTTATTACTGCTAACACTGGAATGCATTGTAACGTGAGAAAAAAAAATCACTAATTTAAAAAATAATCTCTTATTTAGCTGAAGAGATCTAAGATGAAGTGAAACAAAATTGCACATTTTTATTGATACGTATTCAAAACTATTTTATGGAATAATACAAGAAATCATTAAAGCAAATACAAGGGGCGTTCATCTGCGCTGCAGCGCTGCGATCGCAGTTCCGCACATGTGCGGTAGACACTATGTATCAAGGAGAAGAAACGTGCGCCAATGTGAGATCGCTGTCAGCCACGTACGCTTTGTTGTGCTTGTTTACAATGTCGGTGTTGATTGAAAACCCCGCCGCTTGTGAATTCAGATCTGTGATTCGTTTTCTGAATGCTAGGAAAGTGAAACCAATTGAAATTTATCGGCAAATTTGTGATGTCAAAGGTTGTTGTGGTTCTTCACGACAACGCACGACCACACACTGCGAATGCGACGAGAAACATCTTGCAGGTATTTGGCTGGGACGTGTTTGACCAGCCGCCGTACAGCCCTGACCTCGCTCCTAGCGATTTTCATCTGTTTTTGCATCTGAAATCTTTCCTTGGCGGTCAACACTTCAACAATAACGAAGAGCTGAAAGAAAATGTTTCCAACTGGTTGAAGACACAGGCGGCAAACTTCTATGAAGAAGGTATACAAAAACTTGTGCCTCGCTATGACAAATGCCGAAAAATTGCAGCAGTTACGTGGAAAAGTAATTTAAGAGTTCTAGAATTTTGTGCAACAAAATAATTTTTGTATCTGTATACAATTTAGTTTTATTACCAAACAGAGCTTACTTTCTGGACGTACCTCGTATTTAAGTCATTTATAGCTGCTTAATTGTTAAGAAATCGCTTGCCATTATGAATGTTTTCGTCATATAAAATAGACAGATAAAAAAAAGCATTGATAGCATCATTAATATCACAAATTGAGTAAAAGGTGATCAAATACAAGGTGTGTTCAAGCTATAACACCACCCCCCTTTCAGGGCTGGGACCAGTTAGCAACTTCTGGTGTTTTAAAAATACACGTGGACTATTTGCGAATGCGTGTCAGAGATGGCAGCACTGTACAGCGCATAGAATTTTAGTGGCAGCGACGAGAGTTAGGACTGCTTTTTCTACTTAAAACGGCGACGTTTTCATTGCAAGAACAGCGTGTTATTCGTTTTCTCCATTTTCGTCATGTGACACCTATTGAAATTCATCGCCAGTTGAGTGAGGCATGTGGTGATGGTACCATGGATGTATCTAATGTGCGTTGCTGGGTGCGACGGTTCAATGAAGGCAGAACATCGTGTGACAACAAAGCAAGACAGTTGCAGACATCGCCTCCAAAACTGGCATTTCCGTGGGATCTGTGCACACAATCCTGCATGAAGATCTGAAAACGCTCAATCGGCGATCCTCCAAAACAACGTTCTCCACTCACTGGATCATGTTGTCAGGCCGGCTGGTGCGAGGCCGTGACTTTCTTGGTTTGTTGTATAAAATACACACTTTCCTTTTAAACGATGGAAATTCTGAGCCTACCCTTTACTGTTCACACTTTATATATTGACATAGGCAATAAAATATGATTCATTGAGTTATAAGACGAAAACAATTGATTTGAATATCTACTATCAATCCTGGATTTAATATTATGGATTGAGGAAGCATCACAATCTGATACTAATGTCAATACTCCTCTGTAGATGTATTTACTTAGCTTTTGTTAGGCGTGATAGACTGGTTGAAGTGGTTCAATTATGTGGCCTCCTCAATTATGTTTTCTCAGTTTCTGGCTTGTTGCCTGTAGGTTATCATGAGGACTGGTGGCTTTATTACAAATGTTGACAAGCAACGGCAATTTTGAACACAAGCCAGGAAACATGAACAAAGTAAGTCGAGTTTGGAAGTGCTCGCCAACTGTGGGTGGCAGCCTTGCTGCAAACTTTCAGTGCCGACACAAAATGATTACACCAAGTAAATAAATGTTAGAGCACCTGTTCAGGAAGGCATACCATACTTATCTGACTTTTACCAGTTTGCACGTGTATTGTAGCAATGTATTTTGTTTTCTTGCACTGCTAATTTGACTTAGCGCTTTGGCTTGAAAAATCTGCTTTACCTTAAGAGTAAGGATAAAATGTCATAAAGGTATTCGTCATAAAATATTCATCTTCACAGTCTTTACCAAGTATAGGAATTTCCAAGCACTGAAGCCGGTAGGAAATGAATATGTCGACTGAAACTGAACTAATAGACAAGATAGGTAAGGACTTTCTATTCTAAATACCACAATTATGTATAAAAATAAAGTTACTAATTCAAGAAGCCCTAATCAGAACAGGATTCTTTTGTCGGAGTTAGAAGAAGATGTACATCTCCCTCAACAGACGGCTAGCACCTCAAGGTATTCGTCAAAAGAGATCAAGGAACTACTTGACCACACCACAGGTAGTTTCCAGCTATCCAGGTGCGACGAGATCATTCCTTTGGCCGAGACTGCTATAAACCTTCCAGTTTATAAAGTTGGTATGGAACATCAGAAGATTGCTGATCAGCGGAGTCACAATCCTTTTGGGAAGAAGGAAGAGAATTCTACCGTCAGTAGGTGCAGAAATGGTCGCTAAAGATGATCCCTATAGGTGATCGAAAACGTTCCAGAATTCAAGAACAACAGAACTTAAGTAACTACTCTTCAATAACGCCTATTCAGAAAAAACTAAAAAGGACTTCCTAGATGACAAATCTCACCATATTTCTAATTTTTTTCTGCGCTTGCAGACAACACTCGAACCAGTTTTTGCCTGCCTTTCACTGAACCTCGGCTTTTTATATTTTCCATTCTTGTAATGTAAAGATTTGAGTGTGGATAATTTGAAACCAGCTGCTTAATAAGAATGCTGATGACTATGGAGTTGAGCGCCCATCATCATCATCATCATCATCATCATCATCATCATCATCATCATCATCATCATCATCATCATCATCATCATCATCATCATTATCATCATCGGCCGCGCCGTGGCTCAGTGGTTATACCGCTTGACTCTCATCAAGGCGGCCCGTGTTCGATCCCAGGCGACCGCAAAGTGAGATTTGTGGTGGACAACACGGCGCTGGGGCGGGTTTTCTCCGGGACCTCCGGCTTCCCCCGCCATCTCATTCCACCGTTGCTCCATCTTCATCTCATGTACCATCAGTGTCACCGCCTACGGTGCCGTATGTAATAAACCCGGGCGTTAAACACTACACATTTCATCATAATCATCATCATCATCATCATCAAACAGATACTCTTCCAAACCGTGCTTAAAAATATGGAAAGATTGATAGCTTGAAAATGTAAGGTAGGAGTATGGAAGTATTTTCTTTTTCTCCTTTAGCATACGATTGTCAGCAAGAGAACACGTTCAAGGATCGCAAGAGCTAATGCCGAATGCTCTTCTGGATGTCCCTATGAAAGCACATCAATTTTCTTATACAAACGAAAGGGACGTCGAAAGAACAGGTATCTCTAGTACATCAATATGACATGTTTCTCTAAAATCTTTTCTTTGTTTATAAATCTAAAGAAAGGCATATTAATTTACTGTGTGCAACTTCAAAATCCTGCTGGAGTCGATACAATGTTAGATTTTATGAAAACCAAACATATGTATCCCATCCTGGTAGCCTTGTTTTCAGCACTTGTGGAAGCAGCCATGTGTATCCCTTTATCGGCTAATAACATTTAATAACCCTTGTTAACGACGCCATCAATCGCCAGGATCACATAGCGCTGCGAGATTTTCGTCCTGCAGGAGTTCTAAACATGGCAGTAAATTTACTGGCATGGTTAACTTTTAAGCACAACTAAAAATCTTTGGTTTGGTTCGGGTTTGAATGCGCGAGCTTGGGATCAGTAGACCAGTGCCTAATCAGCTGAGTCATCCAGATCGATCCTTTATCGACTGCTCATCGTTATCGTGAAAAACAAAAGAGTGGTGAAGAAACCACGCAGCACTAAGTTTCAAGTTTCAAACTAAAATTTAAGCATTTTTGTTAGAAAAGAATATCACACATTTAAGGCATTATATATAGTGATGTCTATCACGGCGGAAATTCCGCCACTTTAGCGTCAAACGAGGAAGGATGAGATGAAAATACCTTACAACCAGAACTTGTCACATGTGGCAGTACATCCACAGAGGATCCCTAACAAATGCCGGCAAGATCTTCAGCTCGACGGAGTTCCAGGTCGCCATAGAAAGCACGCCACTAGGCAACCAGGTCCGGCTGAAGTAAGAGGTGCCGATCACAGCGCCTCCCCTCAACCGAGAACCGTACTTCCACAGCGCAAGCCCGACGTAGCGCTGACAACCGGTCACTTTGATGAGTCTTAAACACAGATGGAGAAAATGAAATGAAAGGAAGTGAAACATGGGATATAAAAATGGGGATATAAAATAAAAAAAGTTTAAATTTCTCAACAATCGTCCTAAACATTTTGATTAAAGTACCACATGTGGTATTTTCATAACAAATGCATACCTATAGATGTTAGCCCCTGTAGACCACTTCAATCAGAATGACTTCTGTACAAACGATAAATCACAAAAACTGTGGCTCCCGTTAAAGAACACAATTTGTCAAATGAACGTTGCCGAGGGATGGATAATTACTTTTGAGATATTTCTTGTTACTGGTTTGGATTTTCAAATACTCATTATTAAGACTAACTCTTAAAACATTTTACTGTCATTTAAGCCCACTTTACCTATTCCTGTATTCCCAGTGACTTATCTTTAAGATACGTTTGTGAGAATTAACATGAAAAGATAGAAACAGTTGCGAAACGTTTGTACAAAACTATAATGTGACTGCAGATGTCGCTTTTCTCCTTTAAGGAACATATTTATAGTAAAGACAAATCAACATAAGAGTTTTTAAAAACAAATGCCTGCATATTAAACCTGAAGCTTTCCTGGTGGCGAATATGCTCAATTCTGCTCGGGCAGCAAGCCAGGAGAAAAGACGATTAGAAATCGATGTTTCGGGAGTGTGCATCTCTCCCATCATCAGAATATTTATTAAATGTTATAACCACAAATGAAACAGTGGATATAACACAAATATAAACAAAGACAAAACACTATCAAAATTCGCATTACTGAACAAAAGACTGTTTTCAGTAAATTAAATGCCAGGTCAGGTGATGGCGTGAGTATACAAAATTAATTGGGTCAAAGAAACGTAACTGCTTAACTTGATTATCAAGCTGTAGAGATCTTGCTTCTTAAGTCGACGGATTACCATATTCAAGGCCAGTTTCCAAGAGGAGCTGAACTGAAATCCAGCATCACGATTAAGCGTGCTCCTTTCGGAGGAAATGGCCAAAGCCTCCTTAATTCTCCGCTCCCAGTAACTGTTGCGTTTTGCCAAGATGATCGACTCCCGAAAATTGGCTCTCGTTATCAAAATAATGCTCTACCAGCCCAGACTTCTCAGGTTGCATTAAAAGAGAGATGCTGGCAGAGCATTGTTTTGATAACGGCCATAGAGCCAATTTTCGGGAGACGGCCATCTTGGCAATATGCAACAGTTACTGGGAGCGGAGAATTAAGGAGGCTTTGGCCATTTCCTCCGAATGGAGCACGCATAATCGTGATGCTGGATTTCAGTTCAGCTCCTCCTGCAAACCGGCCTTAAAAATGGAAATTCATCGACTTAAGAAGCACAGATTTACACAGCTTGATAATTGGAACAGCAATTTGGGACTATTCGTCGTTAATTTGTCTCCGTCTTCATCAGCCACACTTTTGGGCGCAATTTGGGACAGGATTTCTATGTTGAACGCACAATTCTTTCTCTTCTCGTGTGAGTTTTTGCGGCTATCTATTTCCTCTGGTCACCAATTGTATCATCTTATTTTAAATAAGAGTCATGAGACATCTGTTTTTCAGGCGTGCTTCGGAACAAAGTTTCGGAAAAGTCAAATTCTGTAACTATTTAATTGTATTATTTAGATTACATTTTACTTGAACTTCCTTTCCCAGTCACTTCCAACATATCGATAAATTCTTACTTTGTTATATTTAAACAGATTCAAACTATTACTTAAATGTTCTTGATCTTGCACCACTATTCATCACACTCCACCATTACAACAAAAATCTCTCTCTACCAAGATTATTGATTTATCGTAACTATGGTTACTCCTATCTTAATTTTGTGATTGACCGAATTAATACCACGTCACAACATTACGTCATATTACGTCATACAATTATTACTTCGGCCAATCACACAATTACATACATGTTTACATATTTAAATTATTAAATATATTTACATAATCATTTTTTATAAATTTATAAACTTTCCATACTTCAAACATAACCTAAAAGTACTGTTACGTAATCAAGTTAAGTAGTTACGTTTCTTTAACCCAATTAATTTTTAATACTCACGACATCTCCTGACCTGGCATTTAATTTACTGAAAACAGTCTTTTGTTCAGTGATGCGAGTATTGGTAGTGGTTTGTCTTTGTTTATATTTGTGTTGTATCCAGTGATTCACTTGTGGTTATGGCATTTAATAAATATCCTGACGATGGGAGAGATGCACACTCCCGAAACGTCGATTTCTAATCGTCTTTTCACCTGGCTTGTTGCCCGAGAAAAATTGAGCAAATGCCTGCATATGTTAGTGTTTTTATTCCTATTTCTTCTTTACAGATTTACTTAAAGATTATGGTTCTGTAATTGCGAGACGTTCTTGAACGCACTGAGCAAGTGTTTTGTGCATTTCGCGCACTGTTGGTTTTGACACGAGCAGGAAATATCAACAAACTGCGTGACAACAAAAAAACATGACAAAAAGCGTAATAATTATCATCCTTGTTACCAAGATTTAGCCAGTAGTTTTATCTGATGAAGGCAAATTTTCAAGCTCCGTTGCCGGCGGTGATGATAATGGGCGAAAGTGTTTAAAATTCTCAAGATCTTATCGGGGTTGTATATGCTTGTCTTCATTTAGTCGCGCGCTTTTTGCGCCGAGCCCGTTACAGGCAACGAATCATGTAACTGTTTCCGGTCGTGAAACGCTGGCCGACAAAAGATGGGGGGAGGTACGTTCTCACAGCTTTGGGTGGCACGTCTGAGGTGCTTGCCAAATTCTTGTAGTCTGAATGGTGGGGAGTGAACAAGCACGGCTTGGCAAAACTAGCGCAGTTTTCCTAGTTAAATCATCTGGGAGGCAGCATTCATTTATAAAACACACTGGCATAATCCTGGGATGCTATACGACTAGAAAGCACAGTGATCAATCTCCCCTCTCCACAAAAAAATCCAATTTCGCTAGCAATGAACGATAGAACTCTAAAAACTATGTTACATATCTTTTATTCATATGAATTTAATATTTGTATTTAAGTTAAAAATTCTTCGAATATAATGACACACTTTGTTACAGGACATGGCCTATATATATAGAATAGGGAAGAACAACTCAGATTTGTGTGAGCAATGTAACTCTATATATTCACGTTTCACATTCCTGCAATACTTGTCCCTCTTTTCAACTCAGTGTCAAAATTTCTGGACAGGTGGAGCAGATATATCGTAATACCAAATGAAGAATTTGGTCTCTTCTTTAATTATTTTTTTTTATACGTCTACAAAGAATGTTTCTTCTATTATATTTATTCGTTGTCACTCTATCCTTTCGCAAATGTGGCCCGAGTCATTAGCTTTTCAAAACAATTAAATCTTTACAGAAGAAATAGAGATTTCCGGTAATATTAGTGTCTTCTGCAAACTTAAATGTCAATTTTTGGATTTATGCTTTTCATTTGTCACTTACTATCTGACGAAGGTATATCATCATCATAATCATAACCATCATCATCATTAATTACCATCACAAGGACCACCCCTACCACACCCGTTAAATAATAATAATAATAATAATAATAATAATAATAATAATAATAATAATAATAATAATAATAATAATAATAATAATAATAATAATAATAATAATAATAATAATAATAATAATAATAATAATAATAATAATAATAATAATAATAATAATAATAATAATAATAATAATAATAATAATAATAATAATAATAATAATAATAATAATAATAATAATAATAATAATAATAATAAATACTCACTGCAGTATCAACTGAATCACGGTACAGATGTATTATTTTATGCTGACAGGAATTCTGCGCGGTAGGGATGAGTAGCAACTGTGGTGGAGATAGTGCACCTATCCCCACAATGCGTCACACGCGTAAGATTACGAGAGGCGAAGGCGGTGCATAAGGTGTCTAAAAACAAATTTCATTCTCAAAGCCAGTTTTGCAGCTCTTACAAACTAAGTTGTAATCCTTACTATGGTAGTAATCTCCACGCTTTTGTTGGATCTTAAATAGTACATAGACATTTGGAACAAAACCCTGTTCTCCTCCTGCAGGCATGATAAACAACTGTCGGCCTTTCAATATCGCTGCAGAGTCCCTGTAACGTATTTCACTCCAGGCATATGGTCTAGTATGTGCTGTATTTATGTAAGTTTCAGCCATATAAACTATATAAACTTCACTTTGATATCTCCGAATATTTCGTAAATACTTAAGGCCTTTTGCACGTATGGTGCGATATTTGATTAAAATTTGTCTGTCACGCTTAGTGTCTTTTTTTTTTTCAAATAATCCTAGCTTCAAAGGAACTCTTCTTAATGTTCAGACACTGCCTTGGAAGTCAGAAGAATTTTTAGCTTCATAAGCACTTTCTTCAAAGTTGGACTTTGTTTTTCTGTGCTTTAAAAATTATTCATAGTTCGCCTAACTACTTCAGAATTAAAACATCCAAATTAGATTTTGTGCATGTTCTTAATCTTTGTTTACTGGGCATAGAGAAGGACGTTGTTGCACTAGCACCAATGGTTTTTCTTTCCTTAATAACTCTCCTAAACAGCTTTCAGACACAACTGTTGCCTCAGATACCCTTCCCCAGATTTTTATAGCTGACCCAGACCATTGTTTCTTTTTTGTAAATCTATGGATATTGGTTATTACTTGTCGTGTTTTTAAATGTAGCACTTTATTTCCTAATGTGCTGCTAGGAGGCGTCATTTATAAATGCTCTCTTGGTACCAGGAGACAAGCACATTTTGAAACAAGTTGTAGTGTTACCGAGTAGCTCTGCACGTGTTTAGTTGCTCGCAATTGACCTGCCCTCCCCTCCAGTTGTAACCGTTCTGAGGTGGACTCGTCCAGATACCACTGCGCATCGCTCTGCACTTTTCAAGATAAAAAAATACATCTGTAATCCTATCGCGCTCTCCACGTGGTAGCAATAAAGGGCAACGTTGCCTCTCTCTCCATACGAAATGTCAATCACTTTGTAGATTGGCGACCAGTTTAAAAGGGATCGTCGATATCCTTCATTGTCATTTGATGATGCGTTGGTAGACTTCGTGATTCAATTTAATTACATTCTATTTTTATTTCTACATAAATACTAGAGCACACATTTTTACAATAATCTCTTCAATGTATAGAAAACATTAATCATTGCAGATTGGCTTCTAGTTGCCACTAAATCCATTGAAAAACTGTGTAAGCAAACAAAAGGCCTTCGAAGGCCACTCCCCCAGAGTGGCGGTATTTATATGCCGCAGTAAACGTTAGTTATGGGACATTAAGTTTCCAAGCGTAGTAATAACAAATATGGCTGTACATTGATTATGAAGTCAACGATTAGTTATTCTCGACATCTGCCATATCAACACCGCAGATTCGTCACCTCGGATACATCAGTCAAAACTCACGCGTTAAGCATTCTTAATTCAGAGCGTGCCTCTCTTCGTCGTTTGAGGATGCTGAGAACTTCAAAACTGAAATCAGTTAATAACAAAAGAGGTTTTTAGTAAACTAATGTTCATGTATCCCACATTTCTGGAGCGGTGATCTGAGAGAGCAAGTTTCTTTTATTCTGTATGCTATTTAGGATATTCCAGCCTTAAGAGTACCAGAGTATCGTTAACTGCAATACTCATTTTTACTATTCCTTCACTTGTATACTGCGATCCAAATAAACCTGAACCATTTTAATAGGCCATAACTTTTGAACCAATAATAGAACACACGTGCAACTTTGGGAGAATATAATACACAATTGTGAGATTACATTACACTATTTACATCTCAGAGAAAATGTTAGACGTGTCCTCCACCAGCATCTATACATGTTTGCACTCGTCTCACCATATTCTCTGAAGTTTTACGGAGAGTATCCTCGCCAATCTTACTTATTTAGGTTCGAATGGATTCTTTGAGAACATCAATTATCTGTGGCCTATTCTTGTACACTCTATTTTTAGATAGCGCCACAAGAAAAACTCCGGTGAGGTTAGGTCAAGGATCTGGGGAGGGACAGAACTTTTGAGATTATTCGATTATCAAAGAAACTGGTTACAAGTTCCATGGTGTCATTAGATGTATGGCACGTTGCTCCATCTTGCTGGAAGTAACCTTCTCGCAGTTCGATATCATCTCCGTAAAACTACAGAGAATATGGCGAGACGAGTGCAAACATGTATAGATGCCGGTGGAGGACACTTCCAGCATTTTCTGTGAGATATAAATAGTGTAATGTAATCTCCCAATTGTGTATTATATTCTCTCAAAGTTACACGTGTGTCCTGTTATTAGTTCAAAAGTTATGGCCTACTGCAATGGTTCAGATTTATATGGATCATACCATATAAACTCCTTTAACTTCTAACGGTGTTTTAACTTGAGAAACAATTACTTTCTTTAACATTAAACACTCTCACGTTTAGTCTTGTATTTATACTTCCAGATCCAGCAAGTGTGACTAAGTCATAGGTTTGATCCCCGACGACCTTCCTGAGCCAAGGGTTTCTTTGGGCCGCAACGTGAATGGTGGGCAGGTTAATAGCGTATATCCCCCGAATTTCTTGTCAATCATTTCACCTTATCTTAATTTTGCTTGACAGTTTCAGGGTTGTTCGCGTTGGCATGTAAACCTTCGTCTTCCGATTAGTATCCGAGTCTTCTCCTTTGGTATGTGCAAACCTGCAGGAGGGAAGCCGATTGAACAAGTTGCCACTGGGGTCCTGAATTGTAACTATAGGGAACCACCCCTCTGCTTTCGTACCTCCTATACTCTATCTCACGCTAGTTTAATCCTGATGTAAACAAGGTGGAGCTGAGACAACTCTTAGCCAGGTCTTAGACGATACATGCACGCACATAAGTTTTGCAACACTAGCAGTATATACAGCAGCGCTAACTTCTAGAGAATAAATAAAGTTGTGTTACACATTAACTTATTAAATCTACGAGTTGGTTCATTTCTGAATAATTAACTTTACTGCATAAAAACTTTTCGTAAAATCGTCGTATTTCTCCACGCGTTGTTTGTATTTACGCGATTTCTCCGCTGTTCTTAAGAGTTCCGGATGCTTGCTGTTCCATTGTACACTACTTCCGGAAACACCAAGGAGATCACCAGTTTATTTCTCAATGTACTTTTATAGACGATTCCGGATTTCTTTCTTTATGCACCACGAAACAATGCACGATCTTCGCCTCTCGCCACTTTTAAAAGTTCTGCCTCGATTGTGTTTCATTTTGGCTGAAACATTGGCCTGCTCTATGATGAAAAGCTTACTGATTTTCAATTGCATATACTAAGTGTTCTTGGGTTTGTGGGGTATACGAGATGTACAGGAAATACAGTGTTAAATATCAGAAGTAACTGCACACTATAAACAATAACATCTTAAATCAACATTCAACTCGATACAGACCTCGTTGAGAGAGAGCTGCCTGGTATAGGAATACAAAAATATTATATAATAGCAATGTCCTTTAGTAACTGTTAAATACAATGCAGCTTAATTTAACGTATTAAGTTAACAGTGTGTATAATTTCACCTGTCTTCTGTCTAATCTGTATATAGTATACAGAGCACATCTATGTGGTATGTGAAGCACAAAGATAAAATGTGGGGCTATTACGTTTATAAGAATCGAAACATTTGAATACTTTTCTCTCTCCGAAATTAGCTCACACAGAGCAGTGATCAGAAAACTACTTACAGTACTGTACTTAAAGGAGGGGTTTATCGTACGCATGCAAATAAAAGAAAACGCTAAACCAATCAACAGCTTAACCGTTTTCTGTCCCAATATCTCTGTCTCTCTTCCCACCCAGATGTTTACAGCAGGATTAAACTATGTTGAGACAGATTATAGTTACGGCCATGCTGTCTCCTCAAACCTTAACCCTCCCTCCAGTGGCAGAGGTACATTAGCTCGAGGTGGTAAGTCCGTTTCTAAACCTTGTCATCTCTTACATATAAGTACTTCCAGAATCTGAGCAGGGTAGTAAAATATTTCTATTATCTTGCCTTAATCGACACAGAAATCCGAGTTAAGAAGCCAAGACGCTGACCATTCGACCAAGCAGTGTGCAATAATGTCATCAACGATGAATCGTATTAGACGTTAAAGGAAAAGGATGAAACGATACTCTAATTAGCCCTGGGTACATAGAGGTAAGAGTAACCCGAAATCCAATTTTCAGGATAAGGGAAAACACCGGGAAAACCTTATCCATACAACTCCTGACCGAGTTCAAGCGCGGAAGCTCTCGAATGTGAGGCAGACATAGAGGCGGGCACTGATGGCATTGCTTGGCATTGGCGTCAACTCTAAAGAGAAGCAGTTAGTCCAAGTAGCAGTGATTAAAGGTATTTCCTTTGGCAAAGATGTATTGAGAATACTAAAGACATAGCAACCATCTGAAACAAAAGGCGAATTAGACAGAACGCCAGCTCCACGATGGAAAGATACACTAAGCTGCAAAATGAGTAATGCTAAAAACAAAAGACGAACTGTATACTGCTTTTGTAAATTTTTAATAGCATTTGTCAGTGAAGGTCATTAAGATTCTGTAGAAAACTGATGTCAGATACAAAGAAATAATAATGTTAAGTAACCTTTATATAAAGCAAGAAGTCATAATCAGGATAGGACAAGATTTATTACAGGAAACTAAAATATGCGGAGGGTAAACAGTTATCAAACACGCGGTTCACACTTGGAGAACTTGCTGAACAGTGTGGGGTTGTAGTAGGAGAAAGAAAAATACTATGTGTTGGTTATACAAAGTGCTAGCATACTGTGTATGTCAATGAAATAAGAAGACATTCCTACAGGAAAGCGACATAACGTGCTAATTCCAATATCATTATTGCAGCAAATGGACAGCTTTACACACTTGCTAATTAACTACTCACACAAGCTATCAAGCTGTCACAAGATAGCAACTGCAATAAAAGTTTTCAGTACACGAGAAACATTTTCTAGAGGTCCTTGAAGAAAGTGCTAAGGAAAACATTCGTAAACTGCATTGCGTGAAGCATGACAACATAAATGGAAGATTAAATAAATAATATCTTCGTAGAGGTAGATTAGAGTGAGTGAGTGTGTGGTGTTTTAGGGCCCGTCGACAGCAAGGTCATTTGGGCCCGAGGTAGATTAGATAACGGATGCGATACCTAGCAGCCTGGACCCACAATTGGATCTTTCGTACAAATAAAATATCCCCGGGAAGAACAGATGAGATGAATTAACTGCAGGAGACGTAAGGCCTGCAGGAACGGATAACGCAGGTGGCAGAGTACTCTTAACAGTTAATGGTTTGACCATTCGGCTGAGAAGCAATCGGCGGCAACCCACCCAAACCATTGGAGAGTGACCTCAGAGGCTGGCTCCCCTACAACGGAAACCACCGAAGGTTCAATTAGGTAGTAGAAGCTTGCACGGCCACCCTCTGGCGGAGCCGAAAACTTCCAAATCACAAGCCTCCACACCATCTGGCCGTCGCAGACCAAAGCGAGTCACGAGTCTTCCTGTAACATGCAAGAGGGAGAGCAAATCAGA
This sequence comes from Mantis religiosa, assembly GCA_030765055.1. Lineage (NCBI taxonomy): Eukaryota > Metazoa > Arthropoda > Insecta > Mantodea > Mantidae > Mantis > Mantis religiosa. The sequence continues at coordinate 28,645,657 of CM060949.1, read as the reverse complement.
GACAATCTGAATGTGGAGAGCCGTGACAGTAGACACCATTCCAGTATTCGCCTAGCCTACCAGCAGAAAACACGGAAAAACACAAGGTCAGAGTGGTGGTCAACGGTGATCGAACCGGGACCTCACGAATGAAAGACTCGAGCGTAACCGCTGAGCCATCACGCTTAGAAAGAAATTACTTTTAAATTAAAAATTACAAAGAAATAAATTAAATACAAAAAATTAAATTACTTAGGTATACTTGTTTCTTGAAGATATTGAATGGAATAGAAATACGAAGGCTGTTAATAAAGAATGATCACTTTTTTTTTTTTTTTTTTTTTTTTTTTTTGACAATGTGCCTTTACTCATCCTCGTAATTTTGATGGTTTTTCTCAAAATAGTCTCCCCTGAATGCGAGGCCCGTATCCCAGGGTTTTTGCCAGTCTTCAAAGACATGCTGGAAACAATTTTTTGAGAGATCCTTCAAACCTGCCTCCGCAGCGTTCACCATTGCTTCTGATGATGGATAATGCCTCCCACGAAGGCGTTTCTTCAAGTTAGGAAATAGAAAAAAGTCACATGGGGCTAAATCCGGACTATAGGGAGGGTGAGGGATGCACTTCACGTTGATTTTTGCAAGATATTCGGCAACAACATAGGCAATATACGGCCGCGCATTATCGTGGTGCATCATCCAGCCTGCTTCACGGAAATGTGGTCTTTTGCACCTGATATGCGCTTGCAATGTTTTCAGGACATCCCTGTAGTAATGTCCAGTTACTGATGTGTGTGCAGGTACAACCATTCCATGAATATCAAAGAATGAGATGAGCATAACTTTCCCAAAAGAAGCAACCACTTTTGCTTTTTGGGGGGTTGGTGATGAATGAGATTATCAAACTGAGCTTTGCTGTTTGCTCTCAGGATCAAAATGATATAGCTAAGTTTCACCAGCAGTGATTACGTTTGAAAGAAACTTGGAACCTTCCTCTAACATCAACTTTAACTGCATGCAGACCTGCAGGCGAATGTCCTTTTGTTCGGGAATCAACAGTCCTGGAACCCATCGCGCACAAACACATCTCATGTGTAATGTTTGTCACCAACATGTGGGTTGCACCCAATGAAATGTTCAGTATTTCAGAAAATGATCTTAAGGTAAATCGTCGATCCCCTCTCACAATGGAAGCTGCAGTGTTGATGTTTTCTTCTGTAAGAGCAGTAACTGGAGCACCTGGTCCACCTACCTTTGAAATTGATTGTCTCCCCTCTTTAAACATTTTAAACCACCTTCGAGCTGTGCTGTAGGGAAGAACAGACTCTCCATAGGCCTCCTGTAACATTGTATCGGCCTTAATTGAAGATTTGTTGAGACGAAGGCAGAATTTCAAAGCCGCATATTGTTCTTCGCGTGTTACCTCCATTGCAGCGGTAGGCGATACTGAACATAGCTGAACTTGCCTGGTTCTCACAGGCGGGAACCAGGAGTACCAACAATGAAACTACTGACGCGTGTTTGTTTCATGTTAAGCTAACCTGATATAATAAGATTGAATTTTAGTGCGAAAAATGATGATCATTCTTAATTGAACAGCTTTTGTATGTGGAACTGACGATAATGTATGAGAAACACAGTAATGAAACTTATAAAATATAAATTTCCTTTGGAATGTAAACGACGACACAGACTATTCGAAAAAAAATGCAATTACACATTTTGACTACAAATATCTGAAAATCTATTTCAGCAGAAATCCTTGGAAATATTTCTGAGAAAGTAAACAATAATGAAACGTTTTCCGTATTATTAAAGTTGGAAGAATTTATTGATCGTACTATATATCAAGTTTGGTATTTGATACATCGTTTCTGAGTTACGCCGTTCTCTCTCTCTCTCTCTCTCTCTCTCTCTCTCTCTCTCTCTCTCTCTCTCTCTCTCTCTCTCTCTCTCTCTCTCTCTCTCTCTCTCTCTCTCTCTCTCTCTCTCTCTCTCTCTCTCTCTCTCTCTCTTGCATTACATCCACCTGACTTTCTTTATCCCTCTTCTACACTTCAGTATTCCTACTAAAGGTTATTATGCTATCTTTTAGAAAGAAAAAAAAAAGTAAAACGACTTAGGGATTGAAAGAAAATGGTATAAAATATTTGAAAATTCTTCATACATGTAATAAATAGTTATCAAAAAAAAAAAAAAAAAAAAAAAAAAACTAAATTGACGTAAACTATACGTTTTAATGACGTATATGTTAAGGCTACTCACAAAAAAATTCAAAGTACATATTTTATTTGTCCAGTAAAAAGCTTCAACATTTGTATTTAACCAATATCTTGAACACGGTTTTTAATAAAATGAAACACACTGAAATTTTACCATGTAGATGGTAGCTGAACGTAGGCGGGGTTTCTTGATCTTTATGTCATAATTGACATAATAAATTGAATAAGTTGGATGCTACAGTTTTAAGAATCATAGGCGTTAATTTAAGTCAGATTCCTTACTCTACATATAGTTACATCATTCATTAAGTACCTATAATTTGTGTGTTAGTAAATCAACAAACCGGAGGTAAGATTGACTAAAAACTGATTGCATACTCAGATGTGATATTAAAAAAACACACACACACACACTATTAACTTTATTTTTTAAATATATTCAGGCTAGAAGTTAGCATTCTGCTGGTCACTACAGTGGTTTGTATTTTATTTTCGTATTTAATTTCTCCTATTGGCGTCAAAATTTTTGCTGTATGATAATTTCCTTTAAAAAAATTCTTTGCGCACATTTAATTCATGCGCTACAACATAATCTCATGGAAACATTGAGTCAGACTGAAAAATTCAATGCCACAGCTGGGATTTGAACCACGCATCTTCTGGTTGCCGTCCAGCCGCTCTAACCCTTGAGCTACTATGACCAACGTGCCGACATGACATTAAACTCTCCAACTGACTCGTATTTTTCCCGGTAAACTACTTAGGAGTTCTCATAAACGCATGAGGCAACTACTTAATGACGATTTACAATGTGTAAGTACTTTAAGGCCCGGGCTTTATAGTTAACCACAATTGGATCAATTAGAAGATCCGTGGTTCAAATCCCAGCTATGTCATTGAATTTTCCAGTCTGACTCTATCTTTCCATACTTTAGCCTACACACGGCTAGTGTGAAAGAACAATTAATTTCCATTAATTGACCTAATAGTGGTTAACTATAAAGCCTGGGTCTTAAAGTACTTACAGCATAGTAAGTCGCCATTAAGGTAGTTGCCTCATGTGTTTATGAGAACTCCTAAGTGGTTTATCGGAGAAAACACGAGTCAGTTGGAGAGTTTAATGTCATGTCGGCACGTTGGCCATAATAGCTCAAGGGTTAGAGCGGCTGGACGGCAACCAGAAGATCCGTGGTTCAAATACCAGCTATGGCATTGAATTTTTCAGTCTGACTCTATCTTTCCATACTTTAGCCTACACACGGCCAGTGTGAAAGAATAATTAATTTCCTTAACATAATGTCAATCAATACAAGTTGTAATTTTGAATAACACTAATAATCTCACATCATTGTTTGAGTATTTTATTGGCAAATTCAGAACTGTTCTTTGATTTATTGTAAACTAGGAGCCAATCATTTAGGAAAAGCTAGATACAAATATCCTAGATAGAGAGAAGGGTAGTATTAAAAAAGAATGAAAGTCGATTAGAGTCAGGAAAATATTGAGATAGCAGTTTTTCTTTTGTTTAACTCCTCCAACGTTATGTCGTATCGGACGATGAATGAAATTGGGTAAAATGATACTCAAACGAGCTCAAGGTCCATAGAGTTTACAGGTATTGGACATTCATCTTTCAGGATACGAGAAAACCTCTGACGGAGACTCGAACTCGGGATCTCTTGAAAACGTGAGGCAGACACGCTACCGAAGGGGGGGGGGAGATAGTAACCAGCATGTTTGGGGTACTTTAACCTAAAATATGCAAGAGAAATTACAACATTATGATGTTAATTAGAAATTGTCAACGTTTAAAATTATATATTTGCATAATTATAATTTGTACAAACATGAAAGAAAAAGAATTAATTTACTAGGAACTGCTCTAGAGCAGGGTTGGGGAAAGGGTGGTTCCCGATGATATTTGGATTACCTCTGCTGCTTTCCTTCGATTTCCAATTCACTAATTTCTACGTGCTTTTTGGATGTTAACATGGATTCATTCCTCGAGACTTCAGAAGGCATTTTCGCTATGCATGGACTAAGAAAACTTCGAAATTATGGCAGTAAAACTAACTTTATTACTTTCTCTAATAAAGTTCCCAAAAGTACGTATTAGAAATATTGTATTCGACCCAAATGTGCAACATCGGAAGTATACGAAAAAAAGTAATGATAAAAAAAGGATAATGCACACGTGAGTAGCATAGAAAAATAAAAAAGAAAGGATAAATACATTTCACACTTTAGGAATAAAAGGGCAATACGAGGAAAACGAGCGGAGTAGGACCTAGTAACTTTTTAAATAGGAGATCTGAAGCTTTCCTGGAGACGAATATAATCAAGTTGTTTTCGGAAAGCAAGCCAGGTGAAAAGACGATTAGAAACCGACGTTTCGGGAGTGTACATCTCTCCCAGCATCAGATATTTATTAAATGTTATAACCACAAATGAAACACTGGATATAACAGAAATATAAACAAAGACAAAACGCTATCAAAATTCGATTACTGATCAAAAGACTGTTTTCAGTAAATTAAATGCCAGGTTAGGAGATAGCGTAAGTATAGAAAATTAATTGGGTGAAAGAAACGTAAGTATTTAACTTGATTATCAAGCTGTATTGGGAGCGGAGAATTAAGGAGGCTTTGGCCATTTCCTCCGAAGTGCAGCACGCTTAATCGTGATGCTGGATTTCAGTTCAGCTCCTCTTGGAAACCGGCCTTAAAAGGGAATCCGTCGACATAAGAAGCACAGATCTATACAGCTTGATAATCAAGTTAAGTAGTTACGTTTCTCTGACCCAATTAAGTTTCTATACTCACTCCATCTGCTGACCTCGCATTTAATTTATTGAAAACAGTCTTTTGTTCAGTAATGCGAATTTTGATAGTGTTTTGTCTTTGTTTACATTTTTGTGTTATATGCAGTAATTCATTTGTGGTTATAAAAATAAATGTCCTGATGATGGGAGAGATGCACACTCCCGAAACGTCGATTTCTAATCGTCTTATCACCTGGCTTGCTGCCCGAAAACAACTTTTTTTCTTCTTTTAATTTTACGTCCTCCAACGTTGTCATATCGGACGATGAATGGAATAGATGAAATGTCAAATGAGCCCAGGGTCCATAGAACTTAGTTACCCGACATTCGTCTTTCAGGATAAGGGAAAAACCCGGGAAAAACCTTATCCAGGTAATCATCCTGACCGAGATTCGAACTCGGGACCTCTTGAACGTGAGGCAGACATGCTACCGACGCGGGCGAGAACAACTTTAGGAAATGTTTCCTTTGCTCTCGTATTAACATAACCTAATGATTTTTATTAAAATGTAATATTATTGAGGAATGATGAATATACATCATTTCAACTTTACAACACATTTAACAATGATGTACTCCTTTATCAGAAGAGCTTAACTGTTATTAACTGTTTTGGTATTTTTCTTTCTACTCTTGATTGCGCTTGCCCTACATTGTATGTAACGAGAAAAACATCTGTGAAACAAATGTAAAGAACATTTAATCGATCCATATTTTCAAGTTCTAATTTTCAGAAATGCTGTATGTTTAAGGTTAGTCTGTTCTGTTTGACACTTTTATTCACATACGTAGAACGAAGTTGACCCCTTTAGACCTCAACAGAGTGAACAGCCGATGCTGCGCTCCCCAACCCCTTCCTATCCCTCCCCCCACCCACTTCTGACCACTCCTGATTGTGCAGTGAGCAACAGAACGATGACCACGTGGTGAAGGTGATACATACTTAGTCCTTCGAATTATTCAAAAGTTTGTTTATTTTTAAATCAAGAACAGTTTTTCTACATGCATAAAGTAACACAACACATCATGATACATTTTTCAGAAGTTTATAAGTAGCGCAATTTAGGTTAACTCTCTGTGACATCAATTTAGGTAATTAACTTCAACACGGCTAAATCTACTCTGTTACTTCCGAGAGCATCCAAATATAGTTGTCGAAAGTTTCGTCGACTCGAAATGCATACACACTTTGCAAACCAGCCCAGTCCAAAAATACCATAGCACTGAGTTCTCTCCATACAGATGCGGAGGGGACAGCTGTCAACACACCCCTCCCACCTCTGCCGCGCCAACATTGTTTAAACCGCGCACATTTCTTAACCAAACACTTTAATTATCATCCTCTTTAATATTGTTTACATTTCACCCACGTGGTCTTGTGTAATATCAGAACCCGTCCGAACATTGTCATAACTTAAAATATTAAACGCTAAGGAATAAATTAACTTTTAAATAATTAAACATTGTGTCATATATTCCAGAAACGCACGTTTCTTAAACATTCCTTGGTAGATTTGACTGACATTACCTTGAATGCGTGATCCACATGCATCGATAACAGCGTGTAATACACAGGTCACTGTCAAAACTCCACCTCTTCTGTCAAATTACATATCCTAATTATCACGCGACTGCTCCACACACGGACTAATAAAAATGGCTGCATGCATGTTACGGAACGACCTTACCTCCCCGACTGCCAGTCTGCCCACGCCTCCCACCAGCAAAAACGCTGCTTCCCGCTGCACAGCTGACTCGAGTGTTAGCATGGGTCGGCAGACATTTTAGCTTTCTTCATGCTGCCATTGGTATGTGATCGTGTTTGGTGATGAAGCAGTGGAATATCACTGCAGAACGGCAGCGAAAAATCTACTCAAATGAAGAAGGGGATATTTTTATTGTACTAATTAATTATTCACATATTAATTGCAAGCTGCTTGCGCATGTCACACCTTTAGAAAAGAATCATGGGTAAGCAATATGGCCATGTCCGTAAGAAACTGTCTGATCGATAGACGTGAAATTGGTCTGTATTGTAGTTTCTAATATACCGAGGGCAAGAAATGTAAATGATATACGATATAGAGGTAATATACTTGTTAATTTGTGATATATCGGTAAATTTGTGCAACGGGATATTACAGTTTTCTAATTCTTGTACAGTTCCTTGTAAGTGACCACATGCGTAGTAGAGTTTGCATAATTTGAGGTTAATGTAAAGATTATGAAGTTCCATGTGTTATGTGTTGGTGATCTGGTGAATATTTAAGTATGTAGATAATGTACTAGTTAGTTACCTATACCTACAACTATAAAGTACATCTTGGAAGGATCATGAAGTTTGTTTTAAAATAGTGAGCAAACATGCACTTCGATGAGTTTGAACTACTAATGTAATTATTTGCTAAATACAATTTCAAACCCTGACTTCCCTTAACCTATACAGGAAACATCAAACCATAGGATACTGGTATCCAAATTGCAGAATTTAACTTGTGAAAATGGGTATTGTGTTATAATTATTTATGTAATTATGATTAAGCAAAATAAAACATTTTGTTAAACAGGAAGCTACTAGATTGCATACAGTGTTTGCTGAAAGTGAATAGGAAGGGGTAGAAAGTATAACTTAAACGTATTGAACAAAATTCCATCTTATCTTCATAGTACTTTAACTTAACACGAGAAGACACTAAACTGTGTTAAAATTCACTGTTATACTGGGCAGTCAGATAAAACAAAAGTATGTTTTTTTTTTATAAAGCTCAGGAGAGTGATACTCAAAGCAAATTACTTGGAGAGAATGAATGAAGTTTAAATAAGCGCATGTGTAAATTCTATGTTTTTAGGTTATGTCATAAATTAGTAAGTTACTAATTTGGGGTAATTTGGATGTATTTATAAATGGATTACTTTGCTTATGAAAGTGGGAACAACATTAATTTCTGTTCAATTCTAATGTATTATTTTTGAAATTAGCAAAACAAGCATGATCAGTTGCTAGGAAGTTATGCACTCCATGGTACACCAATTTTATTATTCTTTTAGTCAAGCCCTCTATATTTTTCTTTCTAATTTGATCACAGCCTTTCCGATCTATAAGGCTTTGCAAAGTGTATCCTATGATGTGCTACTTAACTGCTTAGTAATAATCTGAGCTTAAAAGATATTTAAAGATGTTTAGTTTCAGTAACTGAAATAACCAAATTACTAAATATACCCAAACTTAGATATCTGAGACCTGCATCCAAAACATTGAAGTAACAGTTTTTGTCACCATAGGCTTAGCAATTACAATTTCAAAGCATTCTTTTAGCTATGATTAATAAAGCTTTCTTTATATGTGATGTATATATGTGGTAGATTTAGTGTAATATTTTATATTAACCATTGTACTTTACTGCTTGTTTTGAGGTGACTGCTTGTATAAACTTCCTATTTTAGTAAAAAACACTTTACTCCTACCTTTGCAACTTGAATGTTATTAAACATTTGATTTGCTGATTTTACTGTATGTTTGTAAGAAAGCCATCCATCTCACAAATGCTCTGCTGGTAATTATATCACAAAGGAAGCTTAAATACTGCTGATAATGTGAAGTTTTAGAATTGCACCTTTTCTTAATGCATCTTTCTGTATGAAAATAATTGCATTTATTTTCTGAATAGGTGAATTAAAAGAAATAGATTTTCAAATATTCCATACTATGCTTCAGGGTTGAAAAAATATCTGCTAATTCCTTACGATGTAGTTTTATAAATTTTAAATGTACTTTAAGTTCTATTTATTAACAGCAATAAAGAATTTAAAACATGAATTGATGATGCTTATGTAAAGAACATTTTAAAATAAATGCTGTTTTTCATATCAGAATGGGGAAAGAGTAAAAATTGAATTACTAGTAATGAAAAGCTTTCAAGTCTTCCTGAATTCCTAGCATCTTTTTGTTGTCTTTGTTGTATGCAGCAGCAAATCAATTGTTTTTTATCTTTAGAACCGCACATAGAAACTATTATACTCTTTCCAAAGACTTGATTTGAATATTTTACCATAAACACATGTTTTGAAATTCCCTATACCCTAAACATGCATTTTTAGAGAAAGATTTAAGGTTTGTTTTGAGAGAGAACATAACTCAAATTGTCACGACTATCAATCTTCGTATTCAAATCCTACATCTTTCATGGACTGTAGCAAAATTTTCATGAAATTTTCGCCATTCAAAGAGACTGGTAAAATATTAGGTATTTATTTTCTCAGAAGCAGCTAAATATTTTCATCTAAATTTATATCATATATTTGAGATATTGAGTTGAGTAAAATGTATATTTTCATTTTTGTGAATAGCTTTAAATATGCCTTTTCTGATTGCATTTTGCAGTAATAGGAAATTATGAGAAATATAAATTGCAAAAATATGGATATTGCATGCTAAACATTTCAGGCATTTATATTTTTTTTAAATAAGAGCTTAATCCTGCACCTTATGAATTTACTTCTCCACTGTTTAAGCATTTGAATACTATATGTACAAGCTGTTTATTTATAACTTGATACAAATTATTTCTGGTCAAAGCCATTGACATTGGGAAATAATTTTTTACTGAATAAAATATAAGCTTATATTGAAGTTGCAATGCACATAGCAAATGTTGGTGTGGAATTACCACACAAAATGTTTAAAAGTTTTAAAACTTTTTATGATTTTTAAATAAAGCTCATCCACTCTCACATTCAGACTTTTGGAATCTGGTAAATTCCCATGCTTTAGTTGGAAAGAGGCATGCTGACTCAAGCACAGGTTATTTTATTTGTACTTGTTATATTAAAAATATATTTTGCGTTCTAACATTTTTTTTTCTCATGCTGAATCCTTTGCCAAAAAATTCTACATGTGTGTTCAGAAAAGTGGGGGCCAAGAAAATAAAGATATTGACCTCGGTTCATCAATTATAGGCATTTTATTATTCTTTTCTCCTTCATGACCTATGAATGCTTAAAGGGGGAAAATTATTGCCTTGAATCAAATTTGGTGAAATGTATAACAAACTATTTATGCTGAAGAATAAGGAAAAAGTATTTATGTATCATATAATGTTTAATATTTGTACTAAGATAATTTTGTTAGGAAATGAAACACTGCCCAAGTTCACTGTCCCAATAGAATCTAATTTTAAAAAATATTATTTATGTGATGTGTTGTATGTTTTCTGCTGAAAACAAAATGTTCTAGTAATTTTAAAATGTGATATACTTTAAAGTTACATTCAATTAAGTTTTCTTTATTTCTGTTAGAAAACAAACTATGCAATTCAACTGTTATTAGAGGAATTGAGTTTGGAACATCAAGTATGGAAAACCACAAAAGAGAATAAAATGTAATTTTTGGAGACCAAACATTTAGGACACACTGTATTAAATTATTATAATGCACCAGAACTGAATTTGTTGTTTCTCCTCTGGAAAATTATACTCCTATCATAGGTTTCATAAAATTAATAATCTGCTGCTTACCTTTATTTCTGCTTATCTAATTTAAATAGTAGTGTTGCAAAATATTTTCATTGGTCTTAAGAAGATCAAGCTTCTTAGTTGCATATGATTGGAAGTAATTAACCTATTTAATTTTTTATTTATTTTTCAATGCTAAGCTATATATAATTGGAAATGACTTGTGTACAGCCCTGATTCTTTACCAGTCGTGCTCATAATTTACAGTATAGATAACTTCTTAATTCTTTTGAGTACTGTCCATATTCATTTGTTTTGTTTAAAAGTTTACCTATATTTCTATTTTAATAATGCATTTCAATTAGACTAATATTTCCGTCTTAAAGCATTTCTAATTTATGTACTCTTCATTTTTTTTTCACTTCCTTTATATTTAAATATAATATGTGTTCAATATGTTTGTTTCAACTGCATTTAGGACATTGCTTCTGTAGGTTAACCTTTAATAAGTCTTTTATCCATACTCTTGTTCTTGCTCATGCATTAGTTTCTTGCTATTTTTTTTTGTCATACATATTCCTCAAGTGGCTTTCATTGTTTTATTTAGCACTAAAGATGTCTTACCTTGCCTATGTTTTTTGCATCTCTGTATCTATAAATCTTATTGTGCTGTTTTCCAAAAAAATAATTCATATTTGCTCTTCTTCATATCGTTCATGACCATTACTTTCTAAATTTTTCGTATGAAGTGTTATCTGTTAAGTGTTCTTTACACAACTCTCAATAATCTACACACCATTGTTAACATATTTCTTTCTTGTAAATTTGAAGATTCTTTACCAAAATTTGAATGCCCTTTCCGTAATCTTTCCCTTGCTTTTCACTCTCCCCCTTGTATTTGTGCTACGTGCCTAACAATTGCATTTAGTACCTCAAAGATTACTCTCCAAAACACCCTATGCATCTCATAATTTCCCATCTTTATCCTAATCCCAATAATTCTATACCATGCAACACTTGCCACAACCACCCACTTTTTCTTATACTTTTTACATCCATTTTATGGCTTATAGAATTATTAGTAGAATTATTTATCAAATTATTATTTAGAGATTATCTTTAAGGATAGAAGTTGATGAGGCCAAAGTTGAAGATAAATTCATATAATTAGGTTTGTGTGTAATGCATTTTCATCATTTTTTGTTCACATAAAGGATAGGTTTCTGCATTTATACAGAAGTATAAAGTAGGATACTTTTTGAAAATATAGGCAAATCAAATTATTTGTCTGATCATACTATTGCAAATAAAAAATGCCTGTTTTGTGCAACATTTTATGACCTTACAAAGTTCTGATTTATGAATTACCTGTTCCTTTAGTTGCCTCTGTGTTGTGTAAATCTTGTTTGCTCTCCAGTATTTACTCTATGTATTGTTGAAAACTGAATTATATAACTTTGAAAATCAGGTTTTAGGCAGTAGTTTTGCTCCCAATCTGTTTGATATCTTGAGTTTGTTTATTTGAAGATGCATGTTATTGTGTAGATTTACCAATTTACTGATAGCTTGTATGCTCCTGTAATAGCTTTATTTTTAAGAAAAAGATAACCTTTATTTTGTTTATTACTGAAAGTTGAGAATTTTTTTGTCACAACCACTGTCACAAACAAAGATTTTGTGTACTTTTAGTAACATAAAATGTTTGTATTTTCACTATAGCTTATATAAGATATAGAAATCAATGTTATTTCACCAAAAAAGCTGTTTTGAGTTTCCCTGAAACACGCTGGCTTTCACTGTATATTTAAAAAAAAAAAGCCTTTATTACTTCACACGACTTCCTCTAAACACTATTGTGAGACAGTATTTTTATACCTATATTACGTTAATTGAAATAATCTATAAATGGTTCTTACACATTTTCTTTTATATACAGAGGGTATAGGGGAGACTTAATTGATATTTGAAAGTAATTGTTATATGCTGTCGTTGAAATAATCTTCTCTTTCTAAGACATCTCAAGATTTTAAAAGCAGTTAAATTATGAAACGTTCAAACCAGCAACATTTTTTTTTTAACTTTTTTTATTTTATTTTGTTGTAATTTACGTCCTCCTCTGTTAATTCATATTGGACAATGAATTACATGGGTGAAATGATGCTCAAATGAGCCCAGGGTCCATGGAGCTTAGAATTACCTGATATTCGTCTATCAGGGTAAGGGAAAACTGCGGAAAAAACCTTATCCAGGTAACTCACCCTAACTGAGATTTGAACTCAGAACCTCTTGAATGTGAGGCAGACATGCTACCATCTATGCTGCCAAGGTGGGCTCAGCAACAATGGATATCTTTGAGTTGCAGATAATACCAAAGGCATTTTAAATTAAATTTTATTTAAAAGAGATCTGCTACTTTTTGGGCAGTAAGTTTTTGTCTCTGATGGTTTTCCTGTTATACCAATTTATACAACATTTCTATCAAACCTCTGAGGCTTAACAGAAAATTTAAGATATACATTTTATTTGAAATATAAGTATTTAAATATATTTTAATCATTATTTGTATTTTGGCAGAAATAAAACAAATACACATTTCTTCTAAGTAATGGAAGTTTTTTCATCACATATTTAAAAGATAGTGAACTTAAATGCCAAATTTGGTGTTAATAATCATTTGAGTTACACCATTCACAGGCACATGCATTGGCCTTTTCTAGAAATGCTTTCAGACGCTTCTGTTGGAAAAGCAGAGCCACAGGGTAGCATGCTGACAGCATGCTACATCTTTGTATTTGCTAGACCAGCTGCTGCTATTTTTCTGTCAAATAGTTCTTAAGTTCCCAGAGATTTATTTTATTTGTTGGTTATGCTCATTTATTAGCATCGTGTGATAGAAATATTAATATTATTGCCATTTTATCATTTTGAGTAAATACGAATTTCTTTCTTTGATGGTCTTTGTGCCCATTCAAAACACTTTACTTTGTAATGCAGTCTCTAGATGGCATTAGCATCTATGAATCATTTGCATATATCTGCATGTTCATTTAGTATTAAATATATGCATTGTGTTCTATCCAAGTCTCAGAATTTTGCTTTAACATACAAAGTATGTAATTTTCTTTTGTCTCCTCGGTAGCGTGGTGGTAGCATGTCTGCCTTACGTTCAAGAGGTCCCGAGTTCGAATCTTAGTCAGGGTGAGTTACCTGAATAAGATTTTTCAGGGGTTTTCCCTTATCCTGAAAGGCGAATGTCGGGTAACTCTAAGCTCTATGGACCCTGGGCTCATTTGAGCATCATTTCACCCATTCCATTCATTGTCCGATATGACTTATCGTTGGAGGCTGTAAATTACAACAACAAAATAATAATTTTCTTACCATTTATCATTTAAATATGTAGCTTCACTAAAAATGCAAGAAAATTTTGGTCAATTTTTTTTTACTTAAGTAGTTATGCATGTTTTATTATTAATTGCATTGCTGATCAAAGCACTTTAATTGAGTCACAATCAAATATGTAAGTTAATGTCATCAGCATGTTATCATTATTCTATTGTTGGAGAATTTCAGTCTGTTTTGCTTGTTTGTTATTTCTCGGTCTGGGTGGCTAGTTCATAAGGTACTGACCTACTGATCTGAAGATAGTGGGTTCAAATGTGATCTAGACCAATTTGTTTTAAGTGTGCGTAAGAGCAGTGGCTCTATGTACATTTGACTTGACATTAAGCAGGAGCTGGGTTTTATGCCCTTATCCTGAAACCTAAAGATTTATGCAGTAGATTTACTGACATGTAAAAATGTCATGCAGAACAGTATTCGGGCACTCTGGCAGTGCTGATATTTTTCTCGGAATTGATACTGTTGTAACAAACAAAATAATTGAAATTTTTTTACTTAGTTATTTGGTGCATTTGCTTTTAATATAAAACATTAGCATGGAAAAAACCAGAAACAGTGACTTTCATGTGATTTATATCAGTAATGCTATATGAGCACATAGCACCAAACACTAAGAAAATCATAAAGGGCAATAACAGATACATTTTTATCCTTTCTTATACTATCATGCTTTGTGTCTAGTGTCAAAGAGCCCGTTTGTCATTCAGGGCAGTGCTGTTGTTTATATAGCCGTTTGGTCTGTCAAAGGATGTAAGTTTGATCCCTGCTGGAGAATAATTGGTATTTGAGTGTAAGAAGTACCTTATTTTTGTGTTAATAAATTTTAACATTGACAGAAAAACTTAAAATAGGATGAAATTATGAAACAGTAGCATGGCAGTATCCTGATAGTCATACTAAACTCAATCATCTAAGAAGTATCTGTGGAAGTGGAATATGCAGATAGATCTTCATTTGTTTTATTTATACTGACACACACAGCTTTATCAAAAAAGGTTTTTGTTGAGGGAGTCTCAAAGCTTGTATTTCTAGTGAAATCTTGCTATGGAATTTTTTAATGAAGTATCACACTTCTCATTTAGATATAAATAGTTGGAAAGTTAAAATCATAACAAAATATATCTGCAGATATCAAGAGTGCCTAATCTCACCTTTTCTAGAGGGTTCTTGGTTTAGTGTACATTTTCATCTTAAGATTAGAGCAAATATGTATAATAAAATACTAAGTACCTCTTCAGTTAACCACTCATGGAAAAACAACCTTGAGTTATAGTAGGATAAGGCAAACACCCATACAAATTCTAGGAAGGTGACAAAAGCAAATAAATGTTAAATAGGTGATAAACAATTATGAAACTATGCAGAAATTACTGGTTGCACCTTTTCAAAAGTAGCATGATGACTAATCGAGCTTAACATTTTCTATGTTTACATACCAAACTTGTATGTTAATGCATATATAAAGTAACAGATGACTCGCTTGAGTGGTTTATCTCATATTGCTTGAGGTATTGCCCTTCAATTTATTTGGAGAGTAGTTGTGTTTCTGAGTTTCTCTCTCTTGCTACACTAGTACTGGAGTTTTGGTTTGTTAGTTTTAAGCTAGTAATAAAGCTTCTGTATAATTTCGTGCATATAATTAAAGAGCTGCATGAACACAATGCATGCTTAGTTAGATGTGTATGCAAGCAAGTGAAAGCTTGGACTGTTTGCCTTACCACTTTGCTTAATTTTAGCATAAATAATCTCTTCCAAAATTTAAAGCTTTATGTTTTTTAATTTGCATCCGTTAAGACATATCAAACAATGAATGAAATGGGTGAAATGATGCTTAAATGAGCCCAGGGACCATATGTTCTTCTTTCAGGATAAAGGAAAACCTTGGAAAAAATCTTATCCAGATAACTCATACTAATCGAGATTCGACATAGGGATCTCTTTAACATGAGACAGACATACGACATTTAAAGCATGCCATACATAGAAATTGTCTTTATGTGTTGTAATATAGACACATTTAGTCCTTATAAAATTTAATATTCTAATTAAATAATGAATCTTTGAATATGTTATCAAATAAAAGATTATTTTATAGTTATATTGCACTATAAACAAACTTATGCTTTTCTTCTATATTTTTAGTCCTCATTTCACCAGCATTTTGTCATACAGGGAAGGTTTTTAATTTGCATTATTCTTTAATTCTTTGTCTCTTATTGGTGCACAATCTTTTTATTGGAACACAGTTTTGTTTAATTTGAAGAAACCTCCAATGGGACCCCAGTTATGAAATACGTGTGGGGGCTGTAGTATGACAGTGAGCAAACTTAGAATTCTAAAACTCGTGTGTATAGGTAGCCCTATTTTACATGATTGAATATACAATTTCGTTCAATTGGAGTACTTAAAATTCATCGTAGGTTCTCATACAGGTGTACACCATGATTATCTGATTTTTACTTTCTGCATGACATTAGATATCTTTCAGAGCATGCATGTACTATGCTTCACTCATAGGAACTCTCTGAAAGGAGTTTGTAGAATCAGCAAATCGAATACAGTTCAGTGTACAATATATCAAGACTTACACATCTCTTAAAATCTCCTCACATTATCCATTGATGTTAGAATGATTTATTCCATTGTTGTGTCCTGTTGTTACTAATGTACCTGTGTAATTTTGCTTTTTACTGCATTTATACCGCTAACTGTAGAATGTCTACACAGTATTTTTAATATATATTCTTGAAATTTTTGAAAAGTTCCTATGACGTTCATGTTCAAATTTCACAAGCTCCGCTGTAAGAGACATGTTGATCTTGCTTACATTGGTAATTTTGTATCTTCTGATATTTAGCATCTAACATCTATATAACAGTTTCTTTTCAGCACTTTTAATATTGCTTCTTAATATCTTAATCAGTGCTATCACTTGTGTATAAATTATTTAAATCATATCATAGTGAAATATATAACTAGAGGAACAGGATTTATCTCTTGGACCCTATCACTTTGTAAATAGTTTTTTCTTATTGCTTATGATTACTGATTAAGTGTTATTGTGTAATCAATAAGACATTTTGTTACAAATTTGAAGTGCTTTCAAGTGATCAAGATTGTACATATTTGCAGTGAAAGGCAAATGATTTTAGAAGTGTACGCATTTTAAATATGTCCTTTTTAAATTTAAAAAAAGAGTAAAATAAGTCCTTCAAATATTCCAAAATACTCCTCAATACTAATAAAACTTTTAAATGATTAAACCAGTCAAACAAGGATGAGTATTAGTGTGTCAATACAATAAAGGTGAAAGAAGTAGCATTTCTACTAGGGGGTGTATATTATAGCTGGAAATATGCATGGAATATTATGATTTTGTTTAAACTGTAATTCATTTAAAACAATAAATAGCAATTATAAATTAAGTGTATGTTAATATATTCCTCAAATGCTATTCCTCAACACATTCCATATCTTCCTATTCATTCATACGTATAACAGGTTGAAAATAACTTTTTTCTATGTTTGAAAAACAAATTAATAGGTAATTATTAAATATATAGTTTGTGTAGTATATGTAAGCCATCAGTACAATTGTTAAATTGATTAACTTCTTAAAAGTTGGAATACAAGTAAAACATTATCAACTTTGGACTAATGTGGGTGGTTGTTTACTAACATCATGAAAAGTCATTTTGGTGTTTACCTAACTTTGTACACTACTTGGTCTTATTCTTTTAAGGTGAGAAGATACTGCACTTGGGGCTAAAATTCATTTTTTTCATTTTTACATTTTATTATGTCATCCCTCTAGATTACAAATATATAGTTAAGAACTTCATTGGAGCAATATTTTATACCTAATTTGCTTATTATATTAGTGAGTGTTAAGTGTTTGCCATGCCCCTTTTCGTAAGCTTTCAGAAAATAAATAATAACTTCTGTAATACTGAACAGATATTTCTGAACTAAGCCTCGTTTTGTAAGGGATCTTTCAAGCTTCCTATCAGTACCACTGCAACTCCAATAAAGATAGTTTTTCTTTTGTTTTTGGGCGTGTGTGTGAACAGCTATTTGTATTGAATAATATTTTGTACTAATTATTGGTGAACGTATGATATGGGTAAGCCAAAAATATTTTGGAAAGAGAAAGTTTACAGGCAATTTTTTACAAAAAACAACAGTAAATGTGGAAAATATAAATACAATAGACAATGAAACCACATGTAATATTGAGGTTAGTAGGCCCAGTTCAACAATACATGTGCTAATCATGTAGTAGTCATATACAGAAATTGATGAGCTACAAGTCCTGAAAGCAGATAAAATGGTTGAACTGGCCAAGAAGGCAAGAAAAATGAAGAGCAACTTGAAAAGAACAAGTGAGAATACAGAGGGTCAAATGCAGCAGGAAAGTTCTGCCTCATATGAGAAGTCAGTAATCAATATATAAACTTAAAAGCTGTTTTTCGCAGTTTCACCTTTTTTCAGGTTCCAGTACACTGTTTTAAAAGTATTAAGCAGACTCATAAGAATAATAATAAGGGATTTTTCTCTGAGATTCATAACACTTGTTTGAAAAAATAAAATTATCTGAAATTTCATTGCTTTTTTTTTAAGAAACACTAAAAAATTACAAGAAATTATCAGTACAAAATTTTCAAATAATAGGTATTATTCAAGACAAAGGTTTTAAGAACATGCCTGAAATTTTTGTTGTACATATCAATAACTTCTTAGTAATGTGCACCCAAAAATCATGGAAATAGCATTGCGGAGATAGGCAGTACCTTCTCACCTTAATGAAATTATGTTGTTATCTTATAAATAATAATTTCAAAGAACAGTAAGTACTGTTTGTGCTGCTCTATTGGTTAACATATGCTCTTTGCCTCTGATGAACAGAAGCCTGTCATGAACACACCTGCATGCTTTGTTTCATCTTGGAAGTCTCTGATGTTGCATATTCCACCAATGAGCGATTTCAACCGATGAAATCAAAGAAAGCACAAAGTACAGATAGTTAACTCCTTGTGGAGCCAAGCACAGTATTGTAACCTGTTATTCATGTAAATGTCCATGTGTGGAAAAGAATATAATGTTGCTTTTCACAACACTATATACCTTCATCTTCTCAACTGTCTTTGATGTGCTGCAAGTTAACCATTAGTGTAGCACAGTAATACACTATTTATGGGGCATAATGTAATTAGAAAGGTTGTGTTTTCAATAGGATGAATTCTTTGGTTATTAATAAACCAACCATTAAATTATTTTTGTTGTAATTTCTGATTTTGTGAAATTACTGATGTTAGTGTGCATATTTAACTAAACATGTTGAAAGAATGTACCTAACTCTGGACCGCTATAAACTCGACTCCAGCCATCTCTCTCTCTCTCTGGTTATTATTAACCTTAAGATAACATACTTAGTTGTTCCAAAGGGATGAGCTATAATGATATCTAGTAATAAAAAAGTAATTACTATACATATTTCTCCTTCAAGTTATGTGTAGAGGTTAAGTGCATTATCTAATGCTTCATTTATACCTAGAAGTGCAGTATTATGGAAGTGACGAGCAACACAATTCTGGTTATTGTGGAAAATGGCGTAATTGTAGTGCAGAAAGTTACCTTGTGTTTTTTTTTTTTCCCCTCCCGTCTTCCCATGTTGGGAAACAAAGATCATACGGAATAAGATACAAACTCCATTTTAATTAGGAATTAAAGTGCCATCCGGCTGGCCCCGCAGCTCAGTTGGTAGAGCACCTGCCTGTCGTGCTAGTGGTACCGGGTTCGATTCTCGGCGGTGGGGGTGGGGATTTTTCTCCGTCCAAGATAACTCATCTTCCCCAGAGTCTGGAAGTATGAATGAGAGTGCAAATATGTGCGTGATGTAATGATTAAAAAACCAACCGAACAAGAGTTAACACCTTCGATATGTTCCAAAGGAGAACGGACGCCGATATGACCATTGCAGTTAAGGGCGGGGTATAAGTGGAAAGAAAAGTAGCATCACTGGGATATGGTCCTTCAAGCCTTGGAATATATTCTAGGAATTGGAATGCTAATTAATATATTTAGATTATCTGTTTGGATTTGACTATTTCACAGTCTTCTAGTGGTGGTATCAAGTTGTTTTGTAAGGAACATATAAATAGTGTAGTTTTATTATTATTATTATTATTATTATTATTATTATTATTATTATTATTATTATTATTATTATTATTATTATTATTATTATTATTATTATTATTATTATTATTATTATTTACTATATGGTTAGATAATTTAGAGAGTTCGAAACAGCTATCGCTTAAGTTATGAAAATGTGTTTAAATATTTTGCTTTTGTTTAATCCGGGATAATAAGGCTACAGTGATTAAAAAATCAAATGTAAAATACATGTACACTATTTGTAGTAGGTAGAAATGTATCTTAAAGCACCTAATGTTGATTTAAGCAACTTCGTCCATCATGAAATTGATAACTGTGTGTGTGCGTGCGTGCGTGTGTGTGTGAGATTTACGCCCTCCAACGTTAAATCATGTCGGACGATGAATGAAATTGGTGAAATGATGTTCCAATGCGTCCGGAGTCCATGGAGCGTAGAGTTACCAGACATTCGTCTTTCAGGATAAGGGAAAACCCAGGAGAAAACCTTATCCAGGTAACTCGCCCTAACCGAGATTCGAACTCGGAACCTCTTGTACGTGAGGCACACCCGCTACCATCTACGCTACCGAGGCGGGCATGAAATTGATAATAAATTGAAATTAAGGAACATAACTGAAATTTACCTACTTGTTTTTAAGCATACAAGATGTGATGATTCCTGAAACTTAATATCCAATATAGTATTTTGTTTTCTTTAGTTGTCAGTCCCCCTTTTAAATTTTAATTTGAAACTTTTGATGTTTAGCCTCTTGTTTCATTACTTGGATTATGCTTTGTTAATTAGATATCAAAGAATCGTGTGTATTTTGTTACTTTCACTTTTTTGAGCATCCCATTGGCTGCTTATTCCTATAACTGATGATCTCGTCAATTATTACAAGTGAACTAGGAAGTTTGTAATCTATCTGGAAGTACTGGCATATCTGGTTGTACTAAATTACATGGAATTGAAAGAAGCCCGACGGTTTCAGTATTTTTTTTTTTTTTCTCTCCAAACCTCCTTGAAGTGGATGACATTATTTTACCGCATTTTATAATATCACGAACAATATAAGGTTCAGTTTGGAGCTTTCACGCGCAACCGAGATCTTAATCTTGAAATAACAAGCACATGGCAGATGAGAACTTCTGTTAATTAGATACCCCATCTATGAAAGTCTGTAATGGTTTTGACAAATCGTGATTGTATTAGGATTTTCAAACACAGATGAAACGCAGAGTTAGATCCGAAAACACGAAATGAAAATAAAAAATAAACGTGCAATTCATACATTCATAACATACGTCAATGGTAAAGTTGCTTAAATTATTACCATTCGTTTGTAAGTATAAACAAAAATAATGGTTAAGAGTAAGCGGGACATCACTGTACTTTATGCCATATCCGTAAAATTTTAGTGGTTTACATATTAATTGATTAGGTATAGGCAATGAACATAATTCAAGTTTGGAGAAACGTCTTACAAACTGCAAATCGAATTATAGAGGAAGATTCACTTCGGGATGATGTAAAATTAAAATATTTAATTACGAATTAGATTGTCTACTTGAAAGCTCACGTTGTCCTCAAATCATTGTCCAAAACGGAAAATGGCGGTACTAATTTTGTGTTACATCCACTTTTTTGTCCTGTCGTTTGAGTAGATGTATAAACTATTGTATAGAAATTAGTTTTTAGTGTACATTTTTTAAAAAAAATTGAGAATTATTGGCAAAAATTATACTGACATAAAAGTTGTAATAAAAGGAAACATGAAATTATAGCAGAACATACTTATTAGACTAACATCCTAATGAACTTTGGATATTCATTATGACAATGACTTTTGAAACTTGTTTTTCATTTACCAATTTCTCAATATTGATGCACAGAGTAAGTAGATATGTGCGTCTACACGTGTAATTGCTTAAATAATGCATTCGTAATTACAATCACATCAAAAAACTTTTGCTTAATTTATGTGAAACCAAATCTGTATTCAATTATGTAGAAAATGACGCTAGTTACAGTGAAGCAATAAGTATTATACAAATATAATTATTTGTAACAAAAAAACTTCACTTATCTTAAGAAAAATTATATTAATTTTTCTTATTAGTTGAATTTGAAATAGATGTCACGAATCTTTGTTCGCTTACAGCAAGATTGTGAATTTCAAGAAGAGAGCTAATATTTCAGAATTTAATCATGCACTTGAAATTTAGTAAGAAGTCGTGAACGGTTATGAATTACAATTATTTTCATTTGTAAAAAAGGATAGGAGTTGATGAATCATAAACTGAAATACAGATTGGTTTTATGAATAAACCTTATTCGTTTGAGATATGAAAGAGGAAGGATTTGTAATGATAAATGGGTTCATTTTTTATATAGTAAACATATACGCGATACACATAAACACCCATGCCCAAGGCAGGACTCAAACCCGGACCCTCTACGTGGCGGAATGCTAGAGACGCGCTCTGAAGTCCGTGGCTACGAGGGCCGGCATTTTCTCGAGCAATCGTTGGACACCCCGGGCTTATTACTACCTCATGGGCGCGTGGTGTTGAGATGGAAGTGTCTTGCAAAATTGTTTGCAACTTTGCCTACATCATAAGCTAGTGATGTTAATTTATTTATTTATAGGTCAAAATCGTCTTTGCTCATCTGTTGCAACTAACGTTTGACTTGGGTCATGTGTAAGAATTCATCCTCGTTAGCTTAAAGCAACTTCGGAAATATGAAAATATTTTAAATTAAAAATATTTTGAATTGTTTATTCTAACTGTGCTGTGCACTTAAATGGTAAATATTAATATTTATTCCTTTATGCACTATTTCATATAAATCCTGTCTCTGCTATCAACACAACCTAATACAATATTGCAAGGTTATTTTTAATTTGTGAAGGGAAAATCTTGTCTTTCTGATAACACAGGCCGCGCCGTGGCTCAGTGGTTAGACCGCTTGGCTCTCACCAAGGCGGCCCGGGTTCGATCCCAGGCGACCGCAAAGTGAGATTTGTGGTGGACAACACGGCGCTGGGGCGGGTTTTCTCCGGGATCTCCGGTTTCCCCCTGCCATCTCATTCCACCGGTGCTCCATCTTCATCTCATGTATCATCGCCTGCGGTGCCGTATGTAGTAAAAGCGGGCGTTAAACACTACACATTTCATTTTTATTTCTGATAACAAGTATGTTTTTGAAAGGGTAGAGACAGACTGAAAAATTCAATGCCACAGCCGGGATTTGAACCACGGATCTTCTGGTACCGTTCAGCCGCTCTAACCATTGAGTTACTATGGCCAACGTGCCGATATGACATTAAATTCTCTGTCTCGTGTTTTTCCCGGTAAACCACTAGGAGTTCTCATAAACACATGAGACAACTACCTTAATGGCGACTTACTATGCTGTAAGTACTTTAAGGCCCGGGCTTTATAGTTCGGACCACTATTAGGTACAATTAATGGAAATTAATTGTTCTTTCACACTAGCAGTGTGTAGGACGCACTATGATAGGGTAGAGCCAGAATGAAAAATTCAATGCCACAGCCGGGATTTGAACCACGGATATTCTGGTATCCGTCCAGCCGCTCTAACCATTGAGTTACTATGGCCAACGTGCCGATATGACATTAAATTCTCGAACTGACTCGTGTTTTTCCCGGTAAACCACTAGGAGTTCTCACAAACACACGAGACAACTACCTTAATGGCGACTTACTATGCTGTAAGTACTTTAAGGCCCGGGCTTTATAGTTTGGACCACTATAGGTACAATTAATGGAAATTAATTGTTCTTTCACACTAGCAGTGTGTAGGACGCACTATGATAGGGTAGAGCCAGAATGAAAAATTCAATGCCATAGCCGGGATTTGAACCACGGATATTCTGCTCTAACCATTGAGTTAGTATGGCCAACGTGCCGATATGAAATTAAATTCTCGAACTGACCACGGATCTTCTGGTTCAAATCCCGGCTATGGCATTGAATTTTTCAGTCTGGCTCTACCCTATCATAGTGCGTCGTACACACTGCTGGTGTCAAAGAACAATTAATTTCCAAGTATGTTTTTTTTCCCCCCCTCCTTTAGCTTCAATGGTCATATCGGTGGCTGTTCTCCTTTAGAACATATCGAAGATAACTCGTATTCGTTGGATTTTAATCATTAGATCACGCATTCACACTCATTCGTACTTCCAGACTGGGTAAGGTGGGGAATCCACACCCCCAGCCGGGAATTTAACCCGGGACCCCTCGCACGGCAGGCGCTCTACTGACTGAGCTAGGGGGCCAGCCCAAATATGGTTTGTCACTTGTTAGTTAACTGTTTTCAGACTCTTACAGTTACGCTCATTTACTGTTTATTTTAATTGCATTTATTGGAATTTCCTTCTAAGATTCTATTTTATACCCCGAAATTTTGGAAAGAATACAAATGGAACATTTTATAGTACACATTGTCAGTTGACTGTTGCTTAGCGCTATTTTCCTGAAACCTCGAGCAACTTTATTTCCTAAAATTTATTCGTGTGAATTAAACCGTAACATGTGATACGGTTCCCATCTTGTGTCTTGTTGTTCAATTCTCATCTATAGTGTATCATTGGGAGTAACGGATTCCGTCAGGTGTAACGAAGTTCATGAGATTTAAATGACCGTGAGGGCGTCAGAAAGCGGAAGCAGGCACTGCTTATAAAAGTGAGGACCGTTAAATATGTTTCAGCCAGAATATGTAGTAGGATGGTTGGAGCAGGCTCCAAAATGAGGAGCTTGTTACCAAAACTACAGTGAGTATTAAATTACATCAAGAAGCCCTTACTGAAATGTCCTTGAAGTTCTGAATCTCACTCTTACGTCGCTGGAACTACGTGGTCATATCGCGAGCATGTATTAGGTTAGGAGATCTCTTGTAGCGGTGTGAGGGACAGACTTATTTCATAACTATATATATATATATATATATATATATATATATATATATATATATACTACTGTAGCAGATTGGAGCTTCGTTACGTATCTGCAGAGACCCTAGTGCTAGGCAACTGTATATCTGCTTCTGTATATGCGGCCGGATAATAGTCTGTTTTCACTGTGTATAAATGGCACAGCATTCATATAAATTTTTGCTTTTGTTGTTTTTGATTTAAGATGTAACTTCGGGTCTTGATATTAGTAATATTAGTATTTATTTTAGTGACTGAGGTTTAAAAGTTTTCCCGAATTAATTAGATATAGCTTTAAGACACATACTGCTTAATATTCACAAATTTCCTATGTTTTTTCGATACTTTATAAGCCACAAAATACGCTCTGTAGTGTCGCAGACACACTGCAATATACAACAGCGCGAGGCTACATTACGATCGACCATAGTTTTCCAGGAAAAACAAGAATACCCTGTTACTAATGTGATGCAAAAAGTAGGCCATCGCTTCCTTCTGTAACCGAGTACAAATTATATTCAAGTACACCGTAACTTTTGCCTCTTCAATTTGCGGTACGAAAACAGTGAACCAATTTCTGTATAAGCAATGTAAAAATATATCAATATTTTGCGATGAAAGCAAACAACTATCATCCTACGCAAATTGACATTTGCGATAGCGAGAAAATCTTACTTAGTCCCCAAGCAGTGGTGCCAAATTAACATATTTGCTTTGTAAATACATAAAATGTGAAGCTGTTAACAGTAAAGCAAACAACTACAAATATAACAATTTGTAACTTAAAACTTCACTTATAAGAAAAGATGATATTTTTCCTATAAATTTTACATGAAATCGCGATCCCAGACAATTTATAGTACAAATGTCACCTTTTATTATAGGATAAGTGAAGTTTTAAGTTACAAATTGTTAAATTTGTAGATATTTGGTTTGTTATTGAAATCGCTAATGATAGAAAGTTGCGAAAAAAAAACCGTCACTTTCAAAACAGTTTGAATGTAGAAAATACATTAGCAAAAATTCATGATTCCAGAGTAATGGGTTTATTTTTTGCTTTATATATCTACAATAAGTAAAATAATTTTGTAAAATTGAAGATTGCTATCTAAATGCAGAGTTGACTACATGAAATGACAAAGTTTAAGATATTATATATTTGCGAAGAGCGCTGACCATTACCAGGATCATTTTAACGCCGTTGGTTGCTGCCTCTGTAATGTGGTGGTAGCGTATATGTCTCATTGAAAAGGTCTTCTTTAACTTCCTTAGTAGTACCACTTTCGTGATATTAGGGGATTATTGTTACACTATCTCTTAAAGTCGGGTTGAGGAACCAAAACTCTGGATCGGAGAGAAAGCCCAGGATGGGTGATCAGCCCGATGCTTGGTATGAGAGCTTTTTGTTGTAATTGACGTCCTCCAACGTCATATCGGACGATGAGTGAAATGGGTGAAGTGATGCCCAACTGAGTCCGGGGTCCATGGAGCTTAGAGTTGCCTGACATTCGTCTATCAGGATAAATGGAAAACCCCGGTAAAAACCTTATCCAGGTAACTCACCCTAACCGAGATTCGAACTCGGAACCTCTTGAACGTGAGGCAGACACACTACCATCCACGCTACCGAGGCGGGCCTGGTATGAGAGTGAAAGAAGTAGCTGACAGAATGATTATAAAATGAATGATAGGAAACATGATAAGGGAGCAGTTGGTGGAATTATGTTGGGGAAACAGTAGATCCCGGAAAAAACGCCTGCGCCGTGTTGTCCACCACAAATCTCACATGCTGTTGCCTGGTGGCAGTCTAACCACTCGAACACGACGCGGCCCATTCAAGAGGTCAAGAGATCGAATTTCGGACAGGGCGATTTCTTCCATGGTTTTCCCTTATGCTGAACGATGCATGTCGGGTAATTGTAAGCTCTATGGACTCCTGGTCTCATTTCGGCATCATTTCACCCATTTCATTCGTTCTTCAATATGACCTACGTAGGAGGATGGCAAAAAAAGCTTGGACAATGTACGGGAATTTTGTCCCTCCGGAGGTATTTTAAAAGCCAGTAAATATTGACGTGAAGCTGTCACTTTTAAGCAAACTTAAAAACCATCGGTCTGGGACGGGTCTGAATCCGCGACCTTCAGTAGGTCAGTGCCAAACTAAGGGATCCAACCAGACTAACCGAGATATTACTTATAGTGTAACATTTGTGACTTTCGTGCAACTTTAATACAGATTATGAATACTCTTTTATGGAATTTCGAAAACTGATCAGCGTTTAATTTTTGCTTCACTGAATACAACGGTTCAGATGTATTTAGTTTTGTAATATGAATTTGAAAACAAAAGTGACACATTTTAATTTTGCTTGAAATTAGTCCAAAATTATGGGTAGTAGACAATGATCATCCTAAAATACTCTGTATATCAGTGACGCAGTTGGGAGTGTAACTCAAAAAGCGAAAGTTGGTTGGAAGTTATGCTCAGTATCTTCCAAAGATACGGCATAAACTTTAGATTTTCTGATAGGGAAAAATGGCTGTAAAGAAGTTTATTAAAATAACACATGCATTAAGGATTTTCATCGCAAATGAAGTGCACATATTAAATTTTCTGGCAATCCATGAAGTGCCTCTTCTTTCTGAATTAGTTTGCACAAGAAAATGGATCTGTTAAAGAACACTGTGTGCGTGCGTGCGTGCTCGCTCGCGAGATAACGTGAGTTAACAGGCAATAAGACAATTTCTATAAATAATTAACATGAACTAGATAGAAGAATAAACTTGTATAATGGTTGAAGAATGGATAGATATAGTAGATTGGATCGTTTAAGAGTACAGTTTTATTTCCTTGGTTTTTCACATTTCCATTGCGGAGGGTCCAGCCGCTTTTTGGGACGTATTCAAATCTGAAAGAAAGGGAAGGAGGAATGTTTTCAGTAGCGTGACGAGCAAGTGTCATTGATTCGCGTTCGTGTCGGATTTTACGGTTTATTCCCGTAGTGAAGTTTTATTAATAACCTCCGGACAGCAGCAGACAGTGGTTTGCTGGCTTGGAGCCATCCCTGCCTTTAACAGAAATGTCTTTTCCAAGAAATGTGTTTCGGATGCATGGCACGAGGAGGCCGCTTCTTCCCACAACTACTCGCTCGGACTTCCCAAACAGACCACCTCAAGAATGTAGGTGAGGTGTGATATAACCTCTATGGACACCTTTTTCCCCCCTGCTCAAACTCTCTTTTTATGTTCTTTTTACAAGCTCATTCTTTGCATTACATGCATAATGTATTTGAATTTATCGCATATGAAAACTGGACTTGAGTTTTATGCCCAAGATAGCTTAATATTATGTATGATCTGCTTCAAACAACGAAGAAAGCAGTCTTTGTACACACCACACATACACACACGCACAAGCTCATTTACCTACAAAGAAAACACGACTGACACTCATATAAAAACAAGAAATATCTACGTTGTAAATGGTTAGATATCTCGACCTAATTTTCACTGAAACGAAGAAATGTATGAATTGAATAAAATCAGTAAAGTATATAATATGAAAATTTCAAATAAAAAAACCAAGGTAATGGCATTCCAAGGCAAATACCAGGTAAGGACAAAAATTCTAATTGATAATAACATTATTGAACAAGTGTCACACTTTAAGTATCTTGGATGCGACCTAAGTTATGATAAGTTATGATATAAATAAAAAAATAAGTAAGTTTCAAGCAGTAACTGGAACAATTAAGAGAACACTAAAAGGTAAAACAAGAGAAACTCAATGAAAATTTTATTCTGTCATAGCACTCCCTGTCTTGCTATATGGAAGTGAGACATGGACATTAAGAAACAAAGATTTTAGTAAAATACAAACAGCAGAAATGCGTTTCCTAAGATCTGTTAAGGGATGTACAAGGGAAGATCAACTTAGAAATGAAGACATAAGAAATGAATTAAACATCGATTCTGTTTTATTAAAATTAATGGAATATAGAGAAAATTGGCTCCAACATTTAGGAAGAGTGACTCCAGAGAGAATCCCTAAACAAATAATGGAATATAAACCGAAAGGACGAAGATCAATAGGATGACCTAGGAAATGATGGATCGATGTGAGACCGGAACAGGCTATAGCCTAATCCATGGAGGTAGAAGAAGACTAAGAAATGTATTGGGGAAGAACAAATATGAAGTATGTCAACGTTTTAAATGAATCAGTCATTATTTCTTAACATTTCGTGTATCAATCGTATGGTTCATTTTATGTAAAGGTTAGTATATCAAAAAACTGAAGAATATCCTATGTTTTTGATTTATCAAACATGCAAAATAAATGCAGGTTCATTAATTCGTACGTATTCAGGAAATTAATTGTGGTACTTGGGTAAAGGGCCAGATTTTTTCTTAAAAACCTTATGTGTTCTACTCACATGTCTTTCTCTACCCTTGTAAAACTATTTCTATTCCTCTATCTACTTCATGTTAATCGAGGTAATCGTTAGCAGAAAAACTTATTGGTACTTTTCTTATAGGTGAAAGGGGAATGCGCCTAAGCGATGTTCAGATTTTGTAAGAGCTGATCCTAATGACAAACACCTTGCGGACTGGGACTGGAATTATATATATATATTCAAAAATTGGTGGCAACACTGCCTGCATTTAGCGCTATCAGCGGTAAATCATGTAAGCTGATAACAGTGAAAAATAAGAGGATCTAACGTTTCTTAGTTGTGACTTGGAAGACAATTTTATTTAATAAGACATTATTACTAAGTTTAATGATAAGGTTATCTTTAGTGCTCTAAATATGTTTAGTAAATAGGAACAAAGATGTTTAATTATAATTCAGATTGCAAGAGGTATAGCTCGACAGTGCCATACAGAATTATTGGAAGCTTGTGGGTAGACAGACTTTACCATAGCGTACCATGGCTAGGTGGGCGTAGAAGAAGGGAAGACGTTAATCAAAAACGTAGAGCTGGCAAACCGCAATCAGATTACTTCGCAGATGGAACTGAAAATTTCAGGAGCATGCTCCATACTTCCCAGATATGAACCCATGCGATTTCGACCTTTTTGCGAAAATGAAATCACCACTTAGAGGATTTTGCTTTAGAACCAGACAGGCAATTATAGCAGCAGTAGAGCAGTCTGTTAGAATATTAGGACAAGAAGACGCTGTGGATGGCATCCGTCGGCTTCCTGATGTGTGGAGACGAGTTCTTCATGTTGGAGGAGATTGCATCTAAGCACTGCAATAACGTGACGGCTCCAAAATTGTTTTATTTGTTAATTCAAATGTTGCCACTAATTATTGAATAGATTACTTAACAATCCTCCTCCTCCTCCACCTGAAGAAGAGGTGGAAGTAAAGGAACAACAGGAGGCCGCAACCAGACCCGTCCATTGTTAGAGCTGCCTAGAAAGAAAGATGAAAGATCCGCTGACCAAGCCATCTGGAGTCCATTGAGCAAAGGTCCGCGCTGTTTGACCGGTTCCACCGTACACAAAACCTAGCGCACCTGAAACAGAATGAAAGGGAAATTATGCAAATCAAATTGTATAGATTAGAATTACCGGGCCAACAGAGCAGCTTTTAAGGATTTGACTATCGTAGCTTGATCCCTCTGTACCTAATGAAACCATATCTGCAAAAGTTTTATGTTGATTAATATAAGGTTTGTAAGTATAATTTGTGGGGGGAAAAAAGTGATGCATAATTTTACCAATGTAAAGCATCAGATTATCAAACACGATTCTCACGGTCTGTTCAGTGTTGTATAACTCTGCGTATTGTTATGTGATCCTGTCATTTATCATGGGATAATGGGGCTGCGAAGTTTATGGGTCACAAACCCGAAAACCACAAGCTGTAGCATGTGTCCTATGACTTTTTAAATTATAACTAGGGCACTGTCATGTTTTTAAAGAGCGTAACGATGTTACAGTAAATATGACATAAAAAGTTTCTGATGTATTTTCCTCAATGGCATTATTGACGCGGTTTTAGACATTCCCTCATTTATTTCGAGTTTATTTGCTTCTGCCATAACTTTGTGGAACAAAAGCAGTAAAGGAGGATATATTTTCTCTCTTTCCGACTCCTTGGTAGTGATTAGTTTATGCTCGCGAATAAGGGGCTGCGTTCGCTAAAGCGCACGATTTAGCAGGCAGTAACAGTGTTTTTTTTTTTTTTTTTTTTTTTTTTTTTTTTTTTTTTTTTTTTTTTTTTTTTTTCAAATATGCACCTATAACATCTGTGGAAGTGGAAAGAAGTTTCTCAAAGTATAAAACAGTTTTAGCTGACAACCGCCGTTCCTTTACTTTTTGATAACTTGAAGATGATCATGATGGTGTTTTTGTTATTTACGTCCTCCAACGTTAAGTCATATCGGACGGTGAATGAATTGGGTGAAATGATGCTCAAATGAGTCCAGGGTCCATGGAGCTTAGAGTTATCCGACATTCGTCTTGAAGGATAAGAGAAAACCCCCAAAAAAACCTTATCCGGATAACTCATCCTGACCGAGCTTCGAACTCGGGACCTCCTGAACGTGAGGCAGACATGCTACCATCTACGCTACTGAGGTGGGCAATGAAGGTGTACTGCAACGCTATGTAAGGTATGTTTTGGCTAATGGGTACAGTAACTTATTTTTTCACAATTTTATAAAATTGAAAATGACCTGATGGATTTTGAATTTATGTATTATTTAGTAGCAATAATTGCATTATATACAAAGAAAGTTAATTTTAAAACGTGGTTATTCCAACCATATAGGTATTCATTATTTGTCTGTGAGAGTTAATTTATTATTATGAAAGAAATTGTTAATTTTTTTAGGTCATTTTCTTCCATTTTATGTATATTCTTTTTATATTTTAAGGCTATTTTATAGGTCATTTTTACTGAATTTTTAGGTTAACAACTTCCGGGCCCTAGTAATTACCATTAGCAACAATATTATGTAACATTTAACTTGCGTTGTTATTCCGTGGCCTATCCAGTTTTACATTCTTTTTTTTTTTCTTTTTTTTTTTTAGAAATTACTTTTTCCAGATAAATTCAGAACAAACTCTTAAATATTTGAAAAACATGAAATAACCGTCACAACAGTATACACGTATACTGGTCGCCAAATTACACTGTGATTGACAGTAAGCACACGGAAGAAGGCTCTAAATAAATAGGAGGGGATGAGTACGTCATAACGGTTGTCATAGTAACCATTAGAAGGACCAATTAGAATCGAGACGTTTCCATGACAACGTGAGACGCTAAACCTTGGTTGCCGATATTCTAACACGTGCTTAGCATGACTTGCGGGCGAGCGAGTTACGCAAACGCTGCAGTAAACACAATACCTTGGTTTTTGTTTCTCTTCTGATAACGCTGCTTAAACAGAATGCCTTCATGTATACAACAGTTACCTGTACTAGCAAGTTAATTTGCATTTTATTTGTGGCAATTTGCCTTGGTTTACGTGTGCCTGAGTCTGTGTATCTGTGCGCGTGTTGTGATTATTTGCAATTGTGTATAATGAATGTTTAATTATGTTTAAATATAGTGACAAGCGAAAACCTGAACGTGCTCGGGAACCAAATAAAACTGTATTTGATAAAGACATTCCAATTAAAGAACATACAGGGAAATAATATGCTCTGTGAGAGAATACTTCGATGAGGAGAAATTGAAAGGGGAGTCTAGTATTCCATTCTCTAAGGTGCTTGATAGGACTTCACGTGCTCTAGGTATCAGTAAGGGCATTATGAACATTGGGAAAGAAAAGTATTTTAAAGAAGAAAGACATTGGGCTATAAATTAGAAGCTCCCGGAGAAAATTATGTAAGCGGCATTTTCCCACTTCAATAAGCATCAAAATGTCACAGGTATGCCTCTTTTGTTACGATGATCTTTACATTGATGTGTTCTTGCATGTTCTAGCGTTTGAATGTAGATCCACGACTGTACTATTGTCTTTGTGTACAGTATTATAAATAATAATAATGATAATAATAATAATAATTAATAATAAAATACCCATTACAGTCGCAACTGAATCACCTTCGCCCGCGTAATCCTATCGCACTCTCCACTGGCAGCAATAAGTGGCAACGTCGAAATGTCAATCACTTTCTAGATTGTCGACCAGTATAATTTCTCGTATGTGATCTTTACAGTGCAATCCGAATTACGCTATTTCCTACGCTAATCAGTTACGTAAACTTAAAATAATAACGAAAAACTGTTTATAATTTCTTAATTAGGCATCTCGTTAAAACGGTTTAGAGACGTTTGCACTTAAAATCTGTAATGGGTAACTTAAAAAAATAATTATGGCGGACTTTTTGTTTTGTTTTTGCGTCCTTCCCCTCTTGACAAAATAATTAAGATGCTGCATTGCCTATTTTATAACAGAGAAAGTTCCTTCTCCTTTTATAATATACATTTTAAAAGTCCTTTGTTTGAGCCTTTTTTTGGTTTCAGAATAGCCCATTATATATTCCAGTATATCAGCAATTTAATCAAAGTCCGAAATTACCAGAACAATTCCTGGTTACCGTTTTATTACTGGTGTAGTCTTCGTTGGCTGTACAAGTGTAAACTGAACTGAAGTGGTTTATCGCCGTATTTAAAAATCTGAATACCGAATGTTGCTTCTGCGGAATCCTGTTATCTTAAATCTTACAAACAGAAGATAAGCGGAGAAGCGAATTTGCGAATCGTAAGTGAAACATAAACATCTAGGAATAAATTTCAGAAACGTGTGGTGCTATGTGAATAGATCAGCGAATCCTAATGCTATTTAAAATTTAGTAAGATACAATATTGCAAGGCCATACACAGATGGCGAAAACAGCACCTGGTCTTTGTGAAATATTTTGTAAAACTTATATATTTTTAGACACTTTTTATGATTATATATTGTCATTATACACATTTCCTTTCGTCATGTAGTAATCCCTTAAAATGTTACGTTCCATATAGTTTTTGTCTCTGTGATAAACAGTGTCTTCAGAAATTCTGTAATGCAGTACATGGAACGTCAAGAAAAGATCACTTTTCCTAACATCTCGAGTCAAGCAAAGAATAAAAGAGAAGGAAGACAAAAAGGAAGGGACAGTGTTTGGCGTAGCGGTTTTGTAGTGGAGGAAGCTATTGATAGGGGATGGGTGATAACTCCTCGAGAGGCGATGACGATGAAATTCTTCTCGATCTTTTGCCACACCAACAAAACACACCCACCCAAAGTCAAAACGTCTCTCGCACAGAAGAAACCGCACGCTCTGCCTTGTCCAACAGTTAATTTCTCTTGCCGAAAGGGATGGAAAACAAAAAAAGAGAGACAGGATGGGGTGAGAGAATATAACGCAGAAATCGTTGGTGCGAAAGAGAAGTATGACCTCCTCGACTTTATTTCTTCCCCCGGTCCAGAAGATCGCCACTTCTAGCGACAGTGTATGTGTCGATCGATTGCCAGAAAGACAGGGGGGGTACACAGTCGCGAGTTGTATAGTAGTTTGCTAAGACCCCGATGTCCCATTGCCTCATTTTTCTTTTTCTCGCGTTTCATTTTCGCCTCTTGGTGTGCGACGCTCTTTGTTTCGGAGAAATGCGTTTATTTCATCTGGAACATGGGAAATGACCGCTGAAACCTTAAGACATCAAACTGCTTGTGTGTTTTGTTCATTTGTGCTTAACTCTTTTCGTTCTTCTCTTGAGAGACATGAATCAAATAATTCCTTGAAGTTATAACTTTCCTGCGAAATTCCTTTTTAATGTGTAAGTCGATTTGAACGGCTTCAGACAAAAACAACTCTCTCTCCCATATTCCCACAATTGCTATTAAGGTGAGCTTGAAGTTTTCATTCTAGCTCTTAACAATAGTTTTTCTTAACTATCGCATGTCATAAAGTGACCAAACAGAAAATCCATCTACATTACATCCATTTTCTTCAGCCTGTCTTACCTTCATAACGATCATTCGCTCGGTCACAGTATCTTTCCACTTTGTTTTTGTAGCCTTTTCAATTTTTCGCTTTAGTTTGATCCATATGTAAAATTATTTATCTTAATATTTCCCATTATTTGGCAACTTTCTGCGTAAATAAATGAGGCTTTGACATGCAGAAGGATGCAAGTGCCATATTTGTCATAATTCCAATTATTAATGGAGAACAATTTATGTTCCATTGCCAATGGCCTAGATCACTAACATATCATTTTTTTACGTCCTCCAACGTTAAGTTATATCGGACGATCAATGGAATGGGTGAGATGATGCTCAAATGAGCCCAGGGTCCATAGAGCTTAGATTTACCCAACATTCGTCTTTCAGGATAAGGGAAAAACCCGGAAAAACCTTATCCAGGTAACTCACCCTGACCGAGATTCGAACTCGGGACCTCTTGAACGTGAGGCAGACATGCTGCCACCACGCTACCGAGGCGGGCCATATCATGGGTTAAAATATCTGTAACAGATTTATCACAAATCAAAACAAAGAAAACCTTCAATGAACTGGAAGAGTGAGATGATCAGGTAGCTTTCAAGAAGGATTAATATACACAATTCAGTAGCTTACAGACTTTCAAGAATGACAAACAGGTAATATCCATCGGTGATGCCAAGAAAAAAGATCTATTGGCGATGCTGGATTACCTGGAACCAAAATATTATGAGTTCTAGAAGGAAATCTGTTATTCCTAATCTTCTGTTGTGGGTAACAATGGTTTGTACAGGTATTTGATGGCATTGTTAATGATAATAGTTCAGAACACTAAACACTGATCATACCTGAAAAATTTACATTTTGGCACGTACATCTTTTTCTATGTCAACTCTTCAAAGGTGGATTTTATATAACTTTTGTGTTAATAATTGTCCACCTGTTTTTTTTTGTTTTGTTTTGTTTAGATAATATCACTAGCAAATTCCTTCTCGAATAAAAACTTCATAAACAAGTTACGGGATAGGAATATTGTGATCACCTGATCTTAGTTTGTAAAAATTAAGGAACACGTGGTCAGGTCGAACACGGGGGCAATCACTCAGAGTACAACTACATGCTTTATTGAGAGGTTGAGGTTTTTCTATAAAGGTTTCATTCCTACAAAGGTAGGGTAAGGCTAATTAAATGTGGAATTCACTTAATAAGAACATTTACTACAACAAGCAGATTACAAAGACGGCCACAACGGCCATTTACCTGTCCAGAAGTGGAGTCGCCTACAGATACATGTTACTCAGCCAAGAGTCAATTTAAGAGAGAGCGTCTATCGCTTACAAATTATTCATCCGAAAATTCTTGAAACAGTTCCTTTCTGTTGTAAAACAAAGAAAAACCTGGCATTGTTAACGTTTCTTCTATTTGTATTTTCAGCTATGTCACAACAAAACTGATTTAAATATTGATTAAAATACTCAAAGGGTTATTGTATTCCATCAGCAACACAGCTTTTCTCAGTAGTTCACATTCCTGAACCAGCAGTAGGCAAGTGTGGTGAAAATCTGAAACAAGGAGAAGGTGTGGGTCACTAAGATAATAAACTTTGATGCAAAAGCATTAGGTCCTCCTAAAGACAAATCCTTGTCAGAGAGGAGCATCAACGTAATAATTACATCTCCTCTATGCTTAATTACTCTGGAATAGCCAGATTAAGAATTGAAAGCAATTGTAGAACATTGGTTTTGCTGAAAAATGTAAGGTTTAATTAAAAAAAAATGCCCACTCATTTTTATGAGAGGAGGGGAGGAAGTGACGTCAAACACACTACTCAAGTCACCAGAGTGTAATTAATAGTCATTTGTGACATCATCATTACGGAGGGGATTCGGTACTAGGCCACCATACTGGGCCCTTTGTTCCTATGCCCCCAAGTAGGGACACCCCAGGAGGAAGGATGAGGCGAAGGAGACAAGAGTGCGGCCGACCCAAGCAGCCACGACAGTACAGAGGGCAGGACCCTTACAGTTTACTTGGATAGAGGCTTCCCCCGACCGACCAGGACAACGGACACGCTCCTCTACAGTGGGACGGCAACTAGCCCAGCAGCCAAGCCCTAATAGTCCCGGGCGGGTAATCCGAGGCCCAAAGGTCCCTGGCTGGCGGTCCGGAAATGGTCCCAGCAGAGGAGCGGAGGTAGACAACCGACCTACTGTAGGAGGAAGTAGTTTTCCTCAGAGCATAACATCCTCCCATACACTTGCCGTGGTGCGGGCGCTGCGGACCCTTAGCACTCGTGGTGGACGGGGTTGAGGGAAGCCATCAATTCTCCCGCGTACTAGCCTGCAAAGCTAGTAGAAGGTGTGCTAGATCACCAGGCGGCCCCACCGAGGTCATATCGGTAGTCTTCAACTTTGGTCTTGGCGCGCGTAAGTGGCGTATCCACTTCCATCCCGTCTGGTGTCCTAGGACCATATGGGGGGCTTGTTAGTAATCCAGGTCTTGTCCTATGGAAAGCCCCACGGTGGACGCCGAGCGCCCTTTGGGACAGCTCGGACAACTCCCTGGTTGAAAGAGGCCCGGGTCTTGTTCCTACGGGTTCAAGACTAATGGGAGTAGAACCTCTGGGCTCACCTCCCATACACCGCCGAGACTCCCGCCGACACTTCTATCCTGAAAGATCTCACCAGATGAGAGATGATATGAAATGATAATGGAGATGCAATGGATTGACATGAAATTCGGGGGTAGTAATTAACCTACCCAGCATTCCCCTGGTGGCCCCGGAAACCCCCCCCCCCCCGAAAAACCAATGGGTCAAGTAGGTCAGCAGCGGGGATCGAACCCGGGCCTTCCAGATTTCTTTTTCTCACTTTTTCGCAGGGTCCACCTTCAGCTTCGAATAATGCTATTCTCCAAGACTTAGTGCCTTCCTCAAGAGACCGCAGTTACTTTACTATGAAAAGCTTCCTTTGTGGCAATTGTAACAATCTTTCTGCACAATACTGTACTGAGTAGCTCATCCTCTTAATTTAGTTTAAATGTGAAATGGGGGTTGGCAACTGTGGTTTTCTCAGTTCTTGTTTTATACGAGGGCTGTTCAATAAAGAATGATCATAATTTTTTCGGTCATAATTTCTCGCAACAAAATTCAATCTTATTATATTCTGTTAGCTTAATGTGAAACAAACACGCCGTAGTAGTTTCATTGTTGGTACTCCTGGGTCCCGCCTGTGAGAACCAGGCAAGTTCAGACATGTTCAGTATCGCCTACCGCTGCAATGGAGGTGACGCGCGGCTTTGAAATTCTGCTTTCGTCTCAACAAACCTTCAGTTGAGGCCTATACAATGTTACAGGAGGCATATGGAGAGTCTGTTCTTCCCTACAGCACAGCTCGAAAGTGCTTTAAAATATTTAAAGAGGGGAGACAATCAATTTCAAAGGAAGGTGGATCCGGTGCTCCAGTTACTGCTCTTACGGAAGAAAACATTAACACTGCTGCTTCCATTTTGAGAGAGGATCGACGAATTACCTTAAGATCACTTTCTAAAGTACTGAATATTTTATTGAGGGCCACCCACACGTTGGTGAGAGAAACATTACACATGAGCCGTGTTTGTGCGCGATGGGTTCCAAGACTGTTGATTCCCGAACAAAAGGACATTCGCATGTAGGTCTGCATGCAGTTAAAGTTGATGTTAGAGGAAGATCCGGAGCTTCTTTCAAACGTAATCACTGCTGATGACACTTGGCTACATCATTTTGATCCTGAGAGCAAACAGCAAAGCTCAGTGTGGAAATCTCCAACCCCCCAAAGAAGCAAAAGTGGTTACTTCTGCTGGGGAAGTTATGGTTATATTATTCTTTGATATTCATGGAATTGTTTATCAGCATGCTGTACCTGCACACACATCAGTAACTGGCCAAAACTAGAGGGATGTCCTGAAAACATTGCAAGTCCATATCAGACGCAAAAGACCACATTTCCGTGAAGCAGGCTGGATGCTGCACCACGATAATGCGCGGCCACATATTGCCAATGTTGTTGCTGAATACCTTGCAGAAATCAACGTGAAGTGTATCCCTCACCCTCCCTATAGTCCGGATTTAGCCCCATTTGACCTTTTTCTGTTTCCTAACTTGAAGAAACGCCTTCGTGTGAGGCATTGTCCATCATCCGCAGCAGTGGTGAAGGCTGCGGAGGTGATTTGAAGGATATCTCAAAAATGGTTTCCAGCATGTCTTTGAAGATTGGCAGAAACGCTGGGATAAGTGCATTGCATTCAGGGGAGACTACTTTGAGAAGGACCATCAAAATTATGAGGATGAGTAGAGGTACGTTGTAAAAAAAAAAAATTCTGATCATTTTTAATTGAAAAACCCTCGTACCTTAAATACTCCACTAGCCAAGCATTGTCAATCAGTTCATTAGTTCGGTGTTCGTAGTGAACTGAACAACAGACGAGAGCTATAATTGTATGTGTTACTTCCCAAAGGTAACTACATGCTACTACATCGTGCATTAAGAGTTATATATACAATGTGCCAGTGCTTTGGAAAGCTTGAAACTTTTCTTATAGTTCTAGGACCTTTTTATTCTCTGAGCAACTAGGCCTTGATAGCAAGCTTAGGGCTATATGAGGAGACAGACTGACGCAGCGTCAGTTCAGCTCCAATAAATGGTTTCTAAGTCCCTTTCTTGGCAGTCTTATCTGTCCTTTTGTAGCCTTGAGTCTCCCTACAAGTCCTGATAACCCAATTCTCTAGAGTTGAATTGTGATCAGCCAATGCCATCTGGAAGTCACGGCGCTCACAAGACCTTTTATGACTTTATCACGGGACTGCAAAAGTATCTTCGGACCTGCCTATTACTGGGCAACAAAAAACAAATTTTTAAATGTTTCCAGCAGTTCATGAGTAAATCCTTATTAATTTTGGGCTGAGAAAAACGAATATGACAGTAAAAAACTTTACTTAGCTCTGTTTCTGTGATATACACTACATAGAATTATTTCATATTAAAGGATTAAGACCAAAATACATTTTAATTACATATGCTAACAACATTGAAAGTGCATTTGATTTTTTAAAAATGGTAGTTGCATTCTAAAGGTTCTAAATTGCTGGAAGAATACCTTGCAGATGGTTGTGTCTGAAGAGAATCATAAGGTGACTTCATGAAATCGTCATCTTTTAACTTGCCTCTTGTAAGGGAGTTTGGGAGCATTCGTACATAAACACCAACAATAATCTGTAAGCATTGGTTCATTCCAAAGACCCTGATATCTTAATTCCATAACTGGTATATTCCTGATGGAATCTTTCGTCACGTTCATCACTAATAGCTCCACAACCAGGAGGAAAAGTTTAGGTGGGAGTGGAGAAAATGGATTTTATTGAATATGTTACATATAAAGCTATGGCACTTTTGCAGGAGCACTGCCACCAAATACGTATAGTTATCGTATCTTTTGTTGCCTAAAAATCCACGAACAAACTCCCTTGAAGGCTTCTCAAGCTTCATTTCCTTTCCCCTCCAAAACTTGGTCAAATGCAGAATCCTTTTCTAGTTCTCGAATTTGTGACCCGACAAAAATGCCTTCCTTAACTTTTGCATTACTAAGAAATAAACTAAATTACCCATCCAAAAAAGAACCTTTCATGTCTCTTAATAACCCACTGAACATCATTGAATCAGAATACTACCTAGATTTACTTGCAGATTTTAAA
Source organism: Mantis religiosa (assembly GCA_030765055.1). Taxonomy (NCBI): domain Eukaryota; kingdom Metazoa; phylum Arthropoda; class Insecta; order Mantodea; family Mantidae; genus Mantis; species Mantis religiosa. The sequence continues at coordinate 28,604,983 of CM060949.1, read as the reverse complement.
AAGAAGGAATACTCATCTACAAAAGCTAAAGCATATGCCCTTGAAACCATAAATGTAAGATATCCAGTTGACAAATGGACACACATCTATACAGATGGCTCTCTTTACAATCAAGAAGATGGAGCAGGAGCAGGAGCTACCTGTAAATTCTTTTCCTTCTATAAGCATGTTGGAATTTACTTAACAAGTTTTGATGGAGAAATTGATGCAATTTACACTAGTAGTATACAATTGAGCGTTTCAGCACAGTGTAGATAAGATGCTGAACTCTCCTCTGCGTTAATATATGAGTGATGTAGAATGCTCATTGATTTAGAACTCTCCTATATGAAAATCGAGTTGTAAAAGAAGGGGAGTGTTGGCGTAGTGCCGTTCTCCCCTGTGCAGTGAGATGTTTTTGAGGGTTGGGATGATGATGATGATGATGATGATGATGATGATTGTGTGTGTGTGTGTGTGTGTGTGTGTGATGTGTAATGTGTGATGGGTGGGATGGGTAACGGGGGTTCCGGGGATGTTTGAATTAAATGTATTGATAGTAATTCTTCGATGACTGTGCTTGAACTCTCATGTATGAATATCGAGTCTAGGGTTTGATATCTATTACGTTTAGTGCTTCGATGTCTGTGCTTAAACTCTCATGTATGAATATCGAGTGTAGGGTTTGATATCTATTACGTTTAGTGTATGATATATGATGCAGTATCGTTATTCTTTAGATAAAAGAATATCGAGAGAAAGATTAGGTATGTTTACTGGGAGAGATTTATGAAAATAAATGTAATAAGACATTCTGGTAAGGGGTGTTCCCTATGCAGAATATCTCCTTGAGCTATTGTATCCAAGAGCGATGTAAAGGTTAAGAAAAGGTTAAATTCCATTCCCACATCGAGGTACGAGAAAATATAAATCTATTCCACATTGATGAAGTATAAGAATGGAAATGTAAATCTATGTGAGAGGGTCGCATGACAAAGAAATGTCCCCTCTAAGCATGATAAAAGTGGTACATAGCAAGTGTATATAAAATAAAAGCACTACCCATCTCTTTAAGAATGATAAAAAAAAATTGAGAGAAAAGTATAAGAATGCAAATGTAAATCTGTTTGAAAGGGTTTTCATGATAAAGGAACGCTCCCTCTAAGCACGATAACCTAAAAAGAATATTCCCTCTAAGCATGATAAAAGTGGAACATAACATCGAAAATAAAATAAAAGCACTTACCATCTATTTAAAAATGATTAAGATAACGAGAGAAAAGTATCTCATCTTCAAGTAGATATGAGTAATACAAAACTGATCAATCAATACGATAATATATATATACGCAAGTAGGGGTCTATAGTGTAGATATCCTAACTATTCGTGGCAAGGTATCACCCTCCATATAAAAAAATTGTCTAGAAAATCTCCCCTCAGTATTACGAATACTCCACTGAACTACATCCCCCTTGGTATGTAGGTCAGAGAAAAAAAAGGGTTAATCTCTCCAGACTGGTGACAGGGGTGATCAAAACATTCCTATTGCTGTAGCGAAGTCTAATTTTGTCAAATAACGTTAGGAAAAAAAAAGAATATATTTTAAAATTAAACGAATGAATCTATATATTTGTATGAATGATGAAACAATACTATGAATGTGTTAGTATACCAAATGTAAAAAAAAAAAAAAAAATCAAATGTTCAGAAAAATATATTTTGTACAAGTATGTATGTGTGTAAAGAAATGTGTAACTATATCACCCTCCCCTCCAAGATGTAGGGAACGAATCACAGTTAGTGTGCGCACGCAACATGGTGTTTGGGAAGGAGAGATACGGTTGGAGGGGGTGTAAAAAATGATGAACCTATATAAAGTTTAAACTATGATAATAAAGTTACTAGTAATACCTTCGAACTTATAACGTAGTCACAACTACTTTAAACATATAGCGTAATATGTAGACAGTAACACCTCTCCCGGACGGAGGGGGGGGGGAGCGGAGCATCTGTTAATAAATACCGCAGTACGGATGTGTGAGGAGGCAGTCGATTCTCTGGAAATATGGATCCTACAGGTAAGATAGAAAAGTTGTATACTGTAATTCATTTTTTATCTCTGTTTACGAAGAATGTTGAAGTAATACTGATTCGTGTGTGCTTATATGTATGTTTCAGATCATGAGATGCTACAGCTAAATCAACTAGCTGAAGGTGGAACACATCTTCCCACAAAGAAACTACGTGAATTAGATCAGTCCGTTCAACACATCATTCGATCCGTCAAAACCGTGAAGACCAGATATGGTGAACGGGTCGTCGTCGAAACATCAGATTTCCAAGTCTTCCTCCCGGAGAGATTCAAACACATGACCGCAGCGCAGAAAGATCTACTAAATCGTGGTGACTGCATACTCCAATACCATGGCGAGGAAACACTAGAAAGTGGTTTCAAACGACATAAATTGTCTTTTTTAAGCAGCCCGTAATGTCGTCAAAAGGTGAGTATAATTATTGAACAAAATTTCATAAAAAAATGATAATGTAGTTACTTGCACGTAAATGTGAAATCGTACATGTTGTATTAGAACTTAGTGTTAATTATCGCACGTCATGTAGTATTAGTAATTGAATGTAGTTACTTGCATGTAAATGTGAAATCGTACATGTTGTATAAGAACTTAAAGTGTTAATTATCGCACGTCATGTAGTATTAGTAATTGAGAGTGAACGTTGTAGGGTTAATTTTCATGTGTAATAATTACGTACATGTGATTATCGTAGTTCAGTTACGTTATTTCACATGCATGTTAGTTACGTTTGTTTGTTACACGTAAAAGTAACGTTGTAGGTGAAAAAAGAACGTTAATTTATATGTGTAAAACGTACATGTGAATATCGTAGTTCAGTTACGGTATTTTACATGTATATGGTTTACGTTGTGTGTTTTTATCATTTATGTAAGGGAGAGAGCATTACGTAAAACAGTTACATACTATCTGAATATTGTAGTTACGTGATGATAGCAATAATTGTAAAATACATAATCATTATGTAACTATTTTCATATGTAAAAGTTACATGCATGTTACGTTCTACGTAAAGTATAGAGTTTACGTAAAATTGAGATTCATACATGTAAAAGTTATTAACATGTATGTTATTTCTGTTACCACCTTACATACATGTAAATCAATGTTCCCGTATGTAAAGTTAATCGAATGTTGTAATTGCTTTTTTCAGAAACGACCACAAGATGCTCCGATACTGCCACTGGACAACCCTCGATTCAGCAAGATGAAACCTGTTCGAACGTGACCCAGGCTGAACGATTACGATGTATTCACAGTGAGTCTGCTTTCAAAAATCGGTTAGCTACCTACGAAATTCACAACTGTGTTAATATACTTGACCCCGTCATATTCTTAGCAGAATGCAAACCTTTAATTTTGAATGAAATTGATAAGGGCTTAAACATGTATAAATCAGGTCTTAAGATAGGATCCTGTTTATCCTGTCAATATGTCATAATATCACAAGAGAGCGATAATATTCATACATTTAACTTTAACAGTAAACTTGAGGTGATATTGCAATCTACAGATAAATCTATATGGTATGAAGAGAAGATTGTACAACCTATACTAGATCATATGGATAATTTTGAATCGCGTACCAGTTCAAAAGCTTTATACAGTATTGAGAAATTAACAATATATGTGACACAATACGATTCATTGAATGCAGGGATGTATACTGAATTACCCGACTTTATAAAATCGAAGAGAGCTGTTATTAACATTCGTAATACTGATAAATATTGCTTTGCATACTGTCTGTTAGCATCCAAATACCCGGTAGAACGTAACAAGAATCGACCCACCTCCTATAAAAGATATGATTTTCGTAACGAATTTAACTTTGAGAATATAACATTCCCCGTATCATTGAAAGATGTAGAAAAATTCGAGAATCAAAATTCAAATATTTCAATAACGATATACGGTGTTGAAAATAAATCGATTATTCTCTTATATCAACCAAGAGAGATAAAATCACATCATGTTAATCTTTTAATGTATAAAAGACATTATTGTCTGATAACAGACTTATCACGTTTGCTAGGAAAGCAGCTAACTAAACATAATGGGCGAAAATGGTTATGTAACAATTGTAACTTGTATTTCACATCAGAATCAGAGGTGTATGATGAATCAAATTATCAGAATGCCCGAGGCTGGTAAAACTGATCTCGTTGAATTTAACGCATATTCGAAATGTCTAAAAGTTCCATTCGTGGTTTATGCAGACATAGAATGTATCTTACGTAAGGTAGATTCGTGTCAAGATGTATCCAGTAAAAGTTGGACACGTACCATTCATAAACATGAAGCGTATGCAATTGCATTACATTTGGTCTGTAGTTATGATAAAAATTTAACACGTTTCAAATCATTTGAAGGTCCATATGCAATTGAAAATTTTCTTAAAGAATTAACGTCAATTGCAAATAAGGTCATTAATATATATGCTAATAAAATTGAAATAAGTATGAGAGATGTGGATGAGCTAGAATATCAAAATGCAACACGATGTCACATATGCAAACGTGAATTTCTTAACTCGTGCATAAAGGTTCGTGATCATTGTCATTTGACTGGAAGTTACGTTGGCCCAGCTCATAAGCACTGCAATTTAAATAGGAAAATGCCAGGATTCATACCAATATTCTTTCATTGCTTGTCAAAATACGATGCTCATTTCATAGTAAAGAAACTAGGTTACGATACGGAACCTATCAACTGTATTGCACAAACCTCTGAAAATTACTTATCCTTTAGCAAAAGATATACAAATTCGAATGGAATGAGTATATATCTAAGATTTCTGGATAGCTATCGTTTTTTGGATTCAAAACTTAGTAACCTTTCGGATATGTTAGAAGCAGATGATTTTCATTACACCAATAATATGTACACGAATCCTTTGCATAGACAACTGATGAAACGCAAAGGTGTCTTCCCGTACACGTATGTGGATTCTATAGAAAAATTATACGAGAATAGTCTACCATCCAAACATCAGTTTGATCATGTAAGCGATGAGGATTATAGTCATGCTAGAACGGTATGGAATGAATTCAATGTTAAAAATCTGGGTGAATATTTAAATATATATCTTAAGTGCGATACATTAATACTAACGGACGTGTTTGAACGCTTCCGTGAATTAAGTATCGGTTTGTACGGACTCGACCCGTGTCAGTATTACACACTTCCCGGGTTAGCCTATGATGCAATGTTAAGAACGACTAGTGTACAGATTTCATTATTAACAGATAAGACTATGCTAGATTTCTTCGAAAAAGGAATACGAGGTGGAATTTGCACTGTGTCCAAACGGTATGCAAAGGCGAATAACAGATACATGACTAGCTATGATAACACTCAACCAACTAATTATTTAATGTACGTTGACTGCAATTCTTTATATGGATATACAATGGAAAATAATAGCTTACCATACACTGATATAAGGTGGCTAACTGATGCTGAAATTAAATCAATAGATTTTATGTCTATTACAAGTGATTCTGACGTGGGATATGTGTTGGAAGTAGACTTTAAATATCTACAGGAACTTCATGATATACAAAATGATTTGCCATTATGCCCTTTGAATGAAATCGCGCCAGGTGATAAGTATACAAAATTGCTAACAACATTGAATGATAAAAATAAATAAGTATTACATTATCTCAATTTTCAACAATGTGTTAAACTTGGTTTGATTCCATCGCGTATACATAGAGTAATAGGTTATAAACAATCTAACTGGATAAATCCTTACATTGAACTCAACGCTCGTAAACGTATTGAAGATAAGACGAAATTTGGTCAAAATCTATGGAAGTTAATGAATAATTGTGTTTATGGAAAATTTATAGAGAATGTAAAACGTTATAATTCATTTCATTTAGCTACCAGCTGGAAACGAGCGCGTAAATTGTTAGCTCGACAGACATGTATAAGGTACGTGATTTTTGATGAAAATTTAATAGGTATAGAATTGGTCAGAGATGAAATATTGATGAATAAGCCAATATACATAGGACAAGCAATCCTGGATCTATCCAAACATAAAATGTATGATTTTTATTATGAAATTCTGAAGAAAAAATTGAAAGATGTAACTTTAATCTATACGGACACGGATGCTTTTCTCTTTGAATCTAGCTGCGATATATATGAATTTATTAAAACCAATATACATTTATTCGATACATCTAATTATCCAATGGATAATGTGTATGGTATTCCGTTAGCAAATAAGAAAATTTCAGGATTATTCAAGGATGAGCTAGCCGGTAGAGTGATGACTGAATATGTAGGGCTGAAATCGAAATTATATAGTTATCGATATGATACTGAAGTGATTAAAAAATCAAAAGGTGTAACAAAAGATTCGATGAGATTCATAACCTTTGAACAATATCTCATATGTATTACACATCCTGACATTATACATCGAAGCATGCAGACATGTTTCAGAAGTTATAAACATGATGTTCATACCATTGAATCTAATAAGATAGCTTTAAGTGGTATCGATACAAAACGATACATTCCCAATAATTCATTTTCAACATTAGCATGGGGACATTATGCTATAGAAAATTGTCAAGTGTAAATTTCTTTTTCTTTTCTCAATAAAGCATAGATTCAACTGAGTTAAAAGGTATTACTAGGCCACGATAATAACATATTACTGTATTTCAAAAAATAAAATAATTGAGTTTCAAGTATAATTGTAAAGTGTGTTACAACTGAGTTAAAAGGTATTACTAGGCACATGATAATAACATATTACTGTATTTCAAAAAAACGAAATAATTGAGTTTCAAGTATAATTGTAAAGTGTGTTACTAATTACATGATAATAACATATTTACTTCATTTGAAAGATAACGTGTTGCTTTTTTTATGTTTATGTTAGGGGTGAAGGAATATTTTTTCCTATTCATGTCGTTTTGAAATGTTAGATAGCAGAAATCAATGAAATGTTAATTCAACTATAATCATGTATGATTTTTTATTAAAATATATTTACTAATTATATCAAAATGTTATTATCATGTCTCCGTTAAGGGGTGAGGGGAGATTTATATATATATATATATATATATATATATATCAATGTGAACTAGCATGTACAAAGGCTCTTATTTCAGCTATAATCATGTATGATGTTTGTTTATCGTATATTACTAATTACTTCAAATTGTAATTATCATGTTTACGTTAAGGGTAGGTGAATTTATATATACTCAATGTGAACTAGCATGTACGTTATGTTAAAATCTCTACAATTAAATGTTAATTCAACTATAATCATGTATGATTTTCTTTTTTTTAAAAAAGTATAAAAATGTTATTATCATGTTTAAGTTAAGGAGATGTGAACTAGCAGTTACAGAAGATGTCAGGAATCAATGTGAACAAAAAAATAAAACACAATATATCATTAAAATTATATTTCTTTATTGAGTTGTGTGTTTTTTATTTATACAATGTCCACCTCATTAATCCATTCACGGGTAGGAAATCCTAACCATTTCACCAGAATCCTATCACCACGACGTCTGATGATCCTTTCAACTAAATACGTATCTGGATATTGAGTTTTCTGTAATTCATAACCGTAGAATGCTCCTTCAATCAGTTTACCCTCCAGATCCTCGATGAGATAGGTCAATGGATGTGTCCTTTGCACTGTACGTATCCTAAAGACTTCAACACTCCAATTTGGTAGATAACCTTTCTCCATAACACCTTTATGCTTAGAAATCCTCACGTAGTCACCAACACGATGAAGCCTAGATCTTCGCTTCTCACGCAGACTTCTATCATATTTGTAGACGCTGAGCAGGAGAGAATTATCACGAACTTCTACAGGCTTCATACGAATCGTTCGATGGTAAGTATTATTGTATGTATGAATAATTCTAGGTAGTATGTTTATCCATTGATATGAGCCTTGAACAATAAATTCCTTATGCAAAATCAGTTTGATCGTTCTTATTAAACGTTCCACTGCTGCAGCCTTAACGTGAGTGAATGTACTGTAATGATTAATATTATTACGAGTCATTAGTTCGCGGAAATGTTTATTGTAAAACTCCCTTCCTTTATCAGATTGAACATTCTTCGGAAACGATTCCATTTCATTCAATATCTCCTCCATAGCAGTCGAAACGTTAATACCACTTTTATCACGTAATGGTCGTGCATAAGCCATCTTGGAATAAAAATTGCATGCAAGAAGAATATACTTATAATTCCTATTGTCTCTTGCATAATTAGACATGTCCATAAGATCTATTTGTACTAAATCGTTCATTCCTTTGCTTATGATCTTACGACGTAAAAATCGTCTTCTAGCTGGTGCATGTAACTCGGTTGCAATGCGACGTTTTATCATGCTATAATTTTTGATGTTTTAAGTTCTGTAATAATTTCTTCTATCTCGGGTGAGTGATTCAAATTACCTGCATCCCTCGACGCAACTAATAATCTTAATCTGTTTATTATTTCATTCGGATCGTTCCAGTAGATGTAATCTAATTTTCTCTGCGGTACATGGTCTTTCCAACGTAAACCAAATCCAGTTCGATTACTAACAAGGTCACGAATGATATGACGATACTTGAACCCTCGATTTGCTCTTAAACGTCCATCTCTTGAATAACCGTGTCTGTAAACTTGAGTATTTTGTAAGATTTGCGAATACACGTCTAAATCATCATCTGTGTACGATGTCTTGCGAGGTAAACGTTTAAATAATAATTCATATAAGCCTGCTGTGGGTTCATACGTTTCTGTTCCTATCTGAACACCATCAGATTTAAACACAACTGTCTTGTTACCCAATTTATACTCATTATCCTCGTAACGTATGCCGTAAGTATTGTCCATGTCACTCGAACTGGCAGTTCGAACCTTGTGTAGATACTTTGACACGAGATCAGATCCGTTAGCATCATCTGTAGTTTCGTCGTCGTCGTCGTCGTTGTTGTCTTGGTGTGCTTTCGCTATTACTTTCAATGGTTCGGTTACAGGTTGGAGAACTTCAGACATGACTCGTTGCGTTTCGAATTTCATTCCTTTGAGAGAACGTAACTTTTCTCTTATTGCCCTACTGTGACGGGCAATGGATTCCTTAAGTCTTATAGCTTCAGCATCCATATCGAAATGAATGTATAATTAATCAGCTACTGCTAATTTATATGAAACTATCAGTTCTATACTTAATATATGACCATCTTTAGCACGTCCGACTGGCGCTGTAAACGATAGAATATCGCCAGTTTCAACTCTTACAGGATATCTTTCAACTAATCTTCCGTTTATTGCAAACAATGTATCATTTACAGCATGCGGATGTACCGATGATACGATGGAACACGAGAGTACACTTCCATTTCCAGGAACTTTATAGTATTCGAGTCCCGATGTTAACGTATACCTTAAAGAGGGACCTCGAAACGGACGTGTTTGCAATGAAATTATGAGTTGTGCTTTCAATTGTTGTAACATAGTGTTTACAACATTTCTCATTCGTGTTTTCATAGTATGAATATCATTATTTATAGTGATTAGTTTATTATCAAGTTCCGTTTGTCGTGCGGTTAGTTCTTTCACTTCTTTTTCTACAGCTGTAGTAATAGTCTCGCTAGCGGAGGTGATTGTTCTAGTTAACTGACTTTGTAATTCATTCTGTTTCCGTGTAATAGTATCGACAATGTTTGTTATAGTCTCAGTTAAACCCGTTTGCAATTCATTATGTTTCTGTATAAAGAAATGATTAACATAACTCATGGTGACTGCATCACTATCATCTATCGGGTCGGCTAAATCCTTCAATCTCTTCATTCGAAATGATAGAGTTTCATTAGAGTCGTGAATTGGAATCCTATCATCTACATATTTTTTATTAGGAACATCGTGTTCGTGAAGGGGGTCCAACAGCGTTTTCATTCTTATACCATCTAAAATGACATTATTTTCGGAATCACGTTTAAATGCATATTTACTTAAGTACTCCATTAAATTGTTGTATTGGATGTCGAGCGATTTTTGTATGTGATCCCTAAGCATAGCTTAAAACTCGCCCATACGCTGATACGAGGTCTGCTCGGTTAAGATCTGCATTCGATTCTCGACGTCAGCCGTATGCGTATCCACATAACGTTTAGTCGATGCATCGTCACCTTCTTCAGGGTCGTGAATATTGCACAACCGCTTTCCCTTGAATCGATAGTTTCCCGATCCATCTCTAGTTATGATATATCGATTGAACACACCCCTAGAGGGTATGATTCTTCGGGATCCGAACCTGTCGATACTCATTGCTTAAGTGATGGATTATTCTATTTATTCATTCTGATAAAGCGATCAAAACCGTGACGGTAGCGTCCCTCGTTCAGTGGATATTCTGGTACTATAACAACAAAGGATCGTTCATCACTCTCCCATATATGTTTACACATATCCTTAAATTCATCATAGGACATATCGGTATTTACATAATCTTCGTATATATGTTTTAAATTGAGATTATCCTGTCTAAAGAATATAATCATATTTGCATTATCTCTAATTAAATGTTTAGGTACTTTAGCATATGATTGTGCTAAATATATAGCATCGACATTACGATGTCTACCCATACTGTAATATGAAGCTATCTTACCCTGTTTTTCATTTATCACATCATCAAATACGAATATCGAATTTTCTCTAGCATCCGACGTTTGAATTACTTTATCACCATCATCGAACGTAAATACACCTATATCGGGTATAGTTTTCAGTAACCTGAGTAAATATCGATATTTAGGTTGTTGCAACGATTTCGAGTATATGTAGAGGTTTTCGAATCTCAGACCATTCTCGTGAATAAGCAGGTTGAGTAAAACGTTCGTTTTTCCAGCATTTGAACTGCCCAGTATGAGCGCTCTAATGTTACTCGGAAACAACGTACCGTGTCGTCCTTTGCGAATGTCATCCTCGAAATCTAACACCTGTATGGGTAGTGTACACTTTTGCTTTACTATCTCCATATCGCGACTAATACTTATAAAGCATAAGTTTTGTCTTTTATCTCGTTCGTGATAAGGGCAATCTATGTCTTTACTGGATTTAGCCAATCGTCATAGGAATCGTATAGTTATAAAGCACACGTTTTGCCTTTTTTATTTCATAGTGAGACATGCGCTCTACACGTGCACGCAAAGGTTCGGGAATTCTTAATTCCTTGATTAATTCATTACCATTTGAGGCACATTTACCGGGTTATCGTTTCTGCGGTCCCGGAACGAAACTACATAAACGCTTGCAGAGAGGTGACTTACCGGTGAACGGGTTAGATTCAGCGTGTCTCGATCACGATCGGGCTTACGCAGAGAGTACTGATACAGAATCTCGTCGTCTAGCCGATAAGGTGTTGGTAGAGAAAGCTTGGAGACGTGTAAAGTCTGCCGACGCTTCTTTGGGCGAACGACTTGCAGCTCGACTTGTGACTACACTTATGAAGGGTAAATTGGCAGCAGGCGCTGGCATGCGTAAACGTCGCAACAAGAGAGGTGGTTTCTTACCTTTGCTACCACTTTTAGCAGCTCTAGGTGCAGCAGGTGGTCTAGCTGGAGGTGCTGCTCAGATTGCTACGGCTGTCAATAAGAAACGCTCGGATGCAAAACAACTTGCGGAATTAACACGTCACAACGAGCGCATGGAATCTTTGGCTCAGGGCAAAGGTCTTCGCCGTAAGAGACGTCGTAAGGGTAGAGGATTATATCTTCGATCAAAAAACTCGGGGCGAGGCCTATATTTATCCCGGAAAAAGCCCTGAGTGCTAACGAGATCGATTCGTATGCACGACGTCTACACATTCCACATTTTAGAGGTGTCTACATGATCGATAAACTACCTCCACATCCTCGATACTATGAGAGAATAGTAGTGAATCTGGATACATCAAATAACCCTGGTACACATTGGGTTGCTGTACGTAAGGATGGTGACGTTGCCTACTACTTTGACAGTTTCGGCGATCTGAGACCTCCGGAAGAGATAGAAACGTACTTTTCGGGTGTCAAGCTCCTATATAATACGACGAGATTTCAAGAATTCGATTCTGTGATTTGCGGTCACTTGTGCCTTCAGTTTCTCCTCGATGAGTTACACGATCACCGTGAGTGGTAGTGATACCAGCTTCTCTACATTTCTAAATCCACCATTACATCTGGATCCTAACGGACATTACGAGATAGCTCTATTGAATTTTGAGACTTTTTACTCGATTCCGAATGTGGACGAGAGTAATAATCTATTCCATTACGTTCGCGATGGAAAAGTCGAACGTATAGTAATTCCACCGGGTACTTATGAATTGGATGATATCGCCAGATTGATCAAGGATACTCTCGACATCGGTGACGACTTTATTCTACGTGCTAATAATAACACCATGAAATCAGAAATTCAATCTCCCTATATTATCGACTTTAGTCGTGAGAGATCTATTGCTTCACTTCTCGGTTTCACCTCTAAACAGAGGGTACCGGCAAACGTGCTGACCGAGTCTAATGATTTGGTTAACATATTCAAGGTCAGCATCATACGTATCGAGTGTAGTCTTGCAACGGGATCTTTCATCAATGGTAAAAGTGGTCATTCTCTGTATGAATTTTTTCCATCGGTACCTCCAGGTTATCATATTTCGCAGGAACCATCAAGTCCTATATATTTACCAATCATCGATACGAATCTCATTGATCATCTCGACATTAGAGTGGTAGACCAGAACGGCGATAAGTTAGATTTCAGGAACGAAACCATCTCTGTACGATTGCACATACGTCGTAATGGGTATAAGTTTTAAGAGACGATGCTATATTAAAAAACATCTCTCGAGATTGACCTCTACTCGATCATCGACCCGCAAGCTAATCACATCGTCTAATCGAAGATTTCTCGCTAACTTAGGCTTCAAGGTTCTATGATGGATGTGTTGGACGTGACCGGGATTCCGACCTTTGATGATAAGATCAGTAAGGAGGAAGAACACGTATTCCTACCGTACAATACGTCAGCTCTCGATGTGAACGATGAAATTAGAATTCCATGTCAAGCTGAAGATTTGTACACGCTTCCTAGTAGAAGTTATCTCTACATTGAGGGGACTCTCACTAAACCCGACGGCACTGTTGCCACATCGAAATTGAGTAACAATGCTATGGCATTCCTATTCGATGAGATTCGTCTGGATATGAATGGAACGACTATTGATAGAACTAGGAATCCGGGCATTTCATCAACGATGCGTAACTATGCTGCACTGAATGAACTGGAATCGAATCGTTTACTAAATGCTGGATGGATCTATCCTGGAGGTGTGGTAGACATCGTGAATACATCGAATGGTATCTTCAATGCTATCGTTCCTCTTTCGATGTTGCTGGGTTTCGCCGACGATCACAAGGAGGTCATACTTAATAGCAAGTTTGAACTTATTCTCATTAGATCTAAAGATTCTAATAATTGTATCATTGGAAACGATCCTACAACCATACAACTAACTAGACTCGAATGGAGGATGCCTGTACTTCGACTTTCAGATTCTGAACGAGTTGATAAACTTAAACTCGTCAAATCGGATAAACCTCTACACGTCGCATTTCGAACCTTGGACCTTCACACTCAACCTGCTGTACCTCAAACTAAAGCGTTCACATGGAACATTGCAACCACGACTAAACTTGAAAAACCACGTTTCGTCATAGTCGGTGCACAAGTGGATAGATTGAATCATCTCGCTAAGGATGCTTCTCTATTTGATAATTGTAATATCACCAATCTGAAACTTTATCTCAACAGTGAATCTTACCCCTATCACGATATGAATTTGGATTTCGCCAATTCGAAATTTGCATCTCTGTATGATCAATATTCCAAATTTCAATCATCCTACTATGGAAAGGAGAATTACCCTCTTTTGAAAAGGAATGACTTTCTGAAATATGCACCGCTCTTCGTCATCGATTGCTCTCATCAACCTGAGGATACTGTGACGGGGGCAGCGAATGTCAGATTGGAAGTTCAAGCATCGTCAAATTTTCCTGCACAAACTTCATTATTCTGTTTAATTATTCATGATAAATTATTCACTTATAAACCATTAACTCATGTTGTACAATCTATCATATAGGTGTAATAATTAAAACATTACAAATTCAAATTATCTTTTTATTGACTTTAACATACATCTCCAATATCCTCTTCCTTGCACTCCTGCTTTTTGCATCATATGAACATAATGATTTATGAATATCATACAACTGATATAAATTTCTTTCAATATATGGAATTAGTCTTTTAAGTCCATTGAATGCAGTACTATTCAGATTTATACTGCCCACATTTAAACATGTATTCACAAACGTTATTTCTTGCATCTTATTCATACATAACATTATATTAAATGCATATATTATATTTTCACTGTACGGTGCACATGGATGCTTACCATCTTTCAGATACGTATTCAAAACACACAAATTTGACATTATTACCTCCCAATCCTCTTTTGTAATATACACAAACGTATCGTCATGTGTGGCTTTAATGTAAAGTGATGGGAGTTCATTGTATAATCCTATGTTCACACGAAAGTCAATGCTGATGGAGATGTCGTTATCGTTCATGCACACACTATTTACCATCACTCGCAACTTCCTCCTCTACTTCTTCTGCGAAGGGTGTGAAGGGTTCGAACATCATTATGATGAAACTGTCTTGATCGAACGTCTTCTTGGCTTTGACGATTCTCGGTTTGCAGTTCGTCTTCTTCTTTTTCTTGTCTCCTTTCTTACTGGATCTGCGGACATACACGAACTATGTCTCAACATCGTGAATATTTAATACACATGTTAACGTAAAACTCTTATTATTTTATACTCACTTTTCTATGACTTCCTCCTCGGGTTTCGATGTACCGATATCCTTAAACGGACGATCATTGTACGGACCGCACACATCTTCACCTTGATCCTGTTCGGACTGGCATGCCACATCTTCACTTTGGGCTTTACTGAAATAAACATATTTATCATTAGTTATATAACACATAACAACACTTTCACGTTAACGCACAATTATAATTCTACTTACCCGAGATACACTTTACAATTCTTTCCGCATTGAGCATAAGATGTGATCGAATCATGATGGGAAGGATTCTTGCAAATCACTTGATGCATCTTTCCATCACACGTTTCATCGTGGTGCTCAACCCAATGCTTTTGCAAATCTTCGAAATTGCGTAGATTCTCCTAGAATCTGGTATCACTTTCAATGATAGGTGTTGTTGTTCCACTCATCTTGACGTTGCGATGTGAAGTGAGAATGCATTCGTTCCCTAGTGAGCAGATGGGTGATGAAACGTGATCATACCTGTCTCCCCCCTCCCCATCCTATCGTCGATTGTACTTAACGTACGGAGGGTTTGTGTGAAGTGAGGACACGTTCGTTCCCGAGCTGGCGGGACAGGGTGAGACCTGTTAATTCGAATTTACTCACATATGCACAAATCTTGAGGAATGACAACACGTCATCATCCTTATACTTCAATGTGGAATAGATTTATATTTTCTCGTACCTCGATGTGGGAATGGAATTTAACCTTTTCTTAACCTTTACATCGCTCTTGGATACAATAGCTCAAGGAGAGATTCTGTATAGGGAACACCCCTTACCAGAATGTCTTATTACATTTATTTTCATAAATCTCTCCCAGTAAACATACCTAATCTTTCTCTCGATATTCTTTTATCTAAAGAATAACGATACTGCATCATATATCATACACTAAACGTAATAGATATCAAACCCTACACTCGATATTCATACATGAGAGTTCAAGCACACACACACATCGAAAAGAATTCACATTTAATTCAAACATCCCCGGAACCCCCGTTACCCTCCCCGCCCCATCACAATATCGAACCCTAGACTTCGCCCGCCCCATCACAATATCGAACCCTAGACTTCGATATTCATACATGAGAGTTCAAGCACACACACATCGAAAAGAATTCACATTTAATTCAAACATCCCCGGAACCCCCGTTACCCATCCCACCCATCACACATTACACATCACACACACACACACACACACACAATCATCATCATCATCATCATCATCCTCATCATCATCATCATCATCATCATCATCATCATCATCATCATCCCAACCCTCAAAAACATCTCACTGCACAGGGGAGAACGGCACTACGCCAACACTCCCCTTCTTTTACAACTCGATTTTCATATAGGAGAGTTCTAAATCAATGAGCATTCTACATCACTCATATATTAACACAGAGGAGAGTTCAGCATCTTATCTACACTGTGCTGAAACGCTCAATTGTATACTACTTACACTTCCTTTCAAAATCTATTTGCCTGGACAAATAAGCTTTCCAACATATTAACAGATTCTAAAGCAGCTGTTCAGGCTATTATTTCAAATGACAGCCCAAAAACCGAAAAGATAAATGAAATTCATAATATGATTAAACATCTTCAAAATTTAAATATACGTATAGTTTTCCAATGGATACCATCTCACTGGAATTTCTGGCAACGAGCAAGCAGATATGTTGGCCAAGAAGGGTTCCAAAATATCTCAAACAACGAAACAAAATATCCCCTATGAAACAGTTAAAAGATTAATCAAAAACATCTTCACAAAACTATCTAGTTAACTCTGGAAAACTTAATTGGAAAGATCTCCAAAACAAACTAAAGACAATTCCAGATCTATCTCGAAAATCTTCAGTAGCAATGTTCAGATTAATCACAGGCCACGATTGTTTGGATTAACATTTATTCAAGGCTGGATTGACAACTTCTCCACAGTGCTGTTTATGTGGTAAAGGCGATTTAATGAACATCGATCATCTGTTTGTGAAACTCTCCAAAATCAAGATCTACTCTCCAAATATTGGGAAGCAAGAAGAAAAATAATTTTATTATCAAATTCTGAGCATTAAATACACATACACACACACACACACGCGCGCGCGCGCGCGCACACGCACAGACGCACAGACACAGACAGACACAGAGACAGAGACAGACACACAGACACAGACACACACACAGACACAGACACACAGACACAGACAGACACACACAGACAGACACAGACAGACACAGAGACACAGACAGACACAGAGACACAGACAGACACAGACAGACACAGAGACACAGACAGACACAGAGACACAGACAGACACAGAGACACAGACAGACACAGAGACACAGACAGACACACAGACACACAGACACAGGGACGGACACAGAGACAGACACAGAGACACAGAGACAGACACAGAGACACAGACAGACACAGAGACACAGACACAGACAGAGACACAGACAGAGACAGAGACGCAGAGACGCAGACACACAGACACACACACACACACACACACACACACACACACACACACACACACACACACTTTTGCATTACTTAATTTCGGAAATTTCTCTCTTAAGTATTTAAAAGCCCGCCCTTCTTGGTTCATACCTTTGACAAATTTTTTCATGAAACCCAGCCTGATATGCAGGAGGGGGGGGGGAGGAGCAGAACATCTTTTGGGTCCACGAGAGGCTTGATTAACGACATTTTTCTCAGTAATGTTAAGATTTCTTGCAGGCCAGTCTGTTTTAATACAGTGCAATTTCTTATGTTAAAAATGTTGACACTAAAAATGAAATGTCACTTTATCACCAAAGCAAGAGCTAATTTATCATATTTACGGTGATTTTTGAATTCAGCAGATGGAAATATATTTGAACTGACTATTTTTGAGCCCGAAACATTTTCATTGTTGCTCAGTGCTATCAGAGAGTATAAAGCTCATGATGCTACACTATTAGACATTACGTATTTTGCAACATTGCTTTCAGTTTCGATTTCCTTTCTCCTGCTGCCCCTCTTTTCTTATTGTGTTTTTCAACATATCAAGTGTTGTTGAACAGATGGATGTTTTAGCAGAATGAGTTTTTTTTTATTTACGTCCTCCAACGTTGTCATATCGGAAGATGAATGGAATGATGCTAAAATGAGCCCAGGTTCCATAGAGCTTAGAGTTACCCGACATTCATCTTTCAGGATAAGGGAAACCCCCGGAAAAACCTTATCCAGGTAACTCACCCTGACCGAGATTCGAACTCGGGACCTCTTGACCATGAGGCAGACATGCTACCACCACGCTATTCAGGCGGACAGCAGAATGCTTCCTATGTCATTGGTCATAATGGTTATATTTGTTTCAGTGAGTTGTACAAATGGACATTGAAATGAGTGGAATAGAATAGACAATTGCCAACGTACTTCAGGGATACCGCACGAAAAAAAATGCCATCTTCTTACATTATATCGATTATTTTGATGTTCATCGTAGTTTGTGGGATATGTTCACCAATAGTCAGTGTGTATCTAATGATTGCATGTCCAGTTTGCAATAGATCTGCCCCTGGTTAGTTAAGGATTTTTGGTGGCTTTAAATGACAAAGTTACGACTAGGGGTCTGTAATTCTCTTACAGGGTAGAAAAAGTTGCTAATTTATTTTGCTTCATCTAGAGAAAAACTCAGTGGGATTTGCGGTAACCAATATCTTGGAGTACGCACATTTCATTAATTCTTAAGAGTAAGTTACTTCTTTTATAGTTGTAGTAATACGTGTATAATAGCATTGCATATCAAACATGCCCATTAAAGGGTATTAGGTCTCTTTTTCTATTAAAATGAAGTACTCTGCACGGTTTCTGAACGTACACAAACCAGAGCGAATGTGGTCAGTTATTTTTATTTCACTAACGTATCGGTAGAATAAGAGTTAAAATATTATGCATCAAAAAAAGATTATAAAGGTTTCAGTGTTTGTTATAGAAATAACTTGCAATGTTATACAAACACCCATAATGAAATAAGATTTGGCTTTGTCCTCGTTCTGTGTAAACGAATGAAGAGTAATAGAAGCAAGTGTCGTTTTGTTGATTAACTTTTCATTTTCAATATTAAAAATGTGTTTTATTACATCTTTTTAATTAAGTGCTCCAAAACCTTGTCTTGGTGTCTTGATACCAGAAAATTTTGATTACATCATTCAGTTTCTTTCCAGATATGAGCTTTCCCACAATGTAGTAAGTATTGTGCTTAATTCAAATCACCTTTGGCAACGAGACTAAACGGATGCCAAATTGGAAATTAATTGTTCTTTCACACTAGCCATATGTAAGGCGCAGTATAAAAGGGTAGAGACAAACTGAAACATTCAATGCCATAGCCGGGATTTGAACCACGGATCTTCTTGTATCCGTCCAGCCGCTCTAAACCATTGAGCTACTATGGCCAACGTGCGAACATGACATTAAATTCCCCAACTGACTCGCGTTTCCCCCGGTAAACCACTAGGAGTTATCATAAACACATGAGACAACTACCTTAATGGTGGCCTACTATACTGTAAGTACTTTAAGGAACGGGCTTTATAGTTCGGACCACTATTAGGTACAATTAATGGAAATGAATTGTTCTTTCACACTAGCCGTGTGTAGAACGCACTATGAAAGGGTAGAGACACTGAAAAATTCAATGCAAAAGCCGGGATTTGAACCACGGATCTTCTGGTCTCCGTCCAGCCGCTCTAAACCATTGAGCTACTATGGCCAACGTGCCAATATGACAATAAATTCTCCAACTGACTCGTGTTTTTCCCGGTAAACCACTAGGAGTTCTCATAAACACATGAGACAACTACCTTAATGGCGACTTACTAAGCTGTAAGTATTTTAAGACCCGGGCCTTATAGTTCTTTTGTAATTTGCATCCTCCAACGTTAAGTCATATCGGACGATGAATGGAATAGGTGAAATGATGCTCAAATGAGCCCGGGGTGCATAGAGCTTAGAGTTACCCGAAATTCGGCTTTCAGGATAAGGGAAAACCCCGGAGAAACCTTATCCAGGTAACTCACCCTGACCGAGATTTAAACTCGGGACCTCTTGAACGCGAGGCAGACATGCTACCACCACGCTACCGAGGCCGGACCACTATTAGGTACAATTAATGGTAATTAATTGTTCTTTCACACTAGCCGTGTGTATGACGCAATATGAAAGTGTAGAGACGGACTGAAAATTTCAATGCTATAGCCGGGTTTTGAACCAGAAGATCCGTGGTTCAAATTGCGGCTATGACATTGCCTTTATTTAGTCTGGCTCTACCCTTCCTTGATGGCAAATTGTTGCTATTGTCATTTATTTCAGATTTGCTTTAAGGTTATGTCTGGTATATTAGTAGAAATACTCAATATTTACACTTTGATTAAATAAGGCTTTTATTTCTTAAATAGCTTTAATAAACATTCAAAATATACAAAATAATCAGTTTATTGTAAAGGGTTCCAAGAACTTGTGGATGGGATTTTTATTTTGGGTTATATTGACTCAGAATGATATTTTCAAAACAAGGCTTTGTATCATATTTATAAAATTAAATAACAGAGAAATTATGAAGTGAAACAAAAGTATAAGTAGCCATTAGGTAAAATATATTTTGCACCGTAATGGGTTGCCTTGCTGGTTGGTCTTAAGAACTGAGGGCAAAGGTAATTATTCGCATTGCATATGTTTAATTTTAGGCCAAGAAAAAGAGTAGTATCGATATATGTATAAGCACTGCCATCCACATGCGGGCCTTGATAGCGTAGATGGTAGCCTGTCTGCATCACGTTCAAGAGGTCCCGAGTTCAAATCTCGGTTAGGGTGAGTTACCTGGATAAGGTTTTTTCCCGGGTCTTCCCTTATCCTGATAGATGAATGTCAGGTGACTCTAAGCTCCATGGACTCATTTGAGCATCATCTCACACATTCCATTCATCGTCCGATATGGCTTAACGTTGGAGAACGTAAATTAAAAAAAAAATGCCATCCACTGCATCCTCAAAAGTGAATACTCTATTATGATTATTTTTATTTAGAAGAAATTAGATTGTGCAGCTTTATTACTGGCGTAAAGGAATATAATTACATTATCCTAACTTTCACGGTGCAATCTATGTCGCATAGACAGAATTTTTTTACGAAAGGACGCTAAAATGTTAATTTATGACCGACGTAGCAGACAACCTATCAGGAATGCTGCAGGTTGTAAAACTAGAGATTGTCATGAAGCCCAACCTCTAGAATCCTGCAGCTTCATTTGAAATATGATTTGCGCAGAAGAATTTATTGTGTAGGAAATGTATGGATGAAGTACTATGCTATTTCAGCAAGAACGACCGATAAAACAATACAAACTGACCAGGAAGAGGGGAACAATTAGTTGTGCATTGGATAAGACGGTTTCTGAAATCTTATTGTTAAGGATTATGAACGGAAAAGGATTCGGGGTAGAAATGTACCATATTATGGGTAATACTGCGATTTGTATCCTCGTATGTGAAAAGAATAACACGGCCAAACAAGAGAAGGAATAGAGGACACTGGATTTGTTGTTTAAGATTATTGACCAGAAATGGAAAGTAATAATAATTTAGTGGAAATAGAAGGAATACAGCCCTTCATTTCTTCTGCAAAATGTAACATTATCCTCATCGTCATCAACCTTCAAGGTAGGCCAGATAGGCCTGTTTCGGCTCAGAAGGGATCTTCCCAGCGTCTCCGTGGTCTTCCAACATCTCTAATACCAACTGGTTTATACTGCAAGGCCTGTTTGATGAGTCTTTCTTCTGGCATTCTAGAGAGATGATCTTGCCATTTCAGTTTGTCCTCCCTGAGCTCGTCATTTAATGTAAACATTTTTAGTTGTTCTCTTATTGTTTCACTGTTAATGTGATCTTTAAGACTACAGCCAGCTACGTACCTCAAAAATTTCATTTCAGCCGTTTCAATTATTCCTTTATCAGTTCTGTTCAAGGTCCAGGTCTCGGCTCCATAAGATATAACAGACACTGCCATAGTTTTATAAAACTTTAATCTTTTGTTTTAAATCTTTGTAACATTCATAGGAAATATCACATCCTAAGCAATTAAAAGATTTAACTTGTTCTAGTATTTTGTTTTTAAGGAGCATTTTGGACCGTGTTGGGCATTTACCAATAAAAGCCATCACTTTCGTTTTCTCTGCTGAAATGATAAAATTATACTTTGACAATGTTTTGTCGAGTTGGTACAAAGCTATTTGTAATCTGTCTTCAGTATCTGCCAGAATGACGTGATCATCTGCAAACAGGACTGTATTTAAGATTGTACGACCTAACTTAAAATCTACTTTCAACTAAGCTTGCCATTCGGCAACTGCTGCGTCGATATAAATATTAAAAAGAGTTGGCGACATTGGGCAGTCCTGTGTTACACCTAGGCTGATAGTTTCTGTCTTAAAACCATTATCCATGCTGATACAATTCCCTTCGTACATTTTCTTTGTCATTAAAATTAAATGTTGAGGATATCCGTTTTCAGTCATTATATCCCATAGATTTTGCCGTATAACTTTGTCAAATGCTTTTACGTAATCAATAAATAATATATGGGTTCCTAAATTAAATGCTCTTATCTTTTGTAATATTTGTTTTATTCTTAAGACACAATCAGCACGGGATCTGCAACTAACTAACACGTAACTAACATTTCATTACTAATTAAAAAAGAACAGCCCTGTCAACTTCGGCAATTGACGTTGTGCGATTTCACTGACATGAATCTGAGTGCCTGGATTTCTAGAACAAGATTGAAGAGGAAGCAGGACAGCATGAGCTGTGCTCGCTTATACAACAAAGGAGGACAAACGAAAGGATGGTAGTGGACAAGTGAGGATTGGACTATTGATTCTTTGTGTTGTACTGTCGCCCGCCCAAGTTGTGTTCACCTGACTTATGTGCAACATCGGCACATCGTGCACACTCTCGTGATAGTTGCGAGCTGATACCGGAATTATTATAAATAATTTTAAAAAGACACGATATATCATTGCAAATCATTGATAATGTAGGAAGCAAGTTCCCATTTTCCTGTCAGAATTGGAATGATTAGGGAGTTCCAATTAGCATAGTTTAGTGTAGTAAAATAAATGAGAGTTCATTGGATTTAGTGACATCAATGCCCGATTTCACCAACAGATGTTAAGACTTAACACAAGTTTAACACTAGTTATAAAAAATTTACATTTCACCGACAAGTGTTACCTTAACACACGTGTTAAATCTCTTGTTAAACTAACAAGTCAAATTTCTGATGTTAAGTGATTAACAATTGTAAATAGTCGAGATGGCGGGCATGAACTTAGCTGTTGCTGTCGATTTGCTATATTTAAGAGCGTCTAAATGACGTTCGTAATAGAATACGGCCTATGAGGAGAAATGATTTTGAGGAGCTATCAGAAGAAAATTTTCTACAGTGGTATAGACTGTCCAAACAAGTTGCTATGAAGGTTACTGCGGAAGTACAAGAGAGTTTAGAACATGCATCGAAAGGAATATGCCAATCTCGCCTATCCTATTTTATAATTCACTGAATTATCTGGATAATACATTGTCCACCTCCCGTCCTGAAACGTTCAAGTCACTTGTCCTTCGCACCTCGTTTTAAATTTACGTAATACTTAGAACATGCATCGAAAGGAATATGCCGATCTCGCCTTTGCTTCAAGTATTAATAACTTCGCGATTTTATTATTCACTGAATTATACACCGTCCACCTTCCGTCTTGAAAGGTTCAAGTCACTCGTCACTTGTACTTCTTCGCACCTCGTTTTAAATTTACGTAATACTGAGTTAGAACATGCATCGAAAGGAATATGCCGATCTCGCCTTTGCATCAAGTAATAATAACTTTGCCATTTTATAATTCACTGAATTATGTGGATAATACACTGTCCACTTCCCGTTTTGAAACTTTCAAGTCACTCGTCACTTGTACTTCTTCGCACCTCGTTTTAAATTTACGTAATACTGAGTTAGAACATGCATCGAAAGGAATATGCCGATCTGGCCTTTGCTTCAAGTATTAATAACTTCGCGATTTTATTATTCACTGAATTATGTAGATAATACACTGTCCACCTCCCGTCTTGAAACGTTCAAGTCACTCGTCTCTTGTACTTCTTCGCACCTTGTTTTAAATTTACGTAATACGTTTCGTGTTTCTATTAATGACACATGCATTTGAATTAAATTTGTTTCCAATTTTTTCCCACGTGACATCTTTCTCTTTTACATTCACCGCATCCACCATGTTTTCCACGACATCGTTATAGTTCGTCACCAATTCAATTAACAATTCTTTCTCCATTTATGAGAAATTTGTTTCACGGCTTTTGTTTGCAATTTTGTTTATCCCTCATTTTTTTTAGCTGTGTGCAGACAGTGGTGCAGACGAAAATGAAAACAAAAGCGCATCGCAGTACGTTCAGAAAATAATACGACACATCCATAGCCTTCTATAGCTGTAATATTTTACAAGTGTCTTGGCGCTAACATGTGTTTGTTAATTTTTTCTGAAAACAGGTTGGTGTAATGTAAGAAATAGTTAGCGCTGTTACAATTGTTACATTTGTTAACGTCGATTTTAACATCTGTTGGTGAAATCGGGTACAAAGCTTATTAGCTCAAGGCGTACGGCGTAGAAATTCATGTAGACAAAGTTCTGATAGTTGGAAATGCAAAAGAACCCTTAGAATTTAGCAAGTCACCGAGTAAAAACATTTGTAGATGAATAATACAACATAAGAAGAAACGTTAATGAGGAATAATATAGACGGAGTTGTATTGATTAAAGAGCGTAGTTACGCACCTTGTCTTTTCCTAGGTATTTTACAGTCCTACAGAGATGTTTTGCTGTGATCGATTATGGGCAGTCCGTAGCGCGTAAGGATGCTTATATTATGGAGACAATTATTTTAAATTGTGGATCACTGATTCATCAGAAGTTAGCAGATATAATACTTCAATGAATGTTGTTTTGAATGCTGAAGTTGGGAAACAGTTTAATTATATATTCTCAGTCAGCAACTAGCTTCAAATAGCTCATCATTAGTCTCCATTAAATATATCAGTCAATTTAACTGGTGTTGTCTATACTCATACTTGCCTACGCATACTCTGAGAAAGATTTTATAAGTTAACCAGTGGAGCAGCTGGCAGCATATTCATCGATGATTGACATTTCTGAGACAGCATCAAAATAAGATGGTTGTTCAATAAAGAATCATCATTATTTTTGTGGTCATAATTTTTTGCACTAAAATTCAATCTTATTATATTCTGTTAACCTATTGTGAAACAAACACGCCGTAGTAGTTTCATTGTTGGTACTCCTTCCATGCAGTTAAAGTTGATGTTAGAGGAAGATCCGGAGTTTCTTTCAAACGTAATCACTGCTGATGAAACTTGACTACATCATTTTTATCCTGAGAGCAAACAGCAAAGCTCAGTGTGGAAATATCCTTCATCACCAACCCCCAAAAAGCAAAAGTGGTTGCTTCTGCTGAGAAAGCTATAGTCATCTCATTCTTTGATATTCATGGAATGGTTTATCAGCATGTTATACCTGCACACACGTCAGTAACTGGACAATACTGCAGGGATGTCCTGAAAACATTGCAAGGCCATATCAGGCGCAAAAGACCACATTTCCGTGAAGCAGGCTTGATGCTGCACCACGATAATGCGCGGCCGCATATTGTCAATGTTTTTGCTGAATATCTTGCAAAAATCAACGTGAAGTGCATCCCTCACCCTCCCTATAGTCCGGATTTAGCCCCATGTGACTTTTTTCTATTCCCAAACTTGAAGAAACGCCTCCGTGTGAGGTATTATTCATCATCAGAAGCAGTGGTGAAGGCTGCGGAGGAGATTTTGAAGGATCTGTAAAAAATGATTTCCAACATGTCTTTGACGACTGACAAACGCTGGGACAAGTGCATTACATTCAGGGGAGACTATTTTGAGAAGGACCATCAAAATTATGAGGATGAGTAAAGGCACGTTATCAAAAGAAATTGTGATCATTCTTTATTGAACAGCCCTCGTGTATTGCGGCATTAAATTAATTAATGCACATTTAAGACTGTCAACTGTCAGTAATAGTGTTATCAATTCTGCCAGAGCTACTGAGATCATTAAAACAAATCTCTACATTCTACGAGCTTTCAAAGGAAAATTATGACCTATTGAAATGGTTCAGGTTTATATGGATCACACTGTATAATAAGAACGACCTGCTTCACTCTCTAGGTTGATTAGAAATAATATATAGGTCGTAATACGACACCAAATACACAAAGGTTATGTAATTAATCATTGCTTGGAACTAGTGGATGGTAACCAAAGGTTTAGCAGTGGTCGAGAGACATGGTAAAATTAGTTCGTCGTGTCAATGTTGGATACTTATGGCATAAGCTCATATCCCTCAATGATACAAGAAAGCTGAAAATAGTGCAGCGGCTTTACTATGCGTCTTTTTCTCGTACTCTGCTATATTTCTGGCCTACTCCAAACCCGTTTTTCTTCACCAAATAGGATTGACCATTCTTCATTCATTGTTTTCTAAGTGAATTTGGAAATAAATGTCTTTTAACAAAGCTAATCAAATTGTTTGTGATATTGTTCCAGAGATATCGCTGCTTATAATCAATATATTTATTAATCTGTAGCTCAGAACTGCCACAAAGTTGGAGCGTCATACGGATGCTATGACTACCCAGTCACATTGTCCCACAAAACCTAAATTTCATAATATGTAACATTTAAACACCAGACCGGTTATTTAGGTCAATTATATTCTCAGAGTGTAAGGTAAATGTTTAGAAAAATTTCGTAGACTAAGGGAAACAATACTCAATCGATTTTAATTAACATTTATGAGTTCGAAATAGTGACATGACAGGAATGCTTATTTTTAATTATTTCTTATGAACAAATGAAACGCTCGCTTTATTCTCCTGGGAGCTTATGCAGTTGGATTACATAACAAAAGATCGTTATCGGTAATCTATAGAATTTTTCATAATTAATATTGTAAACTGATATGGATGACAGCACATCCAAACAGAAGCAAAAAATACCAGCGAACTCTAGGTGTGGAAAATGAGCCGTTTACCTGACAACAGCAAAGTTTGTGGTATTGAGAATTGTTTGCTTTACTCCTTACGTGTACAGATAGAATTGAACACTGCGGTAAATTGTCCTTTTATTCAAACTGCAGATCGTGCAGAAGCATACACTGTACCAAGCGGAAGTAGTCAGGTTACCTGTTTGAGGAATGCCAGTTGTGCTCTACTGTAGTCACTATGGAATCTTAGAACAATGAACACCATTAGGTCATACATTTTTATGTTAGTTCTAGCGATAAGCTGTACACTTCTCTAAGAAAATTATTTTAACGAAGATATCTTGAAAGTGATGCTATTACGGGATCCCAACAGTGTCAAGGGAAGATAGTGGAGCAGATACACACGCAGCAAGCATCACGAATCTTTTGGAAGCAGTGAAATTATCCGGGAACTTCGACGAGAAGAATCACCACGCAAGTGCCTTTACTAAGCCACAGTAAAGTATGGAGAAGACATAATGTATTGTAGCCTTACCACCTCAACGAATTAAGTGGCCCATTGATCTGGACTCTGGTTCTAGAGCGATCTTTAGTCAGTGGACACATATATAAGCTCGAGGGTATCTCCCAGGGCAATGGCCGCGCCGTGTCTCAGTGGTTAGACCGCTTGGCTCTCACCAAGGCGGCCAGGGTTCGATCCCAGGCAACCGCAAAGTGAGATTTGTGGTGGACAACACGGCGCTGGGGCGGGTTTTCTCCAGGACCTCCGGTTCCCCCGCCATCTCATTCCACCGGTGCTCCATCTTCATCTCATGTATCAGTGTCACCGCCTGCTGTGCCGTATGTAGTAAAAGCGGGCGTTAACACTACACATTTCATTTCATTTCCCAGGGCAATCCATACAAAGTGAAGACTGACCTCCCCTCTGATGACTAGGGAGTTACTGAGCTGACCCAAAAGGGCGTCCAGCTCCACCGTGGGGCTTTCCATAGGGCAAGACCTAGGGACTAACAAGGCCCCCCCCCCATCTGGTCCTATGGCCGCGCCGTGGCTCAGTGGTTAGACCGCTTGGCTCTCACCAAGGCGGCCCGGGTTCGATCCCAGGCGACCGCAAAGTGAGATTTGTGGTAGACAACACGGTGCTGGGGCGGGTTTTCTCCGGGACCTCCGGTTTCTCCTGCCATTTCATTCCACCGGTGTTCCATCTTCATCTCATGTATCAGTGTCACCGCCTGCGGTGCCGTATGTAGTAAAAGCGGGCGTTAAACACTACACATCTGGTCCTATGGATTCAAGACGGGATAGAAGTGGATACGCCACTGACGCGCGGCAACCCCAAAAGGGAAGGCTACCGATTAACCTCGGTAGGGCCGCCTGGTGATCTAGCACACCTTCTACTAGCTATGCAGGCTAGTACGCGGGAATATATGCCTTCCCTCAATCCTCTCCGGAGACGTATCCCACGGGTATCGGGAACCACTGCCCCTTCGAGTCCAACCCAAATCCGAACAACTCCCATTCAGTGAGGGGCTCTATGTTCGGCCCAGGTATCTCTAGTAACGTCAAAGGTACACGAGTGCTAAGGGTCCGCAGCGCCCGCACCAGGGCAGCTGAAGGGGACGGATCCCCTCCCCTACGAGAAGTCAGTGGATACAGCACCAGACCGTGGTCAATCCTTACTTGCAAGTGACATTTTATTTGTAGGAGCAACGGGGTTCACGCATGATATTTTAAGATAACCCACATACAGTTTATAAATTAATAGCAATATTTGTTACTGAGTTAGCCAGTAGAACTAGGTGATCATCCTATTTGACTACAAATTCTTCTAAAGAAACGGAGTTAACTTCGGTTTCCACTCCAGCATCTTCCAGGTTTCTTGAGGATATCTCCCCTGAGCAACGTCAGGGTAGTATGCATGATATGCACCTTCTATTTCTGCTGTGTGATACTAAATTCGCAGACATATTAGGAACATTGTGGATAAATTGAAGTCTATCTTGCTTTGCAGTATTAATTTATTAAATACGAGGGCTGTTCAATAAAGAACGATCACATTTTTTTTATAACGTACCTTTACTCATCCTCATAATTTTGATGGCCCTTCCCAAAATGGTCTCCCCTGAATGCGATGCACTTGTCCCAGCGTTTCTGCCAGACTTCAAAGACATTCTGGAAACATTCTTGAGACATCCTTCAAAATCGCCTCCGCAGCCTTCACCACTGCTTCTGATGATGGATAATGCCTCCCACGAAGGCGTTTCTTCAAGTAAGAAATAGAAAAAAGTCACATGGGGATAAATCTGGTCTATAGGGAGGGTGAGGGATGCATTTCATGTTGACTATTGCAAGATATTCAGCAACAACATTGACAATATGCGGCTGGGCATTATCGTGGTGTAGCATCCAGCCTGCTTCATGGTAATGTGGTCTTTTGCGCCTGATATGGACTTGCTATGTTTTCAGGACATCCCTGTAGTATTTTCCAATTACTGATGTGTGTGCCGGTACAACATGCTGATAAACCATTCCATGAATATCAAAGAATGAGATGACCAAAACTTTCCCAGCTGAAGCAACCACTTTTGCTTTTTTGGGTGTTGGTGATGAAGGAGATTTCCACACTGAGCTTTGCTGTTTGCTCTCAGGTTCAAAATGATGTAGCCAAGTTTCATCAGCAGTGATTACGTTTGAAAGACACTCCGGATCTTCCTCTAACATCAACTTTAACTGCGTGTTACCTCATTGCAGCGGTAGAAGATACTGAACATATCCGTACTTGCCTGGTTCTCACAGGCGGGAACCAGGAATACCAACAGTGAAACTACTATGGCGTGTTTGTCTCACATTAAGCTAACAGGATATAATAAGATTGAATTTTAGTGACAAAAATTATGACCGTAAAAAGATTATGAACATTCTTTGTTGTTAAACAGCCCTTGTATAATCATTGATTTATTAAAATAATAAAGGTAAGATAGATAAGAGTAGGATTAGGATTTCATTACAGAGGGGATATGGTACGTAGGCCACTTCCTCCTATGCCCCCAAATGAGGGCAACCCCGGGAGGAAGGATGAGGCGAAGGAGGCAGAGGGTGGCTGACCCAAGGAGTCACGACCGTACAGAGGGCAGGGTCCCTACAGTTTACTTGGATAGAGACTTCCCCCGACAGGCAAGGACAACGGACATGCTCCTCTACTGTGGGATGGCAACGAGCCCAGCAGCCGAGCCCCAAAGGTCCCATACAGGTGATCCGAGCCCCAAAGGTCCCTGGTTGGTGCTCCCTGAATAGTCCCAGCAGAGGAGCGAAGCCCGACAACCGACCTACCGGAGGTGGAGGTAGTTTACCCAGAGCATATCATCCCGCCGTGCACCGCCGAAACTCCCGCCGACACTTCTACCCTGAAACAGACCACCAGATGAGTGATAAAGTGGAGGGACAGGAAACTCGGGGCATGTAATTAACTTACCCAACATTGGCCTAGCGGCCCAGGAAAACCTCTGAAAAACCCATGGGTCAGATAGGTCGGCCCGAAAATCGAACCCAGGCCTCCCGAATGGTAAAGACAGATGAAGAAGAAAACACATCATTTCCGTATGGATTTTTAAATGATTATTACTTTCAAGTAGTGTATAATGTAGTTGCAGTTTTTAAAAGTTATTTGTAGTATTTATAATTTCAGAATACAGCCGGCGGAACTACTGGAAGTAAGTTTCAAGCAGTAACTGGAACAATTAAGAGAACACTAAAAGGTAAAACAAGAAGAGAAACTCAATGAAAATTTTATTCTGTCATGGCACCCCCTGTCTTGCTATATGGAAGCGAGACATGGACATTAAGAAACAAAGAGTTTAGTAAAATACAAACAGCAGAAATGTGTTTCCTAAGATCTGTTAAGGGATGTACAAGGGAAGATCAACTTAGAAATGAAGACATAAGACATGAATTAAACATTAATTCTGTAACGGGATTTTATTTTCGTTCATCTTCAACTAATAAGAAGCAAGCCAACTTTTTGTAAGATCCAAGTCGAGTTTTAATCTACTGAGAGTCGTGAGATCTTTTCTCAGGTGTGGATGCGGATTGTTGGTGAAAATAAAATTTAGATGAGTCCAATTTTGTAATATATTATTTAATTATATAATATGAACTATGATTCACTCTTATCTATTATAAATATTGAATAACACTTTTTGAATCTTATTAATTTTCCTTTACAATTACAATCATCGTAACCTCTTTCCTCGTTCTCCAGCAAGACACAAGATTCTCACTTTTCTAGATTATTGATTTTCTTGTCCCCATAGTAATTCCCGCTTTATTTTGTGATTGGCCGATTCACTGACACGTCATCACACCACGTGATACCACGTCACACCACTAATACTTCGGCCAATCACACAACTACATACATTTTTATATATTTATTATTCCTTCGAACATTACTAAACAAAAATACTGTTACAAATGCCCCTCTTCGAAATATATGGAAAATAACCAAATAAAGGAATTAACAATCTGTTTCCATATATTTCGAAGAACAGCCCCAATTAACAATTTCGTTTACACCAATATTACACAACACCAATACAACATACATAAAATATAACAATATACATACATTGGATGAAATATAATAAATGAACATTTAACAACAATTTCACATTATTATTACACAAACATAAAACACAACAATAAATTAACATTAATTAAAATACAACAATATATTGATGTTTAACAATCTTTTTTTTTATTATTATTATTTAACACACACATAGTATATATTCAATATTGTTTCAATTACTGTCAAGGCTTTTATGTGTATAGGGATCAGTATCATTCACTTTAAATGTGTGTGTGTATTTGTTACACAGTCCAGGTTTTGAACTAAAGGCTTTTCTATTCTTTAATATACACAATTTCAACTGTTCTTTTCTCGCTTGGTCTAAATTGTATGTGTTTTCTAACTTTACTTGTAATATTCTCTGGAATTCTATTTCTTCCTCCACTTGGCTTCCGCCGTTCTTATCTTGTATTGTATATAATTGGCAACAATGCTTTTCAAGGTCAGTTACATTATTTTGCAATCCATCAATAATTAAATTCTTCCCACAATTTTCATTTTCATCGTATTCACTATTACCATTTTCTTGCAAAAGTATATCTTCCACAAAAAACCTTTCATTATTTATATTATCCCTGTTCTCTTCTTTTCTTCCATCTTCTTCCAATAATTTTATTACTAATAAATCATTTTCTGTCTTAACCTTCATTTCATGCATTTCGAAATTCAATACACTTTGCCATTCATATAATAAATCATTACCCACAATTACATCTCTTGCCAAATGTGGAATTACCAACGCAATGAAATTGAAATTCCATTCACCTATTCGCCCCTTAATTAATACTTGATATTTAATCCTATCCTTTTTCTTCCCAATTGCAGTACTGCAGTAAACGTTACACACATTTAAATATTCCACTTTATAGTTAGCTAACAGATTTTTAAACAATTCCTCACTTATCACAGTAGAACTGGCTCCAGTATCAATTAAGGCTGTATATTCTTTATCCCATAGGTAAATAATTATCTGAGGTGGGTTAACTAATTCCTTATTTTTCTGCAAGAGAGTGAGCTTATTTCCGTTATCTTCAACTTTCAATTCGCCCTGTGTCATCCTCACCGAACCACTTTCCAGAGCACAAAATGATTTGGTTTTTAGTTTTCCGTCTCCCTCTGATTATTACTTTCATTGTTGGTTAGGTTGGTGCTATCGTTTATATTCACATCATTCTCTGTGCTTTGTGTATTTTCGACTCTTTCATTTTGATTACTTCTTTCAAATCTCACACCCCTAAAATCTCTTTGATTTGCACTAAATAAACTAGTACCTCTACCCCTATTAAAGTCACTTATTCGCTGATTATTTCCTCGATAAAATCTTACATGGTTTATGTGATCATTTCTTCCAATTCTCGTCGACTGATTGTTATGATAATTCCTTTGCACATTATTTTGAACTCCCTTTCCTGTTCCGGGAATTACAGATTCATAAGTTCGTCTAGGATCATAACCTCTTCCTTCAAATCTTTGATTTCTCACGGGTGCCCCGCCCCAATTTAAACTCGTCCTATTATTCCTATTATTTGTAGGTTGTGATTCCTGTCGATTTCTTCCTCGCTCAATATGGACGTTATTATAGTTACCATCACAGGATGTAGTATCATTAATGAGGTTGTGTGCTTCAAATTCGGATAATAATTCAATCATATCAGAGAAATCGATAGGCTTAGCCACAATTAAATGATTTCTGATATGTGGTGGATAATGACGTATTAGCATGTTGACAATTTCTGTCTCAGAAATTTCGGGATTGATCAACTTACTTTTGTTTGCTAATTTTAAGAAATATTCAGTCATAGAAATCCCTTTTTTAAACTCAAACCTACCCGTTGCTAACTCAACTTTTATTCTTCTTTGTCTCTCAGGTCCCCAAAATCTATTTATAAACAGATTTCTGAAAGTACTGTATGTTTCATGTGAAGCCAAAGTTAACCTTAACCACTCAAGAGCATTTTTCTTCAAACAGCGTTTTACTATTACCATCCGAAATTCATTGGGAATTCTCTTAATACGGAAATATTCTTCCAATTCCCTAAGAAATACTTTTGGATTATCACCTGATTCCTCATCAAAACTTGGTGGACTAATATCATTTAGTGAATAATGTACACATTCATTTTGACCTAGACTGTGGAGTTGTGTGTGTGAGGACATGTTCCGTGTGTTTCTGTGATAATTAATATCATTATCTGGACTCACAAAATCACTACATTCACTTACTACATCACTAGACTTCTGTTGATTGCTTAATTCACCTGGTAAGTCACAATCGTTTATATTTGTAATTCTAGACATTTCTTTCCCGTTATTTACTTTTCTAGCCTGTAATGCAATTACAACTTGTGTCAATTTTCCTAAGTTATCCTTTTCTTTTTCAAAATGTTCTTTTACCTCTTTAATTTGCAAAATTACTTCTTCTTTTGCTTTACTTATCTCATCAATTTGTAACTTTATTTCCTCTTGGTGTATCTTACTTTCATCATGTTGTAATTGCATTTCAGAACAAATTACATTGATTCTTTGTTCTACTTTATCTCCTAATTCTTCTCTTTGTTTTTGTGTTATTTCTGCCTGTTGTATCTTAAATGTTTCTAACTCTTTGTTTAATTCCATTCTTATTTCTTGTTTCACAATGTCCTGACCTAACCTAGTTTCCTGAATTATCTCTCTCAACTCATTGACTTCCTTTCTATTCTCATCCTTATTAATCTCTATAATCTGCATGAGCCTTTCCATATTATCCCTACACTCTTTTCTCCCTTCTCTAATCTCCTGTGAAATTTCAGATTTTAATTCCTGTTTTAGCTTCTGTAATAAATTAATTTCTAAGTTACTCACATTTTGTGCTAGTTCCTGTCTTACTCCTACATCTAAATCATTCATTTTCTTAGTTAAATCGTTTACATTTTGTTCTATTTTAGAATCTAAATTACTCATTTCTGATTTTACATCTTTCATTCTAGAATCTAAATTACTTATTTCTGATTTTACATCTTGCATTCTAGAATCTAAATTACTCATTTCAGATTTAACATCTCCTATTTTAGAATCCAAATTACTCATTTCTGATTTTAAATCATTTGCATTTTGTTCTATTTTAGAATCTAAATTACTCATTTCTGATTTTACATCTTTCATTCTAGAATCTAAATTACTCATTTCTGATTTTAAATCATTTGCATTTTGTTCTATTTTAGAATCTAAATTACTTAACATTCTCGTTATTCTTTCCAACATTGACTCATTATCTATGCTTAATCCTGCATTCTCCCTATTCATTCCTACACTATCAGTAACTTCTCCTTCCACTGTTATTTCTTTTCTACTCGCCATCTTTTTAACTATTTTCTGATTTCTTAACAACATAAATCTACTACTACTACTATTTTTTTTTTCACTCACTTAAACCAGTTCTCGTTTTCTTCTTTCTTCTCTCTTCTTTCTTCTTTCCTTTTAAATTCCCACGGAGCTGCACGATGCTTTAATCTCCTCTTCTTTATCCTATTCGAGCCCCACACGTTGCTGCGCCATTTGTAACGGGATTTTATTTTCGTTCATCTTCAACTAATAAGAAGCAAGCCAACTTTTTGTAAGATCCAAGTCGAGTTTTAATCTACTGAGAGTCGTGAGATCTTTTCTCAGGTGTGGATGCGGATTGTTGGTGAAAATAAAATTTAGATGAGTCCAATTTTGTAATATATTATTTAATTATATAATATGAACTATGATTCACTCTTATCTATTATAAATATTGAATAACACTTTTTGAATCTTATTAATTTTCCTTTACAATTACAATCATCGTAACCTCTTTCCTCGTTCTCCAGCAAGACACAAGATTCTCACTTTTCTAGATTATTGATTTTCTTGTCCCCATAGTAATTCCCGCTTTATTTTGTGATTGGCCGATTCACTGACACGTCATCACACCACGTGATACCACGTCACACCACTAATACTTCGGCCAATCACACAACTACATACATTTTTATATATTTATTATTCCTTCGAACATTACTAAACAAAAATACTGTTACAATTCTGTTTTATTAAAATATATGGAATATAGAGAAAATTGGCTCCAACATTTAGGAAGAATGACTCCAGAGAGAATCCCTAAACAAATAATGGAATATAAACCGAAAGGACGAAGATCAATAGGACGACCTAGGAAACGATGGATCGATGCGAGACCGGAACAGGCTATAGCCTAATCCATGGAGGTAGAAGATAATTTCAGTTATATATTTAGGTGTATCCATTCGTTGTTCAGCAGCTTGCAACTGGGGATAGCTGGAGCTATACAAACTATGAAAACGTCCATTTTGAATCATACAGGAGTGTTTCACTATGGAATTGGGAGCTTGCTTGTGTGTTGGCAAACAGCAAATATGAAGTAGATGGCGGGATTAATTTGGTTCACGATGCATGCGTATTAAGACCTCCATACTTGATTTAATTACTAGATATAAATTTTACAAATTTGAACTTTACCTCAACTATTCACACACGATGGCGAATATAGGTATATGAAGGACGACCCAAACTGGAAACCAAAACATGGATGTGTACACATGGAAGCGCCTCCTCTGGGGATGTAAGCCCTTATTTCCGGCACGCCTGCTGGTCACGTTTCTCCAAGGGGCACACGGTGCAGGACCGGACTCTACAAGAGCAGTTAACACAACTTAGCAATTAACGCAACACGCTGAAACAACGGCTCTCAAAGAGGTAAGAAATGAAACGGCAAGTTAGACAAGTTGGTTCACGCCTTAGCTGTCTTTTAATGTGTCGTCTAGTGAACATGGACATTACTAATAGTGACAGCAATGCTATAAGGTCACGGTTCGATATCTATTGGCAGAAATACTTACTTTTTATATTAAGCTCAGTAGATCATTTGGAAGTCAGTGAATGGATTAGGTCGTTTACAAATAATATATATAATTCTTCTTCCTCTTCTTCTACCTCACGACTTTGGATTGTTTAACCCGTTCAGGCTCCAAATTGGTCTGTCCATCTTTTCTTCGTCTTCCCTGGTTTATTCTTCCTATAGGTTTATAGTTTAAGGCTATTTTTCGTATTCTGTTATTATTCATCCTCTGAACATGTTCTTTCCATTGATTTCTATTTCTTTCAATAGTATGGTTTATTTCTTCTACTTTTAATTCTGTACTAATATCCTGACTACGATTTTTTTTTATCAATTTTGGTATATCCAGCTATTCCTCTTATGAATTTCATTTCTGATGACTGTATTCTCGTACTATTTCTTTTTGTTAGTGTCCATGTTTCTGATCCATAGATCAGAGTTGGTATTGCCATTGTTTTGTATAGTTTTATTATAGAGTCCTTTCTTGCTTTATTTTTAATGTTCTTTTTATTGTGCCTGTTATATAGTTAAATTTATTTGTTTTCTCTATTATATCAGCTTCCCCTTGGTACGAGACATTACATCCTAAATACTTAAAGTGTGATTTTGCTCAATTATTATGTTATCTAACACTATTTTTGATCTTACTGGATTAATTCCTTTAAATGACATGGTTTTGGATTTATTTGCTGATGTTTTCATTCCATATTCTGTAGCAATTTTATCTAGACTAAACAGCATTTTCTGCAGGTCATCTTCATTTCTGGCCATTATTATTTGATCATCTGCACACAACATAGTTTTCAATTTAGCTACTGATACGTTAATGCCTCCATTGACTTTATTCGACCAAATCCTTACTATTTCATCAACATACAAATTAAAAAGTGCGGTTGATAAAGGACAACCTTGTCTTACGCCACCATTAACTATTACTGGTTCTCTTTTATTTATTTTTATTTTCGTGTCAATGTACATACTTTTTATAACTTCAATTAGTTGTAAAGGTATGCCTCTATTATTTAAAATTTTCCACATTATCATTCGTGATACTTTATCAAAAGCTTTATAATAGTCAATAAATAGTAAGTGCGTCTCTAAATTTTATTCTCGTCGTTTTTCTATTATTTGTTTAAGAGTAAAAACATTGTCAATGGTGCCTCTTCCTTTTCTAAAACCAGTTTGTTCTTCTAGGAGCATTGCATCTGTTATTTTGTTTAACCGAGTCCTTATTATTTTGGCACAATAAACTAATCCCTCTATAATTTTCAGGTCTTGTTCTTTCCCCTTTCTTAAATATAGATATCACTTTAGCTATCTTCCATTCTTGCGGTATTTCTTTTGTTTCCCAACACATGTTATATAGATACAGTAATCTGTCATGTAATTCTTTAGGAACATATTTAATTAAATCTAAATTAATATTATCTATTCCGCAGGTTTTCCTATTTCTAATTTTAGCTATACTTTCCATTAATTCTTCTACTTCTAACCGGTCTACTTCTGCTCTGTATAATTTATCTATTTCCCAATTTTGTTTCTCTCCTGTGTTCCAGAGATTTTTATAATATTCCTCTAATTTTTCATCTTTAATGATTTTTATATTTGCTTTGTCTTTGTCTATTGAATTTAGGTTTCTAATAAATTTATAAACTTTATCTTGGCGGCCATGTAGGTTATGTTCTAGATCTGCTATGTATTTGTCCCAGGGTTCCCTATTTAGTTTCCATGTATATCTTTTAACTTCTGACCTTGCCTTATTATAATTCATTATATTTTGTTCTGATCTGTCATTCAAGTACTGTAAATACATTTTTTTTCTTTTATTAATTCTTGTATTTCAGCGTTCCATATTCTTAGTCTCTTATTCTGCTTGCCTGCTTTCTTAGTACCTAAAGTTTCAAATGCTGCCTTTCCTACAATATTTTTTATGGTGATCCATTCTTCAACATTTTCTTTATATTCCTCATGTTGTCTCATATTGCTCATTATCCCTTTTTATATAAATCTCGTATAGTTTCGTCTTCTAAGAGTTGTAGCTTATAATGTTCTTTTTGGATGGTATTGTTAATTTTTTCCATTGTCCACACCATTTTGTTTGCAATCTAATTTTACCTATAGGCAGAAAATTATCTGTATGTACATCGCTTCCTCTAAAAACCCTTGTATCCATATTTTATGTAATAAATTATAGAAATACCTGATATTTACAATGTAACATTCGAATGAAATGCCTCCGCAGTAACCTTGAGGCTCATATTCTGATAAACAGGGTTTCAACTTCCGTCAACTTTGGTAAACTCAAGATCTGAAATATCCCAAATCGACTGCGTAGAAAATTCGAGATGGGAGAATCCCAACCCAGATAATGGGCTGTGCAGAAAACTCAAGAAAGTCTCATAGAAGTTCAATCTACCTACTTCTGCATGGTGGGGCGGATGGTGGTGATGATTTGTGTTTAAAGGCGATCAACTTCAAGGTAAATCAGCGCCCGTTAAAAACAATTGTGGCAAAAGACACTAAAATACTAAACTTACACACTAAGTAAACATATATCTATTAAAATAAAAATTTTAAAGTAAAAACAAAAACCAGCATACCAGCAGAAGATTCGAGTCGCCCAGGTTTACGTGGGCAGAGTGTTTGCTGCCCAGCACCTAGCCGCTTAGTGCGGCTTTATCTCGGCAGTATAATAGAATTGTCGTGTGTCTCAGGCGATTGTCTTGGGCAGTGTTAGGTCTAGCCTTAAATGGGCGCTATTGCCCCGTGAGAGGTGTGCGCCCAGTGCTGGCTGCGCTCTTCCGCCTGCCTGGGAGGCATCTGAGCACAGTCCGCTTGACAGGCTAGAGGCAAAGGAACTAATGTTCGGGTATGGGACTTACCAAGTCCAATTTCTGGGATTGGGGGTATGCAGTCAGGGGAAAGTGGCCCTGTTTAGTTCTGGTTACCCAAAGCATCTTTGGGCAACCGGTAGCTTGGTCGGCGGTGAGGAACCCTGTGGTCGTAACGGCCAAGGGTTTTCACCAGATTATTAGGGTGGGAGTTGGTGTGGGTTATTTTCGGTTCGTTGTCCTTTTGAGTGCTTGGTTAGGGATGGAGTATGAAGGGTTTAACGGTGAGATGGAAAGGTTGGTGTTTTGTCTAATTGTCGGTGAGCTGGGATCTCTTTCTCAGGGTTCGGTTATGAAAAGTCGTGCTGACCGTCTCTCAAGTCCTTTATTTTCTTTAACCTGGCTTTCTTTACTCTCTTGCTAACACTTTCGTTGTCTTCCTAATTTTCCTTTCCCCTTAACGTTTTTTTACGTTGCTTTGCGAACTCCCTTTATTCCCTGTATTTACACTATCTTCAAGACCATAACTCTACTTCGGGCTGCGACATCGAATCCTACTTCTCTCCCAATAACACGCCTTCTTCCCGTCGTATGAAGTACCAGAGTGACGCTTTTTCCCCCGTCGTATTCCGATCTTCTATTCTAGCTTTTCTCGCCTATCACCGCCCATTTTCTATTCTTTTACTATTTTACGCCTATCACGTGGTTTACTCTACATTTTATTGGCAGGGTTTATTTCTTTAATTTTCCCTTATTTGTCACTTTCGTCTGTCTTTCCTATGCAGCAGTAATATTTTCCATCCCTTTGGGTTGTATGACCTCTCAGCGTCATAATGGTATTCTATCATGCTTGGCTGAATTTCCCTTAAGCTTCGCATACCTTGCTGGCGTCTCAATGTCGGGGTAAACTTCGAGGGTTTTTGTTCTATTCTATTTCCTGCCTCGTCTCTGTGCTCAGAAGCAACTCCTGTCCGATTTTTCCTTCATTTACACTATATTGCTATTTCAAATATTCTTTTTAACTTTATTTCTTATATCATTTATTCCCTTTTTATTCCCATTATGCTTATTTATGATCTCTACTGTTGTATTAATTTCTAGTTATCTTTTCCCTCTTGGAACCTGAGGTTTCTGCTTCAGAGTCTAGCTTATTGTAGATGCTACGGGATCTTTCCCGCACCACGTCAACAATGTACGGACTCCGAAATAGGTGTGCAGAATGTGGGACGGGAATCTACGTCCGGTATCATAGATAATTCGCAGTGCCCTGTTCTGAACGTACTGTAGTCTGTGGATAGTGCTCGGAGCCGCTGATCCCCAGACTTCGCAGCCGTACAGAATCAGGGGCGGTATAATCGCCCGATACAGGCGTAGCTTGAGGTGCCTCGGCATGGTGGATTTTAGGACAGGGTACAACTGCCTGAGTGCTGCATGCCCTTGTCCGGCTTTGACCCGGACATGAGGGGCGTAGGTGAGGCCGCGATCGAGGAGGACGCCAAGGTATTTGGCAGAGGGAAAGAACAAAAACAAAACAATACAACGCTTATAAACGAACTTAGGACAATGGATAAAATACAAGAATTGTTATATAATGTAACATGTAAATATAAAACAAATATATATATATATATATATATATATATATATATATATATATATATATATATATATATATAACAGACTATAAAAACATAAACGACTAAATCCTAAAATCAGCTCTAGCGATGTAACGTAGCACTTTTTCCACCGCAGAGCTACTATCTGCCAGGATCTCCGTCAAGCTGGCCGGCAGCTGCAGAGACTCCCGCAAGTCTGCTAGGTGAATACACTCTAGCAGCACATGACGGACCGAGAGAGCCCGACCACACAACACGCAAGTAGGAGCAGGGACCTTCTTTAACAGGTGACTGTGTGAGAAGTAGCAGGGCCCAATACGCAACCGATTCAAACTTACTTCCTCCCGACGAGATTAGCGACAGGAGGTCGCCCAGTTATCCGGAAGCTCTTTCACCCTTCTGAGCTTAGTTTTACGCAGAGCAGACCACTCTTCACGCCAGCACGACAGCGCCGCTCTACGCACAACCAGCCCAAAGTCTTCCGCGGTGACAAAAGGGATGTTGACACTCGGTTCTATGCTTGCCACCTTTGCTGCCGAACCCGCCATTTCATTCCCATGCAAGCCTACGTGACCAGGAATCCATGCGCACACCACGCTAACGCCAGAGAGCGTCCTGTATAAGCTGCACAATAGGGTATTAATTGTACAACTTACGAAGACTCTGAAGTGCGCTTAGGGAATCACTCAGGATAAGACAATCACCCAACCTTCCTCGGCGAACATGTATAATGTTGCGGCACATTGCATACAGCTCCGCACTACAAATTGAAGTACCGCCATGGAAACCGAATGTATAGGGCTCGGCTCCATGGACATAAGCACATCCAACATTTGTAGCGCACTTAGATCCATCTGTATAAATCAAAGTAAGGTCCCATAACCTGATTCAAACTCTAAGAAGGAACTGCGGATACTGCATATGGGCGTCGTAGACTTCCTGTGCACCAGCTTCCCAAGATCTACGTGGAATGCTGCACGCAATCTTGGAGGATACACTCCCTCGCCCTTAGGAAACATCCCAGGCATTTCAAACGCATGCCTCCCTAGAAGCTCCCGGAACCGAAAACCTGACGGCTTCGGATCTTCACGTGTGCTCCTACAACGTCCGTCAATTGAGGCGTCGAAAACCGGGCGGATGGTGAGAGAGAATGGTCAGAATGGTAAAGGATCTCCTGCGTCGAAAACTTGATCAAGCTTATTTGCAGTATGAGAAATTATACCCAGTTTTGTGATTGTGAAGTCATTATAAACTCTCGTTTGTATCCGTAATGAAAAATTTGTGTTGGAATTCTAATGCACGTTAATTTTAGTCATGTTCGAGGTATGTTTTTTAAGTCAGTACCGTTTTGGAATTAAAAAAGGACGTGCATAGATATCGCAATAATTTTATTTTTACACGAAATCCTCTATTTTGTCTACTTTTCTACAAAATTTCCGTGAATATTGAGGCACTTGTCATAACGTGGCACCAGTTTTTGCATACCCTCATAAAATTCTGCCACCTGACGTGTTAACCACTGTATCACAACTGTTTTGACTTCGTTATCGTCTTGAAGACGCTGACCGCCCAAATGTTTCTTCAAGTACAGGAACAAATGGTAGTCTCTGGGCGCCAGATCAGGGCTGTATGGAGGATGATCTAGAGCTTCCCATTGAAAAGATTTGATGAGATCTTTGGTCCCATTAGCCACATGTGGACGGGCATTGTCATGCAGCAAAACGATACCCTTACTAAACTTGCTACGTCTTTTGTTCTGGATTGCACGGCGCAGACTGTTCAATGTGTCACAATAAGACGCTGCATTGACTGCCTTATTACGAGACAGAAACTCCACTAGCAATACTCCTTTTCTGTCCCAAGAATCTGTGCACATGATTTTCCAGGCAGAAATTGTTTGCTTAAACTTCTCTTTTGTGGGTGATGATGAATGTCGCCACTCCATGGATTGTTGTTTCGAGTCTGGGGT
Organism: Mantis religiosa; assembly: GCA_030765055.1. Lineage (NCBI taxonomy): Eukaryota > Metazoa > Arthropoda > Insecta > Mantodea > Mantidae > Mantis > Mantis religiosa. The sequence continues at coordinate 28,561,891 of CM060949.1, read as the reverse complement.
GACGTAGGAGACCCATGTTTCGTCACCAGTAACAATTTGGTATAAAAGATTCTTCACCTTCATTGTGGTACCGCTCAAGGAAAGTCAATGCACTGCCTAAACGTTGGGTTTTGTGCAAATCCGTCAACATTTTCGGAACCCAACGTGAACACAATTTCTGGTACTTCGAGTTCTTGGTCACAGTGCGATACAAAACACTACGAGAATATTTAGGAAAATAGTCGCACAATGATGAAATTGTAAAGTGTGTGTTTTCTCTCACCTTTTCGTTCACTTTCTGCACCAAATCTTCAATAACGACCGAAGGACGCCCACTCCGTTTTTCATCACGCACATTTGTGCGGCCGTCTTTAAATGCTCTCACCCATTTCCTTACCATTCCATCACTCATAATGTTTTGTCCGTAAACTTCACAGATCTCACGATGAATATCGATCGGTTTTACGCCTTTAGCACTAAGAAATCGTATAACAGCCCGTACTTCACAATCGGCGGGACTCACGATTGTCGGAGGCATTTAAACACTCAGTAGCCAACATATACAATAAAGAATGAGACTGTAATGGCGTCAGTGCGTAGACAAGATATGTAGGTAACCAGTGCGCATGCGCGGAACGCCGACCTTGGCGCTGCGGCGGTGGAATCGCAAAACGGTACTGATTTAAAAAACATACCTCGTATTTTAAATTATGTTGCAATTCAAAAGTCAGTATTTTAAATTTCCCGGTTGAGGATGTTGAGAAATACAAATCACTACACTAGTAACTCTTTAAAACAGCTGATAACACACTCTGTAGTATATAGTACTTCTTTTGTTTTGTTGATTTTGTGGAAAAATTATGAGTGCTTCCTCGTAAACAAAACAAAAAAGTCTTTCTTAAATGTGATTTTAATACAACACGTAACACTACCATTTAGTCCAGTGTTAGTGATAGGTGCATTTTCCTAATTACGAGGACGTAGTTCTAAGGATCCGAGAAAATGTTAGGACGTTAACATGAATAAACAAATAGCAGAATCTATCTGGTTGCTACTAACCTGGGAAATTCTGCACGAACCAGGTTATTACAACCGTGACAATGACGTAAGTTGTACTTTATTAAGCGTAGCGTTCTAGGAGAACATTAATGTCATGTATGAATATTTCAGTGTTACACGGAGGTAATTACAACTCGAGAGGTACAATACGCTTCATCTTCCCATTACCTTGGTGAAGTTGTCATATACTGACGTATTATTGAGCAGCGCGTGTTTCCAAACCTTTTGAAACGGTTCAAATCTGAACGAAACATATATACAATGCGTTGCACGCAAATGCTAACCACAATGATGGAGTGAGAGAGAGAACTAATTCCCATGGCATTATCATAATGTTGTGAAGCCCTTACCCTTTTACCTCTATCTTTTGTTTTGAATCAGTGACGTTTATAGCCTTAGGTGCGCTCCATTCGTCGCAAAGTAATTTGAGTAAAAGTCTATGTGTACAAAAAGTTCTAAATTGTATTAAAACCATGAATTACTCTGTTCAATAGTACTTGTTCCCATAGCTTTTCTATGAAGTTTTATACATATACTTCTATTTACATATACACGGTGTTCATTTTTATCTGTGATTTTACCGCGCAAACTTTGACGTCATCAATAGCATTGCTGATGGAGCGAGTTTCTGTACGTTCCCCTAGTGGCTTGCGATCGTACTTGATGTGCTGACAGCAGCTTTGTGAGGCCTCCCTCTAACCGCAGGTATAAATACTATTTGAGAGGTGGTTCTGCCTGCGTAATATAAAGGTGTATAATTTTGCCTGGTGCGTAGATACGATAACTGTTTTTAAAAAAACTATATACTGCAAAGCTAATTGTGCGGCTATAAAAGCATAGCTTGAAGAATATACGAAGTGATAGGTCAGTGAACACTTATTTCACAATGAACATCTGTTTTTCTGTTATAGTAGACATATATGTTTATTGTAAACCTGTCACATAAAATAGAAATATTTCAATTTGATCTCAATTCTTTTCTATCACCCACAGTTTCCTCACAATGTAACTTCATTACAAACTATAAAATTAGCAGAACATATTCTGGGAATGCAAAATAAATTAGCGTTACAATATGTACAAAGCTTTTATCCAAATCTAAACAAGAAAATATCTCTATTACATATTCTTATGTATCTATTTTCTTACATTTTCTTTCATCTCTTCCCCTTAAACATGTCTGTATTGCGAGAAGGTATGCTTGAGGCGTTTCTATCATAACATTATTTATTGCTTCTAGATTGGGACCAGTCTAGCACCTTTGGTGAACTTTGGCGATGTTTTCTTCTGTAGTTGCAGTTTTTGGACGTCTCGAACGTTCATCGTCTCCCAAGCTCTTAAGGCCACGTTTAAATTCAGCTGACCAAAATTTCACTGTGGTAAATGATGGTGCAGAGTGCCCATTCACATAATCCAAGTCATCTTTGATTTGCGTAGGTGTATTGCCTTGCAAAACAAATATTTAATGACAGCTCGATACTCGATTTTGTTCATTTTCATGAAAACACTCACATAAACTCACTCAAACGACTGTTACATAATAACTGAGCATCCAAAATGACTGAAACTTTGGTGAGTAACTGTCAATAGATTAGTTAACGAAATTTACTAGCTTTTAGTTACGAGTGCTGTCATCTTCATTTTGAGGTCAGAGACTTTTCAGACCACCCTCTAATATTATATTTGAATAAATATAACCATGATTGCTCTCTGCAAACTAGACAGATCCTCAACAAATTAAAGTAATATACAATGCTTCTGTGCGCTGTTGCATTTCGTATTCCGTTCCGGTTATTTTGCATGTGGTTCAAGTGGGTGAAACTGTACTGAATACTTAAATAAATATGAAGGTAAAGTATAAATATAAATATAAATATAAAGTATAAATATAAGTATAAATATGAATATATAGTCATATCACTATATCGAATATTTAAAATTCAGTCGTAAACACTCCTGTACTCAGGATCATGCAATTATTATTATTATTATTATTATTATTATTATTATTATTATTATTATTATTATTATTATTATTATTATTATTATTATTATTATTATTATTATTATTATTATTATTATTATTATTATTATTATTATTATTATTATTATTATTATTATTATTATTATTATTATTATTATTATTATTATTATTATTATTATTATTATTATTATTATTATTATTATTATTATTATTATTATTATTATTATTATTATTATTATTATTATTATTATTATTATTATTATTATTATTATTATTATTATTATTATTATTATTATTATTATTATTATTATTATTATTATTATTATTATTATTATTATTATTATTATTATTATTATTATTATTATTATTATTATTATTATTATTATTATTATTATTATTATTATTATTATTATTATTATTATTATTATTATTATTATTATTATTATTATTATTATTATTATTATTATTATTATTATTATTATTATTATTATTATTATTATTATTATTATTATTATTATTATTATTATTATTATTATTATTATTATTATTATTATTATTATTATTATTATTATTATTATTATTATTATTATTATTATTATTATTATTATTATTATTATTATTATTATTATTATTATTATTATTATTATTATTATTATTATTATTATTATTATTATTATTATTATTATTATTATTATTATTATTATTATTATTATTATTATTATTATTATTATTATTATTATTATTATTATTATTATTATTATTATTATTATTATTATTATTATTATTATTATTATTATTATTATTATTATTATTATTATTATTATTATTATTATTATTATTATTATTATTATTATTATTATTATTATTATTATTATTATTTCAAGATCACCAATGACATTATTTAAATAGGTACTTAAGCAAGCTTCATTTTCTGTGTAAAATATTAATTTTAAGGTAATATTTAAAAATATATCCAGTTTTATTCTGATCTTGAGATAAAATATTAGTTTAGAAATCTCTATATGAGCGTAGGAACAAGAGTAGATCGGCTGACCCGGCAGCACAGTCGGTAGAGCACCTGCCTGCCGTTCTAGGAATCCCGGGTTCTATTACCGGCGGCGGGGTGGGGATTTTCCTCCGACCAAGATAATTCATCTTCCCCAGAGTCTGGAAGTTTGAAATTTTTTTGACAGCGTACCTTTACTCATCCTCATAATTTTGATGGTCCTTCTCAAAATAGACTCCCCTGAATGCGATGCATTTGTCCCAGCGTTTCTGCCAGTCCTCAAAGACATGCTGGAAACCATTTTTTGAGAGATCCTTCAAAATCACCTCCGCAGCCTTCACCACTGCTTCTGATGATGAATAATGCCTCCCACGAAGGCGATTATTTAAGAAAGGGAACACAAAAGGTCACATGGGGCTAAATCCGGACTATAGGGAGGGTGAGGGATGCATTTCACGTTATTTTTTGCAAAACATTCAGCAACAACATTGGCCATATGCAGCCGCATATTATCGTGGTGCAGCATTCAGCCTGCTTCACGGAAATGTGGTGTTTTGCGCCTGATATGAACTTGTAATGTTTTCAGGACATCCGTGTAGTATTGTCCAGTTACTGATGTGTGTGCAGGTACAACATGCTGATAAACCATTCCATGAATATCAAAGAATGAGATGACCATAACTTTCCCAGCAGAAGCAACCACTTTTGCTTTTTTGGGGATTGGTGATGAAGGAGATTTCCATACTGAGCTTTGCTGTTTGTTCTCAGTATCAAAATGATGTAGCCAAGTTTCATCAGCAGTGATTACGTTTGAAAGTAACTCCGGATCTTCCTCTAACATTAACTTTAACCGCATGTACCTCCATTGCAGCGGTAGTCGATACTGAACATGTCTGAATTTGCTTAGTTTTCACAGACAAGAACCAGGAGTACCAACAATGAAACTACTACTGCTTGTTTGTTTCACATTAAGCTATCAGAATAAAAAGGTTGAATTTTAGTGCGAAAAATTATGACCGTAAAAGAATTAAGGTCATTGTTTATTGAACAGCCCTCCTAATGATTAATAAACCCAACGAATACGAGTTAACACCTTCCTTATGTTCCAAAGGAGGATGGCCGCCGATATGACCATTGGAGTTACAGGCGGGGCATAAATGAAAAACACACACACACACACACACACACACACACACACACACACACACACACACACACACATTCAGATCGTCTTGTAGAAATAGCACGACCAATACAAAGGCGCCAATCATGCATTAATTCACTATGCCCAACAGAATACCTGAAATCATGCGATTAACTTAATGCACACCTATGAATAACCAAGTCTAACAGATAGCCGTCACCTGACTATCAGGCCATGGTGTTCCAATCAGCCGTATGTTCGCGCCATCTGTTTGACATGACAAGAGCGTGAAGTCGAGAACGCGCATCCATTGAGCATTGCTTATCAATAAGCAACTTGATTATACCAAGATTTCCTCTTTCTCTTGTCTGTTTGCTGCGTGAGCTCAAAATATCAAGATCACTTTTGTATATATCAGGAAAAATACTGGTACCGGTCTTACAAAAAATTTCATCGTTACCTTTCCTATTTTAATCCTTATCAAGGTAAATAGCTTTTTTTATTTTATTCAATGATCGATCAGCAGTACATGCTTTACAGATCCTTGTTGGCTAATTGAATCTCTATGAACTATAAAATAACATGTAAGGAAAACCAAGTTGGCTCCTATTATCTTCTTAACACTGTGAAACAAGATAACAACAAGTTAATTAAAACAAACAAGTAATCAAAGAGATAAGAACAACAGTCATTGTGAAACAATATTCATAGTTTTTTTTCAATCAGAGTCACTAAGTAGGAGATCCTGTGGGAGTCGTCTCTTCAGGCGCGTGGGCTGGCGGGTTCGTACGCCGATGTCATACATCGCAGCTCCTGGAACATCTGGCAGGTTTGAGAAGAAGCGAGAGGCGATCTGACGTATGTACTGGTGAAGAGGAAGGAGACCAAGTTCTTTATGCAGTTGTTGATTTCTTACGTACCAAGGGGCATCCGTGGCGATGCGTAGAAATCGATTTTGCAGGACCTGTAGCCTTCGGAGATGAGTGTTGCTAGCCGTACCCCATACCTGGGAAGCACATGTGATAAGTGGCCGGACAAGAGATTTGTAGAGAAGCAGAGAGCATTCAATCCCAAGAGGAGTGTGTCTGTGAAGTAGCGGACCGAATTTTGAAAGTCGTCCTGATGCCAACGAGATAAGTCGATCAATATGGGCTCGCCACGTAAGTTTAGTGTCCAACATTACTCCAAGGTATTTGACGGAGGTGGTAGGAGGTAGCCAGGGAATTGATTCATGCTTAATATGCAATTCGGGAGAGTTAGAGATGCGACGTAAGCTAAAAATCTTAGCTGCGGTCTTTTGAGTGTTCAGACGTGTGCGCCAAGTATCGAACAATTCAACGAGGCAGTCAAGAGAGGTTTGTAGCTTGTGAATAGTGGTAGGGAGATCTGTGCCGGAATGATATAAAACAGTATCATCAGCGTATAAGGCTATGGAGGTAGGGGCCAAGTCAGGAAGATCATAGGTATAGATACTAAATAAGATTGGAGCCAATATGGATCCCTGAGGAACTCCTGCTGTAATATGGCGCTGAGAGAACTCCGTGCCACCAATGCGAACAGTAAATGTGCGATCTGATAGAAAACTACAAATGGTAGTGAGCAGATACTTTGAAAGTCCAATGCTATACAGTTGGAAGATTAACCCCTCATGCCAAACGTTATCAAAGGCCTGTGCTACGTCGAGGAACAGGGCGGTTGTGTGCTTTCGTTGCTCAAAACCATGAATTACTGTTTGTGTTAAACGTAGTAGTTGGTGAGAGGTAGAATGTCTAGAACGAAATCCAAATTGGAAGGGTGGAATGATATGGTTTTCAGAGGTATATTTAAGGAGACGGCGAAGGAGAACCTAGGGTAAATAGCTGAAAATGGAATACTTGAAAATATTTTATAGTATTTGTAGAGGTGTCTTTACAGTGGCAAGTGATCCAATCTCTTCTAAGGCAATAACTTATCCATAATTATATATAATATTGAGGCAATTTTTGGGTTAAAATATCCTGCCCTTCATATAAATAAGAAATAAAGTATCGTTACTCCTAAGAAACCAACTTTTGCATTAAGAAGAATTTTATTAGAGTTAAGTGAGGTTGTAATTTGATATTTATTGGGGGGAGAGGAAGAATCTTTTCCTTGCCACTATTTCCTCATTGTAGCTGCCACTGTCAATTGTTAAGAAGCTTTCTACTTCTTCTATTATTATAATAAGTAGGGGAAGTGATATATTCACTTAAAAGTTCCCGAGCTTCCCATGGAAACATATGTTTTGAAGCCTCTTGAACCCAAAAGAAGCATTAAAACGCTCATGGTGTGTAATCACCATAACCCAAAAATGATAACTCTGTTAAATAAAAAGACTTGGTTTAAGTTCAGCATTTTCCAAGAAAGCGACTCGAAAGTTTTAGTAAAAGTGTCCTTATTTATAACTACCCTTTATAAGGAACACTTTTAAAAATTGGGAATTTTTAAAAATACATTTACTGCAGCCAATGGCCATTTAGTTAATTGCAATTTCAGTTAGTTATAATCACTTATTCATTTTGTCCTTTTAGCAGGGGCGGTTCCTCCATAAGGTTGCAGGTTTGCGCTACAGCCACTGATTCTGAATATACAACAGGTGCATTTTGCACCTTAAAGCTGTACTTGTTTGCATTGTTTTATATACAAACATGTTTCCATTACGCTTATCGTCTGTAGCTGCCCATGACCGCAAAAGTCGAAATAAACAGTGATTAGCTGTAGGAGCCGCAGGTTTGCAGCGAAGAGTTAACCTAAGATTCCACCCAAATGTAGGCCCTCTGAGGGGGTTGCGGGAAGGTGAAGAGAGGGGAGTGGCTTCTTATACATTGCTTAAATGGAGGTTTATGAACCTAGCTCCTCCTACTCTTAGCAACGGCTATAGCGTGACCTTCAGGCTTAGCTTCGGTGTGCTCTGCTTTTCGAACACAGGGAGAATTTAATTAAATGCATGGAGGTTTTGCAGAAGAGAGCTCTGTTAAACAACAACGCCACTCTTGTTCAGGCTTCTGGGTTTATGGCCACTTTGAAAGATTATAATTTTGTATTCTGTCTGTCTTTCTTCTACAAGATCATGCCACATGTGGACATTTTGTACAATCAGCTGCAGAAACGAGACTGCAATGCAACATTTGCCATCGCCCAACTAAACGCATTTAAAAGGGAAGTGCAAAAGGTAAGAGATAGCGTGGATATCGAGGAACACGAAGAAACTGCAATTAAGAGGAGAAGAATAGAGGATCATGATGTGAAAAGAAGAGAAGCTCTTGAAGTATGTGACATTCTTAGAGAAGCAAAGGACAGATTTAGCTTCACGGGGCATCTGGTAGCCTCAACTTTGTTTCATCAAGAAAATTTCTAAGACATTTCCAGAGGATTCCCTTAGAGAAACAATAAGGTTCTATCCTTTTATCATTGGAACAAAAATTCGTAGAGAACTAACTGTAATTTACAGTCGAGAGGAATTTCGTGGAATGTCCGGCGCTTTGTGCTTGATGGACTTTAATAAGGAAAACAATTTATGTGCTACATTCAGCGAATATGTCAAACTCCTCCGAGTACTGTTAACTATGCCAATGTCTATCGCTGAAGCAGAATGCTGTTTCTCAACTTTAAAAAGAATAAAAACTTTCCTTAGGAACACAGGACCGATTGACAGCATCAGCAATGCTTTCAATTGAGAGAGAGTTTGTTATGAAGATCAGCGACTTCAACGCATAAGTTATCGATTGATTCGCCAGGTCTAAGGAGAGTAGAGCAGAGAATCTGTATAAATAGGTGAGTCATTACTACTCTGTATTTTATTTTTCATTTGTGTACCACCAATAATTTAACCCGTCAGCCGCCACTGTCTTTTAGTGCAAAGTTCTATATGGTAGCGTTCACATTTTTTGTTACACAGTGTACACTTGCACGATTTACTGGGTTGGTCTGGCAGATGAGGTGGTGGAATCCATGGATTGCCAATTTTGTTACAACGTGTCTCATTCTTAAGTTTTCTCTTGTCCATCCTCGATTTATCATGGCCCCTGTGTCATAGAATTCCGGTGGGATGCCTTCTCTTTACCCATTTGGCGATTTCAGGAGCGATGTTCTGATGTTCTGATGCAATAGTTCTTGGTATAACTATGCATGTCCATAGATCTTCAGTGTGGAAGGTCTCTCTTGATAGATGGTATACAAGTCTCAATCGTGTATTTGGTGACTCCAATCGCTTAAAATTTTGATTGAATTAGTAAATGTTTCAGGTATTTTAAATATATATACTGCATTTCATAGGAAGTTCTCTTGATTTCTAATTACTTTTGTATAGCTGGTAACTCTTAAGATATTGTCTCGTCTGCCCTAAAGTTTGGACCAGCGATGAGAAATTAGATAGCACACATAGCGTGGCGTCTGACGTCACAGTCGAGAAATACTGAGTGCTTCGTCCTACCGCTGCTAAAGTATCGAGACCTTTCGCTTTTGGCAAATCTAGAAGAGTCATCGTCGAGGTGTTTCCAGAACCTTCCTGCAGTGACACGGGGATTATATAAGGGAGTACTGAAGTCAGCTAGCAGTGAGTTAATGAGTCAGTCACCCGAGCGGGTCATTCTGTGAGCATCGAGAAGCTACAAAAGCGCTAATTGTTGTGTTAAGAGAAGCATAGGTAAACATTAGCACTACGGATGTCTTTATGGACTTGTCTAAGCAGTAATACAAGTGAAATTAACTGTAAGTAACGTTTTAGTAGCAAGTAAGGTGAGTTTAACACAACCTGGTGTACCGATTCCATAAAAAAAAAAAAAAAAAAAATGTTACTGCACAAACTTTATAGATCTCCTTAAAACACTCAATGTTTGCCAATTTTTGTCAGTGTTTTTGAGTAAACTGTTTCTGAGGTATTCTCTGTTACTGCTGAAGTGTTAAAATACTTTCTTTAATAGAACATCGTAATTTGTCTTTTCCCCCTTCTGGTCATTAAAGGAGAATAGAGTTTGAGAATCGAAGGATAGCTACGACCTCATAAAATGTCTGACCATACCTTAAGTTTGTTGTATTTCACTTGTTTTCCATTGCAGCTACAAGGAACTACGTAATACAATCATTTTTACAAACAACTGTCTCGATTAACATGTAGCAGAGAGAAGAGTAAGCACCTGTAAGAATAGTTTGTACAAGAAGGTATAGAACAAGTCATATGAGCGCAAAAATCCGAATTTTATTTTAGTAATGTGCAATATCAGTTTACAATTTACGAGGGTGGTCTGAATCGTTTCCGACCTCAACATGAACTTGCCAGCACTCGTAAACAAAAGCTAGTGAATTTCGTTATTCATCTGTTAACAGTTACTACTTTTTCAGCCATTTTGGATGCTCAGTTGTTATGTAACAGTCGTTTGAGTGAGTTGATGTGTTTTTATGAAAATGGACAAAATCGAGTATCGAGCTGTCATTAAATATTTGTTTTTGAAAAGCAATACGCCTACGCAAATGAAAGATTAGTTGGATTCTATGTAGGGGGACTCTGCGCCATCATTTACCACAGTGAAATTTTGGTAAGCTGAATTTAAACGTAGCCTTAAGAGCTTGGAAGACGATGAACGTTCGGGACGTCCAAAAACTGTAACTACCGCCAAAAACATCGCCAAAGTTCACCAAATGGTGCTAGACGACCGCCGGATTAAAGTGAGAGAGATAGCAGAGGCTATGAACATGTCAAAAGAACGTGTTTGTCACATGTTAAATCAACATTTAGGCATGAGAATGCTGTCCACGCGTTGGGTGCCGGTTTGCTCAGGTTAGACCAAAAACGTGTTCGAATGAACATTTCCAACGCTGTGTTGGCGCAGTTTAGGCGCAATAAATCCGAGTTTTGTCGCCGATTCATTACTGTAGATGAGACTTGGATACACCATTATACGCCCGAAACAAAAATAAAGTCCAAACAGTGGACTGCAAAGGGGGAACAGGCTTAAAAAAATATATCTCTTTTTTTCGGTTGGGAAAGTGATGGCGACTGTGTTTTGGTATAGTCATGGATTCATTTTAATAGATTATCTTCATTACAGGAGTATACTACGCATCATTACTTGACAAGCTGAAGGTAGAGCTTACGGAAAAACGGCCACATTTGCAGAAAAAGAAAGTCCTGTTTCACACCTCAGCGGTTACAATGGCGAAAATCCACAAATTATGGTTTGAACTGCTTGCCCATCCGCCTTACTCACCAATCTAGCCCCAAGCAACTTCAATTTGTTCCCTCATCTGAAAATTGCGCTCGGAGGACAGAGATTTTCATCAAATGAAATGGCAATCAGCTTCGTGAAGAATTGGCAGAGAAGAACGCAGAGTACTATTTTTTATTGGTTGAATTTTTATTTCAATTGCTCAGCACAGTTGGTGCTATACAAATTGTGGAGCTATATACATAATATACATAATAAATTTAAAGTATACAGGGGTAGAGGTTACTCATATTAGTCCTCAAGCAAACTGGCCTGATTAGTGTCAGTATAAATTAAATAACTTCTTCAGAATAAATAAACATTATAGAAATAAAATGTCCTGTGGCAAGCGTGCCTTCAGTCTTGGTGCAACATCAAGGCGACGTGCCAGTTGGAAGAATAAAGCACCTGATACATAGGCAAGGTGAGCAAAAAATCTACCTGTCGTTGTAGAGATGTACTCATTAATGTTATGTCCAGTTCTCTATGCAGCTGTACCATGAGGCGCTCACAGACAATCGTAGCATCCTGTTTTGAAACACTTGAAGTCGGTGAATATGAGTAGGTGAAGCACATCCCCATACAGGACTGGCATATAGAAGAAGTGGTCGTAGAATACTCTTGTATAGTAGCAGCGTACATTCGACTCGTAAAGAGGATTTGCTGTTGAGGATGGGATACAACTTGTGAAGACGAGCATAGGCTTCATTTAGTTTGCTTTTGATATGTGTACTCCATGTCAACCGACGATCAAGATGGACGCCAAGATATTTGAGTGCACAATCATAAGTTAACCAGGGGACTTCACTGTTATAGAGTCGTATATTTGTCGGAGCAGCAGGCCTGCGCAAGGTGAAAAGCTTAAGAAGACATTTGCTTCGATTAAGTGCGATACGCCAGCGAGATAACCAGTGCAGGAAAATGTCCAGGAAAGATTGTAGGGCTGCAACGGCAGTTTCAATAGAGAAGTGCGAGGTAAAGATGACTGTATCGTCAGCAAACAGGGCGGTACGTGTACTAGAAAGTTCAGGCATGTCAGCAGTATATAGACTGTAAAGAAGAGGCGCAAGTACGCTACTCTGGGACACGCCAGCTGAAATAATACAGGGCGAGGAATGCGTTGAACCAAGACGCACAGAGTACTATTTGGTCGGGTTACAGAGATGGGAGCATCGCTCGGAGAAGTATGTATGGTTACAAGGAGACTATGTTGAAAAACGCCGAGTACTATTTTGACGTGTTACAGAGATGGGAGCATCGCTGGGAGAAGTGTGTAGAGCTACAAGGAGACTATGTTGAAAAACGCTGAGTACTATTTTGACGTGTTACAGAGATGGGAGCATCGCTGGGAGAAGTGTGTAGAGCTACAAGGAGACTATGTTGAAAAACGCTGAGTACTATTTGGACGGGTTACAGAGATGGTAGCATCGTTGGGAGAAGTGTGTAGAGTTACAAGGAGACTATGTTGAAAGACGCCGAGTACTATTTGGACGGGTTACAGAGATAGGAACATCGTTGGGAGAAGTGTGTAGAGTTACAAGGAGACTATGTTGAAAAACGCCGGGTACTATGTGGACGGGTTACAGAGATGGAAGCATCGCTGGGAGAAGTGTGTAGAGTTACAAGGAGACTATGTTGAAAAACGTCGAGTACTATTTGGACGGGTTACAGAGATGGGGGCATCGCTGGGAGAAGTGTGTAGAGTTACAAGGAGACTGTGTTGAAAAACGCCGAGTACTATTTGGAAGGGTTACAGCGATGGGAGATTCGCTGGGAGAAGTGTGTAGAGTTATAAGGAGACTATGTTGAAAAACGCCGAGTACTATTTGGAAGGGTTACAGCGATGGGAGATTCGCTGGGAGAAGTGTGTAGAGTTACAAGCAGACTATGTTGAAAAACGCCGAGTACTATTTGGAAGGGTTACAGCGATGGGAGATTCGCTGGGAGAAGTGTGTAGAGTTATAAGGAGACTATGTTGAAAAACGCCGAGTACTATTTGGATGGCTTACAGAGATGGGAGCGTCACTGGGAGAAGTGAGTAGAGTTACAAGGAGACTATGTTGTAAAACGCCAAGTACTATTTGGACGGGTTACAGAGATGGGAGCATCGCTGGGAGAAGTGTGTAGATTTACAAGGAAACTATGTTGAAAAACGCCGAGTACTATTTGGACGGGTTACAGAGATGGGGGTATCGCTGGGAATGTGTGTACAGTTACAACGGGACTATGTTGAAAAAATAGAAGGAAAAAAAGTTCCGAAAAAATGTTTTGTATATCAGGTCGGAAACTTTTCATACAACCTATGTATGTATCTCTTATGCTTAAGATGGGTAAGTTTGTTTTTTGCCAGTGCAAATTACAACAAAATAACTCGTATCAATTAAGTAGTTTGGAGTTCTATGTACGTCGTCAAGGGAAGTACACGAATAGCTTCTGTTTTGTTTACGGAGATAGCATGAGAACGCCACTGCAGGACACGTATGTCACGGAGACAATGGTTATTTTTAATTTATGAACTAGGTAGAAAATTGCGAGAGTCGCATTAATTTATCGTTACTTAGGCTCACGGACGTGAAAGGTAGCATGATATAACACACGGCATGCAATTATATCTAATTGATTGCAACAGGAAGAGTCACAATGCCGGTTTACATTATTAAGGCTTTCACGTTTCCCTGAGGGGGCCGAACTGTGTGTGACGTAATCGGTACCTAACATAGTCATGTCATGGAATTTCCTAAACCTTTGTGGGTTTGTGTGGCAACAAGCAGGAAACAGCCTTTGTTGTAAGCGGCCAGTGTGTTTATTATTCATCCAGCACTAACGTTCATCACTAGCTGAGATATTCAGTGTTATAGATTTCTTCCACTGTTTCCCTTCTTTCGTGACAGTCCTTTTGTTGATGTAATTATTCCAGGAACATGCCTTTATCACTTCGAAAATCTTTGTTTCTTTCAATAAGTATTTTAATGGCCACCAATTAGTACTTTGGAAAATAAAGTTTAAATGAATTTGCATCTCCTAGCATGACATGTTAACAAACAGCATTTTAACAGAAAGTTTAACAGCGTTATAGCGTATTATCAATGGCTATTCACTAGCCACTACAAAAATTATATTCCACTTTTAAAATTCGATACCGAGTATGTCAAAAATTTAGCATACCCCAAAACATTTGTCAAAACGATAGTTTTAAAAATTGTTTTAGTAGAGATAGGAATCTGAAATTGTCGATATCTGGATACTTCTAAATATCTAAGTTTTTCATTATTGAAACTTGTCGCCTTTAACTTTAGTTAGATGGGGAATGAAACGAGGCGGGAGTTTTTTTTTTTTTTTTTTTTTTTTTTTTTTTTTTTTTTTTTTTTTTGCCTTCGGTAAAATCCCATATGGCCATCTTGGGGAAAAATTAGAAAAATAATGAAAGGAAAATTAAGAGGATGGGAGTAGACTAGATCTGTAGATCACTTTGCTTAAAAAATTGCAGAAGAGCTTGGTATACAGGTTTGTGGCATAACTGTAATATGGTGTTGACGCTAGCGGGAAAAGGAACAGACTGCTGAAGTAGGCGGCGGAGGAAGGAAGAACGGTGGGCTCGGTAGCGAGAGCAACTAAACAGGAGATGATTGAGGTCAGCGGTTTCGCCTGGGTCATCAGGACATACAGGGGAATCGATGAGACGTAGTCGGTGTAGATGCGCAGGGTAACATCCATGTCCAAGTCGCATTCTAATGTCGGAGGTGAGATGTCGACGTGCAATCCTGAAGCTGGAGAACCAAGGGGTCGTGGATAGATGCGACTGAACGGCGGCGTAGTGTTTGCCTTTGATGGACTGCGAACGAATCCAGGCGTCATTCCAGCGACAATAGGCGTCACGATGAAGGACCGGGAAGAAATCCGTGTAGGGCAGTTGGATGCCTTGGAAGGTGCCTTGGGTGAGTCCCTCTTTTGCCAGGCGATCGGCGACTTCATTGTATTGAATTCCGACATGCCCTCTGATCCAAAGGAAGTGAATTTGATGTCCAGCTATGGTAGCGTTGTTCACCAACGTCAGTATCTCGTAAAGATAACCGTGCATATCTCTCGTCCAGCGGGGAGATGAGAGTCTCTGCAGCACACTGCGCATCGGTTAAGATCAGCAGTTTGGGGAAGCCTTGAGAAATCCCATATTGCAAAGCGTCACGAATGGCCAGAACCTCCGCAGTATAGCTGGAAGCCTCCATAGGTAGGCGGTATCGAGCCAGGGCATTAGTAGAAGGACAGACGGATGCATAACCTACTCCATCAGCAGATTTAGAGCCGTCGGTGTAAATCATGGTGAAATTTGGCCATGTAACCTGCAAGAAATGAGAGAGGGCGACGTTCACGTCAGGGCTCCGAATGATGTGATCAGGAAGATAATGCACCGAAACATTCAAGAAGTGTAAGTCATATGGATATTGAAACCTCGGAAGAGAGGGACTTTTCAAAATTAAGGGAAAAGCGTGGTATAGATACCGAAAACCCAGTAAGAGTAAGGGCAATCGTCGTACAGCTGGAAAATCCACGTCGAGATAATTAGCAGCAAGATACTGCAACGTCCGGAATACTGGGTGGGCGTCGACGGAGAAAACTCGCAATAGAAAGCGCTGGGTTAAGAGCTGTCGACGGATCTCCAATGGTGGTTCTGAGGCCTCAACCAAAAGTGCATTCGTCGGTGTAGAAAGCATAGCACCCAGACAAAATCTAAGAGCACGGTACTGAGCAATATCCAACTTGCGCAAGACCGATGTGGAAGCAGAGCCAAAGAAGATACAGCCATAGTCCAGCACCGACCGAATTAGGGAACGATATAGCAGAAGTAATATGGAAGCGTCCCCGCCCCACCATGAATGAGCGATACTACGTAGAACATTAAGAGTTGCACCAATTTTGGAGATGAGATGCTGGATGTGACGACTCCATGAAAGGCGACTATCCAAATAGATACCCAAAAATTTTGCGGAAGATGCAAGGGTAAAAGTAAAAGTTCCCAAGCGGATAACGCCACCAGGAAATGTCCGTCGTTTCCTAGTAAACACTACGACTGTAGACTTGGAAGGTGAAAGATGTAATCCGTGTTCAGAGGCCCAGGTTGATAAATCGGTGGCTGCATCACTAAGCCACAGACGAGTAATCCAAAACCTAGAGGACCGAGCGTACAAACAGATATCATCGGCGTACTGGAGAACTCGAATGTGAGGAATAAATAGAGAGTCTAAATCCGACGTATAAAGTGCATAAAGAAGAGGACTCAAAATCGCTCCCTGGGGCAAGAAGCGGGAGTTCACCTTATTGCCTTGCACGAGTTGCTGGACTGTAGATTTTTATATACACTCACTTCCATACATAATCGGACAGACTTTGCATTTCACTATGGAATGCTCTATAAAGCAGGATAGATTATGTGTACTCCTTGTGTTAATCAAAACTCATTTGCTATGAATATCCACTTTAGAGATTGGAAGTGTAGCTAAACTAGGGAGCTTTCCCATTCAACCTTGTTTACATCATGAGTTTACGACACAAAGTATCGGACAGCACAAATGAAATGCAATACAAACGAGTAAGAGAGGTCTGTTAGTAAACAAATCAACATCGTAGAAAAAGTACGCCTACTGTGCACCAAGAAGAAGACAAGAGCATAGTATGGGGCCCAGAGGTAAGCACAGAGACAGTTAGTGATCTATCATTATGAAAAGAACAAAACATACCGGGAAATAGCAGAGATGATGAATCTTAGCAAAAGAACAGTTAGTGACATAATTCACCGGTATAAGTATGAAGAAAGAATTGAATCTCCAGCAAAGCCAGGGTGACAAGAACTTCTTAACGATAGGCAGGAGGTTAAGCGGAATCCGCGTATAAGTGCTCCGATGATTTGTGCTTAGATTCAGGAAGAACTGGGACTGACAGCCCTGAAACGGTCAGAAGGCCCATGCGGAAAAAAAAGTAATGGTCGCGTAGTCAGAAAAACGTCATACATTTCCAGCAAGAATAAAAGGAAGCGATTACAATTTGCCGAAGTTTTTGTTAACAAGACAACCGATTGGTGGGACCAAGTTATTTTTTGTGACGAAAGTAAATACAACCTTGCTGGTTCCAATGGCAGGGGTTGTGTGGAGGAAACCAAACACGGATCTAGAAGAGCGCAATTTACAAGGCACAGTCAAACATGGCCGAGGGAGTGTAGTGGTATGGGGCTGTATTTCCTCTACAGGAGTGGGAAAGCTAGTGTTCATAGACACAACCATGAACAAGGAAGTCTATCTTATGCTACGAGGCATGTTTTATACGTCAGTACCGTTTTGGAATTAAAACAGAGGATATCGCAATGATTTTACTTTTACATGAAAGCCTGTACCTTAATCTACTTTTCTACATAATTTCCGTGAATATTGAGGCACTTGTCATAACGTGGCACCAGTTTTTGAATACCCTCGTCATAAAATTCTGCCGCCCTACGTGTTAACCACTGTATCACAACTGTTTTGACTTCGTTATCGTCTTGAAGACGCTGACCGCCCAGATGTTTCTTCAAGTGCAAAAACAAATGGTAATCGCTGGGCGCCAGATCAGGGCTGTATGGAGGATGATATAGTTTCCCATTGAAAAGATTTGATGAGATCTTTGGTCCGATTAGCCACATGTGGACGGGCATTTTCATGCAGCAAAACGATACCCTTATTCAACTTGCCGCGTCTTTTGTTCTGGATTGCACGGCACAGATTGTTCAATGTCTCACAATAAGACGCTGCATTGATTGTCTCATTACGAGGCAGAAACTCCACTAGCAATACTCCTTTTCTGTCCTAAAAAACTGTGCACATGATTTTCCGGGCAGAAATTGTTTGCTTAAACTTCACTTTTGTGGGTGATGATGAATGTCGCCATTCCATGGATTGTTGTTTCGATTCTGGTGTGACATAGGCCACCCATGTTTCGTCACCAGTAACAATTTGGTCTAAAAAATCTTCACCTTCATTGTGGTACCGCTCAAGGAAAGTCAATGCACTGCCTAAACGTTGGGGGTTTGTGCAAATCCGTCTACATTTTCGGAAACTAATGTAAACACAATTTCCGGTACTTCAAGTTCTCCGTCACAATGCGAGACAGAACGCTACGAGAATATTGAGGAAAATAGTCGCACAATGATGAAATTGTAAAGCGTCTGTTTTCTCTCACCTTTTCGTCCACTTTCTGCACCAAATCTTCACTAACGACCGAAGGACGCCCATCCGTTTTTCATCATGCACATTTGTGCGACCACCTTTAAATGCGCTCACCCATTTCCTTACCATTCCATCACTCATAATGTTTTGTCCGTAAAATTCACAGATCTCACGATGAATATCGATCGGTTTTATGCCTTTAGCACTAAGAAATCGTATAACAACAGCCCGTACTTTACAGTCGGTGGGACTCACGATTGTCGGAGGCATCTTATACACTCAGTAACCAACGTATACAATGAAGAATTGGACTGTAATGGCGTCAGTGCGTAGACAAGATATGTAGGTAACCAGCGCGCATGCGCGGAATGCCGACCGTAGCGCTGCGGCGGCGGAATCGCAAAACGGTACTGCCTTAAAAAACATGCCTCGTATTACAGAAAAATTTAAAACAAGGTGCAGAAATGATGGGTATTTTGGACAGCTTCTCAGGATAATGATACGAAGCATACGTCCCACATTGTGCAGCTATGGTTACATTACAACTGTCCTCATGTACTGCATTCACCCCCGCAGTCCCCAGATTTTAATCCCGTAGAAGCAGCATGGGATAAACTGGAGAAGCCGTGCGGAAGACCTCCATCACCTCCAAGCAGCACTTGAAGGAGAGGTTCAAGAGGAATGGAGCAAACTTTCTACAGCCTACCTGAAAAAAAAAACCTGGTTCACAGTATGCCAAATACATTTTGAGTAGGCAAAAGAAGAGGGAGTGTCACAAAGTACTAAGACATATTTTGTATCACACTCAAGTTTTTATGTACCGTCAACATCTCTTTACTTACACTGTCCCATTTCTTATCCCATATTTTTCTCCTGTAATTTGTTAACTCCTTACATTCTACCAGGTACTAAACAGTGCTCTCTTCATCTCCACAAAGTTCACATATGCCTACCTCATTACTTCTCAACCCTTTTAGATATATTATTGCTACTCTCATCCATGCTATGCCTTCTCTTCCAGTTTTGCCACATTGATCTATATTTTTTCCTACCCTATTCTGTTTTAATAGCTTATAACATTTCAAAGTTTTCTTTCCTTCTATACTTTCCCATATCTCCTGCCTTATCTATATCTTGTACTCTAGTTCTCACTTCCTTCCAAAAACCTCTATGATTTATCTGCTTTGCTCTCCATAAATCTCCCATGTCTATCTTCGATACCGTTCTTTCCAATTCCAACCACAAACTGTTGCAAGGTTCAATAGACATTCGTGTCTGAATAAAAACCTGCAGAACCGGAAGGAGTAGAGGTAAATGTAACATGCAGCGTTGACCGAGTTGTGAATGAAGCTTATTTATTTGATGTACTAAATCACTTTTCTGCCTTACTTTTAAGAGGTCCCGGGTTCAAATCTCGGCCAGAGTGAGTAGCCTGGATAAGGTTCTAAGCAGGGTTTTCCTATATACTGAAAGACGTGTGTTCCTGGGAACATTTGAGCATCATTTCACCCATTTCATTCATCCTCCGATGTGACTTAACAGTGAACCATATAAATTAAAAGAAATCTACAGTAGTAGTAGTCCTGGTGATCAAAATCTATGAAAGAAATCCGAACTTGAGTCATGAGATTAATACGGTGCTTGGGAATATTTGTTATATCCTTTCATTTGTTAGTTTGTGTTCCATTTGTCAAACTGCGGTCAGTCGTGCTTTTATAGGTATAATGTACAACTTATTTGCATAAATATGTTTTACCAAAGTAAAACAGAAATACTGAATGAAACTTGAGTGCTGTATATGCCTATTTTGAGGTACAAATTAGGAAGAATAAAAGTAGCGTAATATATCCCTAAAAATCATGTGGAGATAAACCATAATACAAAAAATTTAAGATGTAACTTACATCCATATGCAGAGGGAACCTTAGAGAATGTTTACTGTAAAGTTAAGCATTTGCTGTAAACATCTGGGTGAGAAGAGAGACAGATATTGGGACAGAAGGCGGTTAAGCTGTTGATTGGTTTAGCGAAGTTAATGGACGTTTTCTTTTATTTGCATACGTACGATAAACCCCTCCTTTTAAGTACAGTACTGTAAGTAGCTTTCTCATCACTGCTCTGTGCGAGCTAATTTCGGAGAGAGAAAAGTATTCAAATGTTTCGATTCTTTTCTGTTTTACGTACCACATAGATGTGTTCTGTATACTATATACAGATTAGACAAAACACAGGTGAATTTATACACACTATTAACTTACTATGTTAAATTAAGCTGCATTTTATTTAACAATTACTAAAGGACACTGCTATTATATAATATTTTTGCATTCCTATACCAGACAGCTCTCTCACAACGAGGTCTGTATCGAGTTGAATGCTGATTAAGATGTTATTGTTTATAGTGTGGAGTTGATTCTGATATTTAACACTGTATTTCCTGTACACCTCGTGTACTTCACAAACCCAAGAACACTTATGTATATGCAATTTAAAATCAGTAAGCTTTTCATCATTGGGCAGGCCTGTGCTTCAGCCGAAATGAAACAAACCTTTAAAAAGTAGCGAGGAGCGAATGATCACGCATTGTTTCGCGGTGCTTAAAGAAAGAAATCCGGAATCGTCTATAAAAAACATTCAGAAAAAACTGATGTTTCCGCAAGTAGTGTACATAGTGTTAGAATGGAACAGCAAGCATCCGGAACGTGAAGAACACCGGGAAAATCGCGTACACGCTAACAGCGCGTGGAGAAATACGAAAAGTACTATACGCAGTAAAGTTCATGATTATTTTTTTTTTCAGAAATGAACCACCTCATAGATTTAATAAGTTAATGTGTAACCCAACTCTATTTACTGTCTAGAATTTAGCGCTGCTATATATTGTAACGGGGAGCGTTGAAACACCCTGTGAGCAGCTGGCAACGGAAGACAGGGGAGGCTCGGTTAGCCACGCCTTTCCCTCGTTTGTCTTATAGTGGTGACAGCCAGCGGTCGGAAAGAAACATAACTGTGCGTCTGTTTTTCTGTCCACCTGGTTCCAGAAATTACGTAATCTGGAACATTCTCCTGGTCACTAGAAACCGGCGATATTCCTATATAAAGAATGTGACAGACAGACGGAGTTAGTCAGTTGTTGAGTTGGTTTTGGTAGTCAGTCAGTGAGTTGGTTTTGTCAGTGAGGAGACAGTCGCAGTTCTTGGTGTAAGAGTTAGTGACGTGTTAATGAACGAAAGGGTTGTGCAACGGAAGACTGTGCGTAACTGTGAATGTGTACCGGAGCTTACGTAACCGCGAGTACAAGGAAATTGTAACGGACGGACTGGTAAATTGTAACTGTGTGCAGCAAGTAATTTTATGTAATTGGCAAGTGTTAAACTGTAAGTCGGTGGAAATAAAGAACATTGTTGAGTGGTATAATTGGACTTTTTATTCCACGAACCCACAAAGTCACACTGGTGTCAAGAAGTGGGATAACAAAGTCACACTGGTGTCAAGAAGTGGGATAACACAAAGTCACACTGGTGTCAGGAAGCGGGAAAACAACATCACCGAACATTACAACAATGGAGGCAGCATTAGAAAAGATTTTAGCGGAACTGAAAGAAATGAAGACGGCTAAAGACAACATCATCAGGAAGATGGAAGAAATGCGGGCCGAATTAACAGAGACGCTGGAGACTAGAAATAACCTGGCCGCGGAACTGAAACTAATCAGGACGGCTAGGGAGAACATCGCCGCAGAGTTGAAACAAATGAAGACGGCAAACAACATCGCCGAGAAGATGGAACAAGTGAAGGCCGAGTTAACCACGGAAATGAGAGCAGCGAATGACGGTCCGGCTACCGAAATGAAGGTGGCGAACGAGGCTCTCGTCGCCAAGTTTGAAGAACAGTTGGCCGGCGTGAGGGATGACGTGACGGAACTGGGCGAGCGGAAGGGTCAAGTAGACGACCGCCTTAATGATTTAGAGGAAAAGGCCGACAACATCGCAAAACCCCTCACCCGCCTGACGGAGGAAAACCGGCCTTATGTGTGGACGGAGGACGCCGAAGACGCTTTCCAGCACCCGAAGGGGACCCTGTGCAGTGCTCCTATTTTGGGTTTCCCACAACCGGGTGGCGCCTTCATTGTGGACACCGACGCCAGCGACCATTGCATTGGAGGTGTCCTATCGCAGATCCAGGACGGCCACGAGCGCACAAGAGTGGAAGAGGAGGAGCGTGCCGCAGCAGTCCGAGTAGTTGTGGCAGTGCCTGCTGAAGGCTGGGATAGCGCAGGCCTGAGGAGGGAGCAGCTGGCGGACGCAGACTTGGGGCCACTCTTGAGGGAAGTGGACGCAGGGACGAGACCGACCTGGGAGGACATCGCACCGAGGAGCGCCACCTACAAGTCGCACTGGGCCCAATGGGACTCGTTGAAGACCGGAGTGGGCGTGCTGTTCCGGGTATGGGAGTCACCCGATGGGAAGGCGCAGAGAGGACAGTTGGTACTTCCCCGGAGTAAGGTCCCGGAAATCTTGGAGGAAGTGCACGCCGGTACTTCAGGAGGACACCTGGGAGCGAACCGAATGATTCACAAACTACGGCAGCGCTACTTCTGGCTGAGACTCCGAGCAGATGCTGGTGGTACACCTGGACCGCCTCGCACGCTACGATGGGGCTGTTCGAGGGCGAACAGCTTTGAGAAGGGAGCAGTGTAACGGGGAGCGTTGAAACACCCTGTGAGCAGCTGGCAACGGAAGACAGGGGAGGCTCGGTTAGCCACGCCTTTCCCTCGTTTGTCTTATAGTGGTGACAGCCAGCGGTCGGAAAGAAACATAACTGTGCGTCTGTTTTTCTGTCCACCTGGTTCCAGAAATTACGTAATCTGGAACATTCTCCTGGTCACTAGAAACCGGCGATATTCCTATATAAAGAATGTGACAGACAGACGGAGTTAGTCAGTTGTTGAGTTGGTTTTGGTAGTCAGTCAGTGAGTTGGTTTTGTCAGTGAGGAGACAGTCGCAGTTCTTGGTGTAAGAGTTAGTGACGTGTTAATGAACGAAAGGGTTGTGCAACGGAAGACTGTGCGTAACTGTGAATGTGTACCGGAGCTTACGTAACCGCGAGTACAAGGAAATTGTAACGGACGGACTGGTAAATTGTAACTGTGTGCAGCAAGTAATTTTATGTAATTGGCAAGTGTTAAACTGTAAGTCGGTGGAAATAAAGAACATTGTTGAGTGGTATAATTGGACTTTTTATTTCACGAACCCACAAAGTCACAATATATATTGATAGTATTGCAAAGCTTATATGCGTGCATGTAGCGTGTAACACGTGGCGAGTTGAGTCAGCTTCACTTTGTTGTTTACAGCAGGATTAAACTAGCGTGAGATAGAGTATAGGATTCCTTACTATTACTCGACAGAGATCTGAGGCGTATTGACCTTCAAGTGACCAGCGCTATGATGGTTTCTTATCGGGGCTTATCTGGTCGATTATTATTTTTTTGTTTGTTTGTAATTTATGTCCTGCAGCGCTAAGTCATATGAAATGGGTGAAATGATTCTCAAATAATTCCGGGGTCCATGGAGCTTATAGTTATCCGAAATTCATCTTTAAGGATAAGGGAAAACCCCGGAAAAACCTTATCCAGGTAACTCACCCTAAGCGAGATTCGAACTCGGGACCTCTTGAACGTGAGGCAGACATGCTACCACCGCGCTACCGAGACGGGCTCTGGTCGATTAGAACAGTGAAAGATGATGTATAGTACAGATGATATACAGTAAGTTAAAACACAGATAGAACGATTGGAAGCTGCGTGGGTCTATATAAGTTTTCTCGCGCCTACCGATGTATGACACATAGCTGTCCAGAAGACATGATTATAAGTAAACATAGTATACATACACTGGACTCAAATACACGGCGAGTCCAGTGTATGTACGCTCTGTTCAGATATAATCACGTCTTCTGGACAGCAATGTGTCATACATAGGTAGGCGCAAAAAACGTATCGTAGGGGAGGGGATCCGTCCCCTTCAGCTGCCGAGGTGCGGGCGTTGCGGAGCCTTAGCACTCGTGGTACCTCTGACGTTACCAGAGGAACCTCGGGCCGAACTGCCGAGCCCCTCCCGTCAGGGAGTTGTTCGGATTGGGTTGGACTCGAGGGGGCAGTGTGTTCCCGACACCCATGGGGAATTGGGTGCCTCTGGCCAGGCCACGGCCGCCCGGAGGGAGTAGAGGGTTGCCTAATAAGTCCCGGATACTAGCCTGCAGAGCTAGTAGAAGGTGTGCTAGATCACCAGGTGGCCCCACCGGGCTTTTCGGTAGTCTTCCCTGCGGGGTTTACGAGCGTAAGTGGCGTATCCACTTCCACCCGTCTTGACGTAGTAGTCGATGGGTTGGGTGCTTTTTAGACTCAACGTATTGCTCCACGGAAAGAACCCAGTTTTCCATCACTCCAAAGTAGGAGGCCCGGATCCTTTGTCCTACGGGTCCAGGATTAATGAGAGTAGAGCCTGTGGTGTTAAACAGTAAATATCATATAGACACACGCAGCTTCCAGTCGCTCTATTTGTGTTTCGTAGCTTACTGTAACTAAACTTACTAATATTTCATTCTTCTAATCGATAGATAAGAAACGATCACAGCGCTGATCACCTGAAGGTCAATACGCCTCAATGCCCTGTCGAGTAATACATACGCTTTTCTTAAAAAAAAAAGAATAGAATCAAATGATTTAAAATCTGTATCAACTTCAAAAAGCTTTTAAAGTATCAAAAAATGAACAAAATTAAGTAAAACCAGCGAAGGAGAGTCTGAATTAGTTTCAGGATTTATCTAATGTTGAATATAGAAGAGGAGGTTTCGCTTTAATTGTTTAAGAAAATATTATACACAAAACTATTACTAAGAAGTAGTAAAGAATCTTCCGCCTCTGCAGGTTTTTATAAACTAAGTATCGAATGTCGAGTATCGGTACTTAAAAGGGAGTATCGATAACGAATACTGAAATACAGTGCTGTCGTGGCATTATTAGTTCTTAGTGTTTCTTGCTGATGTTATGCCAGAAGAAACTAATGTTCCATTGACTCTGGCTTATAAATGCACTTTATACTCCCTTATTACACGTCCTTTTCTTTCTCATTGTTGCTGGGTTGTAATGACTATTATTTTATCTGTGATCCGAGACATCCGCCGGTCTTTTGTTCATGCAGTCATCAAAGCAGTTAGTGCACAAAAAGCTACTTCATGTGTCATTGCTTATTCAGCGCTGCTCTGTTTATAAGTGTCTGCTCCAGTGGCTGCTTGCTATCCAAGATAAAGAAGTTAAATCAGTTAATAACCTAAATGTCTCATCGTTCATTAAATCTGTACAATGCCACGCAGCAATGGTTCGTAATAGTATCTCCAATTATGGCGTCCTATTACCGCGGTTCCTCTGGCTTGTGGACACTCATGTTAGTGAGTAATCACCGTTAAGTATTTAACATCCTCTTTTTTTTCTTCTACTTTATACAGTATTCCCCTTTTCTCTTCCCTCTTTATCATCTCTCCTCCGTTTACCCTCCTCTCTTCGCATCTCTTCTCTACTTTTTCCATCCCCTGTTTTCCCAATTCCTTTTTTCTTTTATTTATCTGTTTATTTATTCTGTTTATTTATTTTCTGTTTATTTCTACACTCTTATTTTTTATTAGTGCTTTATTTTCTATGCTTTGCCATACTTATTTATTTTCCTATTTTCTATAGTGTGATCCATATAAAGCTGAACCATTTCAAAAGGTCAAAAATTTTGAAGCAATAATAGGACAAATAAATAAATAAACAAAATCTGAAAACCCTATACCGGTTCCTAATTTCTTATACCGGGACATGATTTCCAAATTCACATTTATTAAAATTCAAAAATCTACAAAAACTACCATTTACAATAACAATTTCTCAGATAATAAAACAAAATAATAAAATTTAAAAATAAATAAATAAAATACAAAACATGCTACCAACTATCAAAATGGAACATAATACTGGTATCCAGTTAAATTAAAAACAAATACTAAACTACTTATACCTGTATCCAGTATATTATATATTAGTAACCAATACATTCTAAATAAAATTTAAACTTAATTACATTAAAACATCTTCCAAATGTATAAATAAAAAACTTTTTTTTAAAATTTAACCAAAAACATATAAATACAAAAATTTTAAATTTTTAAATTTCAAACATTTCAAACATTTTGAACACTCCGTTTACTTTAAAAACAAAATCAATTCTTAAAGATTTTAAAACTTCTTAAAACACTTAAGAATTCATATAAACAAATAAAAACGTTATAATAATACAAACAATTTATACCTAGACAGTCTTATTAACATCATTTGTCACATAAAACATTCATATTATCTTAAATATAAACTACTTTATACACCAATTATCAATTACTCATATTTAAATGAACACTTAACATCTATAATAATTACACTTTTCCAATATAACAACGTAATACTCATATTAACACAAACTTTAAATAACAAAAAATATTATTCTTAATAATTTTAATCAAAAGATAAATATAAAACAAATTCCAAGCCATAATTATCATATAACCATTCCAAAATAAAATAAATCATCTCATTCTAACAACATATTAACTATAATAAAAAAATCGATTTCACCTACTTTAAACTCTTTTAAAATATAATATATAAACCAAAATAACATTTAAACTTTAAAACCCACTTCAATCCTACCAACTATCACACAAACCTTATCATAATCCTTTTCTAACACTTCAAATATCCACTTCAAAACATTAAACATCATTAAACCACAAAAATCCTCAAAACCTTAAAAAAAACCATCTCTTTCTACTTCAAACATCCACTTTAATTCTTCAAACAATCAAAAAACCCTTCTGTAACAATTCAAACTTCCACATAAATCCTTTAAAAATCACAAAATCACAACTAAATCCTTTAAAAACATATCTTAAATCCATCAGCTCCTATATCAAACCATCCACATTCAATCCTACAATCATAACATGTACAACTTTGGGAGAATATAATACACAAGTGGTAGATTACATTACAATATTTACATCTCAGAGAAAATGTTGGAAGTGTCCTCCACCAGCATCTATACATGTTTGTACTTGTCTCACCATATTCTCTGAAGTTTTACAGAGAGTATCCTCGCCAATGTTACTTATTTCGGTTCGAATTGATTCCTTGAGAACATCAATTGTCCGTGGCATATTGTTGTACACTCCATTTTTTTAGATAGCCCCACAAGAAACAATCCGGTGAGGTTAGGTTAGGGGATCTGGTGGGGTCACATACCTTTTGAGATTCATTGGTCAACAAAAAATAATTTTTTAATGTTTCGAGCCCTTCATGAGGCAGTTCCTACTAATTTTGGGTTGAGAAAAACAAATATGACAATGGAAAATTTGCATTAGCTCTAGTTTCTATTATATACACAAAGTGGAGGTATTACATATTAACGGATTGAGAGAAAATGATACATTTTAATTACATACCTGCTAAAAAATGAAGGTGTATTTGATATTTTTTTAACTGGTAATTACATTCTAAGAGTTCTAAATTCCTGGAAAAATACTTCGCAGATAGTCATGTCTGAAGAGAATCATGTGGGGGCCTATTGACTTCGTCGTCTTTTAGCTTGCCTCTTGTGATGGAGTTCCGCAGAATCAATATATAAAGACTAACAGTAATCTGTAAGCAATACTTCATTCCAACGGCCCTGATATCTTTGTTCTATAACAGAAATGTCCTGATGGAATCTCTCCCCATGTTCATCACTAACAGCTCCACAACTAGGAGGGAAAAAGTCTAGGTGGGAGTGGAGAAAATGGATCTTAAGGGACATGTTGCATCCAAGGTTACGGTACTTTTGCAGGAGCACTATCACCAAATGCTTGTAGTTGTCATCTCTTTTGCTGCCTAAAAATCCATGAACAACACCCTTGAAGGCTTCCCAAGCTTCCTTTTCTTTCCCCTTCAAAATTTGGTCAAATGCAGGATCCTTTACAAGTTCTCTTATTCGTGGTCCGACAAAAATGGCTTCCTTAACTTTTGCATAACTTTATTTCCAAAATGTCTCTCTGATTGTGTTTTGTTATTAGACAGGTGTGCCAGCTCCCAAAAAAGTTCCCCCAAATTTAAAATCTTTACTCTATAAAATTACATGAAACTTTATCTTCCAAACAAGAGTTAATCTATCACTTTTATGGTAATTCTTGAATTCAGCAGATGGAAATACATGTAAATTCACTATTTTTAAGCCCGAAACATTTTCATTGTTGCCAAGTGATCTAATAATTATTAGATTACACTGGTCGACAACATTTTCTTCACAACAGATCTGATTAGTGAATCTATTGCATTTTTTCATGCTAAATTCAAATATATAGTCATAATTTTCTCATCAGGCACAATCTTTTTACAGATAATTTTTAAAATACGATTTTAGCCTTCCCTTTGACCTTATATGTAGCAATATTATTCAAGCTATGTTTAAGGACACGCAATATCATACTTAACTACCAACACAGAAAATACTGTATAGTCTAGATAAAATTGCTAGAGAATGTGGAATGAAAATATCAGCAAATAAATCCAAAACTGTGGCATTTAAAGGCATTAATCCAGTAAGATCAAAAATAGTGTTAGATAACATAATAATTGAGCAGAAATCACACTTTAAGTGTTTAGGATGTAATGTCTCGTACCAAGGGGAAGCTGATATAATAGAGAAAATAAATAAATTTAACTATTAAACAGGCACAATAAAAAACATTAAAAATAAAGCAAGAAAGGACTCTATAATAAAACTACACAAAGAAAGGCAATACCAACTCTGATCTATGGATCAGAAACATGGACACTAACAAAAAGAAATAGTACGAGAATACAGTCATCAGAAATGAAATTCATAAGAGCAATAGCTGGATATACCAAAATTGATGAAAAACGTAGACAGGATATTAGGACAGTATTAAAAGTAGAAGAAATAAACCATACTATTGAAATAAATAGAAATCAATGGAAAGAACGTGTTCAGAGGATGAATAATAACAGAATACCAAAAATAGCCTTCAACTATAAACCTATAGGAAGAAAGAAACCAGGGAAGACCGAAGAAAATATGGACAGACCAATTTGGAGCCGGACCGGGTGAAACAATCCAAAGTCGTGAGGTAGAAGAAGAAGAAGAAGAAGAAGAGAAGAAGAAGAAGAAGAAGAAGAAGAAGAAGAAGAAGAAGAAGAAGAAGACGACGACTACCAATACAGAACACTGTGCAGGTTCAGATGAGTAGCGATTGTTCATAGACTATTCTAAAGTCAGTTTGAAGGCTGTGCTGCTATATGCTGGTAATGAACTTCCATCAATAACTGTAGCATATGTTGCTGAAAGAATCATATGAAAATATGAATCTAGTTTTAGAGAAAACCCAATATGAAAAAATATAAATGGAATACCTGTGAGAATTGAAGGCAATTATTACTTTGTTGCTTGGTTTGCAACTTGGGTTCAGCAAATTTTGCTGTATTTGTGCGAATGGTAGAGTAGAGATAAGAACTACGTTAGAAAATCATGACCTAGATGCAGATCTCTTAAACCCCTGGTCTTAAAAATGTGTCAAATTAAAAGTTATGAAAATTTTTGTAAAAGCTATGGATACACAGTCTGATGAATTCTTCTTCTTCTTCTTCTTCTTCTCTTCTTCTTCTTCTTCTTCTTCTTCTTCTTCTTCTTCTTCTTCTCTTCTTCTTCTTCTTCTTCTCTTCTTCTTCTTCTTCTTCTTCTTCTTCTTCTTCTTCTTCTTCTTCTTCTTCTTCTTCTTCTTCTTCTTCTTCTTCTTCTTCTTCTTCTTCTTCTTCTTCTTCTTCTTCTTCTTCTTCTTCTTCTTCTTCTTCTTCTTCTTCTTCTTCTTCTTCTTCTTCTTCTTCTTCTTCTTCTTCTTCTTCTTCTTCTTCTTCTTCTTCTTCTTCTTCTTCTTCTTCTTCTTCTTCTTCTTCTTCTTCTTCTTCTTCTTCTTCTTCTTCTTCTTCTTCTTCTTCTTCTTCTTCTTCTTCTTCTTCTTCTTCTTCTTCTTCTCTTCTTCTTCTTCTTCTTCTTCTTCTTCTTCTTCTTCTTCTTCTTCTTCTTCTCTCTTCTTCTTCTTCTTCTTCTTCTTCTTCTTCTTCTTCTTCTTCTTCTTCTTCTTCTTCTTCTCCTTCTCCTTCTCCTTCTTCTCCTTCTCCTTCTCCTTCTCCTTCTCCTTCTCCTTCTCCTTCTCCTTCTCCTTCTCCTTCTCCTTCTCCTTCTCCTTCTCCTTCTCCTTCTCCTTCTCCTTCTCCTTCTCCTTCTCCTTCTCCTTCTCCTTCTCCTTCTCCTTCTCCTTCTCCTTCTCCTTCTCCTTCCTCTCCTTCTCCTTCTCCTTCTCCTTCTCCTTCTCCTTCTCCTTCTCCTTCTCCTTCTCCTTCTCCTTCTCCTTCTCCTTCTCCTTCTCCTTCTCCTTCTCCTTCTCCTTCTCCTTCTCTTCTCCTTCTCCTTCTCCTTCTCCTTCTCCTTCTCCTTCTCCTTCTCCTTCTCCTTCTCCTTCTCCTTCTCCTTCTCCTTCTCCTTCTCCTTCTCCTTCTCCTTCTCCTTCTCCTTCTCCTTCTCCTTCTCCTTCTCCTTCTCCTTCTCCTTCTCCTTCTCCTTCTCCTTCTCCTTCTCCTTCTCCTTCTCCTTCTCCTTCTCCTTCTCCTTCTCCTTCTCCTTCTCCTTCTCCTTCTCCTTCTCCTTCTCCTTCTCCTTCTCCTTCTCCTTATCCTTATCCTATCCTTATCCTTATCCTTATCCTTATCCTTATCCTTATCCTTATCCTTATCCTTATCCTTATCCTTATCCTTATCCTTATCCTTATCCTTATCCTTATCCTTATCCTTATCCTTATCCTTATCCTTATCCTTATCCTTATCCTTATCCTTATCCTTATCCTTATCCTTATCCTTATCCTTATCCTTATCCTTATCCTTATCCTTATCCTTATCCTTATCCTTATCCTTATCGTTCTCGTTCTTCTGGTTCTTCTGGTTCTTCTGGTTCTTCTGGTTCTTCTGGTTCTTCTGGTTCTTCTGGTTCTTCTGGTTCTTCTGGTTCTTCTGGTTCTTCTGGTTCTTCTGGTTCTTCTGGTTCTTCTGGTTCTTCTGGTTCTTCTGGTTCTTCTGGTTCTTCTGGTTCTTCTGGTTCTTCTGGTTCTTCTGGTTCTTCTGGTTCTTCTGGTTCTTCTGGTTCTTCTGGTTCTTCTGGTTCTTCTGGTTCTTCTGGTTCTTCTGGTTCTTCTGGTTCTTCTGGTTCTTCTGGTTCTTCTGGTTCTTCTGGTTCTTCTGGTTCTTCTGGTTCTTCTGGTTCTTCTGGTTCTTCTGGTTCTTCTGGTTCTTCTGGTTCTTCTGGTTCTTCTGGTTCTTCTGGTTCTTCTGGTTCTTCTGGTTCTTCTGGTTCTTCTGGTTCTTCTGGTTCTTCTGGTTCTTCTGGTTCTTCTGGTTCTTCTGGTTCTTCTGGTTCTTCTGGTTCTTCTGGTTCTTCTGGTTCTTCTGGTTCTTCTGGTTCTTCTGGTTCTTCTGGTTCTTCTGGTTCTTCTGGTTCTTCTGGTTCTTCTGGTTCTTCTGGTTCTTCTGGTTCTTCTGGTTCTTCTGGTTCTTCTGGTTCTTCTGGTTCTTCTGGTTCTTCTGGTTCTTCTGGTTCTTCTGGTTCTTCTGGTTCTTCTGGTTCTTCTGGTTCTTCTGGTTCTTCTGGTTCTTCTGGTTCTTCTGGTTCTTCTGGTTCTTCTGGTTCTTCTGGTTCTTCTGGTTCTTCTGGTTCTTCTGGTTCTTCTGGTTCTTCTGGTTCTTCTGGTTCTTCTGGTTCTTCTGGTTCTTCTGGTTCTTCTGGTTCTTCTGGTTCTTCTGGTTCTTCTGGTTCTTCTGGTTCTTCTGGTTCTTCTGGTTCTTCTGGTTCTTCTGGTTCTTCTGGTTCTTCTGGTTCTTCTGGTTCTTCTGGTTCTTCTGGTTCTTCTGGTTCTTCTGGTTCTTCTGGTTCTTCTGGTTCTTCTGGTTCTTCTGGTTCTTCTGGTTCTTCTGGTTCTTCTGGTTCTTCTGGTTCTTCTGGTTCTTCTGGTTCTTCTGGTTCTTCTGGTTCTTCTGGTTCTTCTGGTTCTTCTGGTTCTTCTGGTTCTTCTGGTTCTTCTGGTTCTTCTGGTTCTTCTGGTTCTTCTGGTTCTTCTGGTTCTTCTGGTTCTTCTGGTTCTTCTGGTTCTTCTGGTTCTTCTGGTTCTTCTGGTTCTTCTGGTTCTTCTGGTTCTTCTGGTTCTTCTGGTTCTTCTGGTTCTTCTGGTTCTTCTGGTTCTTCTGGTTCTTCTGGTTCTTCTGGTTCTTCTGGTTCTTCTGGTTCTTCTGGTTCTTCTGGTTCTTCTGGTTCTTCTGGTTCTTCTGGTTCTTCTGGTTCTTCTGGTTCTTCTGGTTCTTCTGGTTCTTCTGGTTCTTCTGGTTCTTCTGGTTCTTCTGGTTCTTCTGGTTCTTCTGGTTCTTCTGGTTCTTCTGGTTCTTCTGGTTCTTCTGGTTCTTCTGGTTCTTCTGGTTCTTCTGGTTCTTCTGGTTCTTCTGGTTCTTCTGGTTCTTCTGGTTCTTCTGGTTCTTCTGGTTCTTCTGGTTCTTCTGGTTCTTCTGGTTCTTCTGGTTCTTCTGGTTCTTCTGGTTCTTCTGGTTCTTCTGGTTCTTCTGGTTCTTCTGGTTCTTCTGGTTCTTCTGGTTCTTCTGGTTCTTCTGGTTCTTCTGGTTCTTCTGGTTCTTCTGGTTCTTCTGGTTCTTCTGGTTCTTCTGGTTCTTCTGGTTCTTCTGGTTCTTCTGGTTCTTCTGGTTCTTCTGGTTCTTCTGGTTCTTCTGGTTCTTCTGGTTCTTCTGGTTCTTCTGGTTCTTCTGGTTCTTCTGGTTCTTCTGGTTCTTCTGGTTCTTCTGGTTCTTCTGGTTCTTCTGGTTCTTCTGGTTCTTCTGGTTCTTCTGGTTCTTCTGGTTCTTCTGGTTCTTCTGGTTCTTCTGGTTCTTCTGGTTCTTCTGGTTCTTCTGGTTCTTCTGGTTCTTCTGGTTCTTCTGGTTCTTCTGGTTCTTCTGGTTCTTCTGGTTCTTCTGGTTCTTCTGGTTCTTCTGGTTCTTCTGGTTCTTCTGGTTCTTCTGGTTCTTCTGGTTCTTCTGGTTCTTCTGGTTCTTCTGGTTCTTCTGGTTCTTCTGGTTCTTCTGGTTCTTCTGGTTCTTCTGGTTCTTCTGGTTCTTCTGGTTCTTCTGGTTCTTCTGGTTCTTCTGGTTCTTCTGGTTCTTCTGGTTCTTCTGGTTCTTCTGGTTCTTCTGGTTCTTCTGGTTCTTCTGGTTCTTCTGGTTCTTCTGGTTCTTCTGGTTCTTCTGGTTCTTCTGGTTCTTCTGGTTCTTCTGGTTCTTCTGGTTCTTCTGGTTCTTCTGGTTCTTCTGGTTCTTCTGGTTCTTCTGGTTCTTCTGGTTCTTCTGGTTCTTCTGGTTCTTCTGGTTCTTCTGGTTCTTCTGGTTCTTCTTGTTCTTCTTGTTCTTCTTGTTCTTCTTGTTCTTCTTGTTCTTCTTGTTCTTCTTGTTCTTCTTGTTCTTCTTGTTCTTCTTGTTCTTCTTGTTCTTCTTGTTCTTCTTGTTCTTCTTGTTCTTCTTGTTCTTCTTGTTCTTCTTGTTCTTCTTGTTCTTCTTGTTCTTCTTGTTCTTCTTGTTCTTCTTGTTCTTCTTGTTCTTCTTGTTCTTCTTGTTCTTCTTGTTCTTCTTGTTCTTCTTGTTCTTCTTGTTCTTCTTGTTCTTCTTGTTCTTCTTGTTCTTCTTGTTCTTCTTGTTCTTCTTGTTCTTCTTGTTCTTCTTGTTCTTCTTGTTCTTCTTGTTCTTCTTGTTCTTCTTGTTCTTCTTGTTCTTCTTGTTCTTCTTGTTCTTCTTGTTCTTCTTGTTCTTCTTGTTCTTCTTGTTCTTCTTGTTCTTCTTGTTCTTCTTGTTCTTCTTGTTCTTCTTGTTCTTCTTGTTCTTCTTGTTCTTCTTGTTCTTCTTGTTCTTCTTGTTCTTCTTGTTCTTCTTGTTCTTCTTGTTCTTCTTGTTCTTCTTGTTCTTCTTGTTCTTCTTGTTCTTCTTGTTCTTCTTGTTCTTCTTGTTCTTCTTGTTCTTCTTGTTCTTCTTGTTCTTCTTGTTCTTCTTGTTCTTCTTGTTCTTCTTGTTCTTCTTGTTCTTCTTGTTCTTCTTGTTCTTCTTGTTCTTCTTGTTCTTCTTGTTCTTCTTGTTCTTCTTGTTCTTCTTGTTCTTCTTGTTCTTCTTGTTCTTCTTGTTCTTCTTGTTCTTCTTGTTCTTGTTGTTCTTGTTGTTCTTGTTGTTCTTGTTGTTCTTGTTGTTCTTGTTGTTCTTGTTGTTCTTGTTGTTCTTGTTGTTCTTGTTGTTCTTGTTGTTCTTGTTGTTCTTGTTGTTCTTGTTGTTCTTGTTGTTCTTGTTGTTCTTGTTGTTCTTGTTGTTCTTGTTGTTCTTGTTGTTCTTGTTGTTCTTGTTGTTCTTGTTGTTCTTGTTGTT
This sequence comes from Mantis religiosa, assembly GCA_030765055.1. Taxonomy (NCBI): domain Eukaryota; kingdom Metazoa; phylum Arthropoda; class Insecta; order Mantodea; family Mantidae; genus Mantis; species Mantis religiosa. The sequence goes on along the minus strand of CM060949.1, from coordinate 28,526,732 downwards.
CTTGTTGTTCTTGTTGTTCTTGTTGTTCTTGTTGTTCTTGTTGTTCTTGTTGTTCTTGTTGTTCTTGTTGTTCTTGTTGTTCTTGTTGTTCTTGTTGTTCTTGTTGTTCTTGTTGTTCTTGTTGTTCTTGTTGTTCTTGTTGTTCTTGTTGTTCTTGTTGTTCTTGTTGTTCTTGTTGTTCTTGTTGTTCTTGTTGTTCTTGTTGTTCTTGTTGTTCTTGTTGTTCTTGTTGTTCTTGTTGTTCTTGTTGTTCTTGTTGTTCTTGTTGTTCTTGTTGTTCTTGTTGTTCTTGTTGTTCTTGTTGTTCTTGTTGTTCTTGTTGTTCTTGTTGTTCTTGTTGTTCTTGTTGTTCTTGTTGTTCTTGTTGTTCTTGTTGTTCTTGTTGTTCTTGTTGTTCTTGTTGTTCTTGTTGTTCTTGTTGTTCTTGTTGTTCTTGTTGTTCTTGTTGTTCTTGTTGTTCTTGTTGTTCTTGTTGTTCTTGTTGTTCTTGTTGTTCTTGTTGTTCTTGTTGTTCTTGTTGTTCTTGTTGTTCTTGTTGTTCTTGTTCTTGTTCTTCTTGTTGTTCTTGTTCTTGTTCTTCTTGTTGTTCTTGTTCTTGTTCTTCTTGTTGTTCTTGTTCTTGTTCTTCTTGTTGTTCTTGTTCTTGTTCTTCTTGTTGTTCTTGTTCTTGTTCTTCTTGTTGTTCTTGTTCTTGTTCTTCTTGTTGTTCTTGTTCTTCTTGTTCTTGTTCTTGTTGTTCTTCTTCTTCTTGTTCTTCTTCTTTCTCTAACTCCTTTTTGCTGTTAAGCGTGGAGCACATGCCTCTTCTACCCATTTCCTCCACTTTTCTCGGTCCATCATCATTCTCTTCATTTCTGTCATGGTTTTCCCTCTATCCTTCCCCAACTTGTCAATGTATTCCTGATACAACATGCGTGGTCTTCCCCTAATTCTTTTAACTTCTGGTCTTGCTTCTAAATATTGTTTGGGGTTTCTTTCTTCTGACACGCGGAGTACATGTCCATACCATTTAAGTTGACTTTTTTCCAAAATTTCTTTAACGGAGTGTGTACCCAACTCTTCCCTTATTGTTATATTTCTAATATCTCTTCTTGTCTTCCCCACAGCTCGTCTTAAATATCTCATTTCCATAGCTGTTATTTTGCTTTCTTGTTTCTGTAGGAGAGTCCAGCTCTCTGCTCCATATAATAGAATTGGTAGTATTATTGTTTTAAATACTATAATTTTTGTATCTTTTGTTATTACCTTTTTTCCCACAATAGATCTGATAGTAGACCGAATTGGCATTTCTTATTCTGTTTAAAATTTCCTGCTCTATTTTTCCATCCTTATTTATAATTGTACCCAGGTATTCATAACTGTCTACCTATTCTAAGATTTCATCATTACATTTAATTTTAACTTCTTCTTCTTTCCTTCCTATATACATGGTTTTACTTTTGGGTATGTTTAATTCTAAACCTTTTCTAGTTAATTCTTCTTTCCATTCATTTAGCGCTAATTGTAAATTATTATTACTATTTGCTATCAATATGATGCCATCAGCATATATCAACGATTTTGCCCAAACTGGTCTTAAATTTCTATATCTTATCATAGTTCTTGCTGTTCTTCTTTTGCAAATTTTCCATATTTCCTCCATCACAATAATAAATAAGAGTGGGCTGAGGCTATCTCCTTGTTTAACTCCTCTATTCATCAGAAATGGTTCTGATTCTTGTCCATCTAATCTTATTATCCCTTTTGGTTCTTGATAAACTGATTGTATTGCTTCAATAAAATTCATAGGTACTTTTTTGTTCTTTAGAGCTCTCCAAATTTCTTCCCTAGGCATTGAATCAAATGCTGCTTTCAAATCTAAGAATCCTAAATAAATACCCTTTCCTCTATCTATAGCTTTCTCTATTATCATTCTCAATGAGAAAATTTGGTCTTGGGTTTGTCTAATCATTCGGAAAGCAGCCTGTTCGTCTTCTAAATCTTGCTCTACTATTTTCCTCAATTTCTGTTCCAGTATTCTAGTGTACACTTTATATACAACCGGGGAGAGACATATAGGTCTATAGTTTGAGCAGTCACTTTGGTTGTCTTTCTTATGTATTGGAACAGTTATATTAAATTCCCAATCTCTTGGTATTTTTTTCCGTCCATATCTTCTGAAATAAACTTCTTTAAAATTCTTTACCTCCATGTTTAATCAGTTCTGGTGCTATTCCATCCCCAGAGTTCTAGTACTTAAAAGAGAAATTACTAAAAATCAGTAATGCTAAACTAAAAGATGGCATTCTTATAGGGCAATAAATACGGTTATTAATAGCTGAAGAAAATTTGAAGGACTGTTAAATCTACTGAAAAAAAAGCAGCCTGTCAGTCCTTCAAAAATGTAGGTTGCAATTTCCTTGGAAATCATAAAGCAGAAAACTATTGTGACATAATGGCTGATCTGCATTCTCATAAAGCTATAGGATGTAACATGTCTTTGAGAATCCACTTCTTAGACTCTCATTTAGAACTTCGCAGAAAATCTCGGGGCTGTTAGCGATGAATATGAAAATCACTTTCATTAACAAATTTTTCCATGGAAAAGAGGTACGAAGGCAATAAGAGTTCTAACATACTGGCTTACTAATGCTGGACGAAGAAGAGAGATGTTCCAGATACAAAATATGTCTGAAAATCAATATTACCACTTCCTAGGTGAGTTAAAGCAAGATAGCTAGTTACTGATTTTACTAAAATATTATACACAACTAAAACGAGTATCACAAAAAAGCTCCCGTCTGATGGGGAAAAACTGAAATAATATTTGAATTTCACATGAATCTATTATTTTGATTCTTGTGAAAAAAAAGAAGAAAGAAATTCACTTTTGTCAGCCAGTGTTATCAAAGAAACTGGTTACAAGTTCCATGCTGTCATTAGATATATGGCACGTTGCTCCATCTTGCTGGATATAGCATTCATTCAATTCATATCATTCAGCTGCTCCACAAATGTATATAAACTTAAGTGTCTACAGTCGTATCAAAGAAAATTAAGGCATTTAAGACTGTCAACTGTCAACATTTGTCAGTGTTGTCAGTTCTCTTAGAGAGACTCAGATCATTAAAACAAATTTCTACATTCTACGAACTTTCAAAGGGGAATTATGTCCTATTGAAGTAGTTCAGGTTTATATGGATCGCACTGTATATTTTCCCCTTTTTTGAAATACTTTTCCTCTCCCTCTCTGTCCTTTTCCTTTTTCTAATGTCCTCTCAATACCTTCTTTCTTTCTCTTTTCCTTGTTTTGTCTCTTTGCTCTCTACGTTTATCTTCTTCCATAAACTTTTATTTTCAACTACCTTCTCGGATTTTAGCAATTCCTATTTTAAAAATCAAGTGTTTCCCACAAGCTCTCTATAGAACATGGTTTTGAAAGGTAGAATTAGATTAAAAAAATTCAGCGAGGATTTCAAATCAGTATAATGACCATAATAATAATTTAAAGTGTCTAAAGAACTATGTCCCAGAAGCAACTATTAGAATAATTTATTTCTCCCTCATTCAGTCACACATCTCATATGGTCTGGAGATCTGGGGCAATACTTCGAAATTAAATTTAAACAAAATTTTTTACTGCACAGAAAAGAGCAATTAGATGTATGTGTAATTTAAAAACTAAAGACCCATGTAGGGAAGCCTTTCGTCAGCAAAAAATAATGACGCTGACAAGCCTGTGCATCTACAAAAAATTTTATATATGATAAAATACATCCCAATGCAAACAAATTCGGATATTCATTACCACAACACAAGAAACAAGAATAATTTCTTGTGACAAGTTGCCTATGGGAGCCAGCTATACAACAAACTCCCAGCAGAAGTTAAAGTGTCTAGTAACTTAACACAATTCAAATTCGTTTTGAAATCATATTTAATTAACAATGCCTTTTATTTACTTGATGAATTTCTAAACTAAGGCTACAACTTCAGAATTTATCATGTGAATGCTAGTTTCTTAATTTACAATACTTATGACTAATACCTACACATTGTATTAGGTGTACAAGACATTATACATTTAGAATAACATCACATAAGTTTTAGTTTCTTCTAATATCTGTATATATTTGAAAATATCCAGCAACTTTAATTGTATATAATTGACGACTTGCCTGTTTTCAACAATGCTTGTAAAACATAAGGTGATAATAAAGTATTATTATTATTATTATTATTATTATTATTATTATTATTATTATTATTATTATTATTATTATTATTATTATTATTATTATTATTATTATTATTATTATTATTATTATTATTATTATTATTATTATTATTATTATTATTATTATTATTATTATTATTATTATTATTATTATTATTATTATTATTATTATTATTATTATTATTATTATTATTATTATTATTATTATTATTATTATTATTATTATTATTATTATTATTATTATTATTATTATTATTATTATTATTATTATTATTATTATTATTATTATTATTATTATTATTATTATTATTATTATTATTATTATTATTATTATTATTATTATTATTATTATTATTATTATTATTATTATTATTATTATTATTATTATTATTATTATTATTATTATTATTATTATTATTATTATGATTATGATTATGATTATGATTATGATTATGATTATGATTATGATTATGATTATGATTATGATGATGATGATGATGATGATGATGATGATGATGATGATGATGATGATGATGATGATGATGATGATGATGATGATGATGATGATGATGATGATGATGATGATGATGATGATGATGATGATTATGATTATGATTATGATTATGATTATGATTATGATTATGATTATGATTATGATTATGATTATGATTATGATTATGATTATGATTATGATTATGATTATGATTATGATTATGATTATGATTATGATTATGATTATGATTATTATTATTATTATTATTATTATTATTATTATTATTATTATTATTATTATTATTATTATTATTATTATTATTATTATTATTATTATTATTATTATTATTATTATTATTATTATTATTATTATTATTATTATTATTATTATTATTATTATTATTATTATTATTATTATTATTATTATTATTATTATTATTATTATTATTATTATTATTATTATTATTATTATTATTATTATTATTATTATTATTATTATTATTATTATTATTATTATTATTATTATTATTATTATTATTAAATACGAATCTTTAGGTGTCAGTCCGGTTGCTCTAATCAACTGAGTTACCATGGCAACATGTCATAATGAATCCTGACAAACCATAACATCTCAAATTCAAGGCTCGAACATACTCTAATGACATAAAGTGCTGTAATTCCCCATTTAATTTTCACTTATTGAACTAATGTGTTATCTCACTTGAATTTGAGATCTTTAGCGAAAAGGAGAATGAGTTGCAGAATTAAAGGTTGTACTGGAATTTGCTGTGTTAGCTCGGTTAGAGCACCCGGACAGCGACCAGAAGATCCAATTATGACACTGAATTTTTCAATAAATTTTACCTCTGCGTTTACTACATACCTTACCCTCATTTTGCGTCTTTAGTGTTCCCTTCTGCTTTGCATTTTCCTTTGTTGCCACTTAATTTCCTTTCAAAGCAGATATGCCCTATAGCTGTTGAATTTCCCCTTGACTTATCCCTTATATTTGTAGGCTTCAGAATGAATGTGTGTAGAAGGATGGTAAACTAAGGTGATTTGTTTGTTTTTATTTGTTTTGTCTGTATGTTGTGTTAGAAACAAGAACATACCAAAAATTGCTTCTCATACTTTTCTCGGAAAGAATTACATAAAATACGTTAACAATGGACGGCATTAATGAAAGATAGGTACCTACTTTTTTACGTTCTCCAACGTTAAGTCATATCGGATGAGGAATGGAATGGGTGAAATGATGCTCATATGAGTCCGGGGTCCATGGAGCTTAAAGTTACCCGACATTCGTCTTTATGGTTAAGGGAAAACCCCGGATAAACCTTATCCAGGTAACTCACCCTGACCGAGATACGAACTCGGGACCTATTGAACGTGAGGCAGACATGCTACCATCTACGCTACCGAGGCGGGCGATAGGTACATATTTACTGCAGAGACAATTTATTTTATTATTACCAACAATTACTTTGCTATTTTTGTAGTTAACATGTCCTTATTCTGATATCTTTTTGTAGAATGAGCCACAGTATTTACTAAAAACATGGTGGAACATGAGTAAACGCGGCACCCAACGCACGGACAGCTTTCTCATGTCTAACTTTTGATTTAGTATGTGACAAACACGTTCTTTTGACGTGTTCATAGCCTCTACTATCTCTCTCATATTAGTTCAGCGGTCGTCTATCACCATTTGGTGAACGTTGGCGATGTTTCTGTCGGTAGTTGCAATTTTTGGACGTCCACGAACGGTTGTCACCTCTTACGGCTACCTTTAAACTCAGCTACCCAAAATTTCACTGTGGTAAATGGTGGTACAGAGTCTCCATACACAGAATCAAACTCATCTTTGATTTGCGTGGGCGTATTGCCATTCAAAAACAAATATTTTGTTCATTTTCATAAAAACACTCACATCAACTCACTCAAACGACTGTCACGTAACAACTGAGCGTTCATAATGGCTGAAACATGTTGAGTGTCAACAGATGAACAACGAAATTCACTAGCTTTTATTTACCAATTTTGTCTCTTCATATTGAGGTCGGAAACTTTTCAGACCACCGTCGTAATATCTTATCGAAGAGTGGGTAGAAAAAGACATGGTGGATGTGAAGCATCATGTATCGTGTTCTCCTTTATCTTAGGTCTAATTAAGTTCATTTTGTAGTTGTATCAGTTACAAGATCCCTGAGTTAGATAGCAGAGCGTGTGCAACACAGCAATTTTTCTTTTATCCCCGAATCTCTTCCTGTGAGTGAGGGTACAATGGCAAATGACACGGGGCGATTACTCATTCATACACATGGAAACGATTGCGAGACCCTTCAAGGGCAGTAATTGCTGCAAATTTTGTTACCCTTCCTGAATTGTTCTGTAACAAAAGCAGAGAAAGGCGGAAGGTAATTTTGGTCGTAAAGAATTAACTTCGATAATAATCGATGAGTATTTTTAGCCATTGTTATTGCCTTTATTTAGAAAGTTTTTTTTAATGTTACCTATGGCTGTCACAAGGCATTTTGTACCTTTTAAGTAACCCCGCTAGTCATAATGAACATTTTTTAAAAAGAGCTTCAATTAGTGGCGTATGCTGGGATTGTGACTTGGGTTATCACAAGGCCTACCAGATCTGGACAATAAGGGATTGTTCATTAAATGTTAACTTCACAAACAGTGCATTTCAATCAACTGTTGCTGAAACAAGCTGTTAAAACAATTAAAAAGTAAAACTAGCAATTTCACCATACTGTTTATGTATACATAAATTCCAGCCATATTTCTTTACGGGTAAACTGCGTTGTGAAACTATAAAAAAAAAAACAGTGCCGCATCATAATTAGCCAGAAGTTGTAGCAATTCTATATAATTGCCTTTATTTAATGACTCTTCACATTCATCGTAGCCTCTAAACGAAGCTGTTGATCTTTCATGTTTATCCAAAGCTGTGATTAAATAAGATAAAAGGCTGGCTCCGTAGCTCAGTCGGTAGAGCACCTACCTGCCGTGCTAGGGGTCCCGGGTTCGATTCCCGGCGGTGGGGGTGAATATAAATATATTAATTAATTTTAATATGTTAAGTTCAGTTTTTAGTGACTGTCAGTTGTATTATTTGTGGGGAAAAGTGAATCTCCTTGAAAATGTTTCTGAAAGAAATAGCATAGTAAATAACCTAACAGAAGTGCACAAATTGTGAGAGCATTAGGAATTTTTACACATCAGGAAAACATGAAAAAAACCCAGCTTTTTGAAAATAATTTGAGGTTACTTTTTCAGCTGGCAAGGTACTTTGTGGTATGCTAAATCTCCCCAAGCCACCAACTAACATTATTCGGTACACATCAATAGTGGGAACAAGTGTGAAAAAGACAGCTGAAGACTCAATAGAGGCTGCTATAAGTGAATCTGTAGTAGATAATGATGTTCATGCTAATTTAGCTACATCTTTTGATGGATCTTGGCAAATAAGAGGCTTTCAGTTAAAATATTCATGTTCATGTATTTTAGTTTTACTTCAACATCAATTTCCTCAAAACTACATTTTTCAATATAAAAGCTCCGTTTCCTCATAAATCAGTAGCAATATCTCCATACAAATTGTATGACATAATCTAAATTTCACAGTGATTTTGTGCATCCTCAGAGTCAATTTCCTCAAATTCACTATTTAAGAAAAAAAGGTTCAGTTTTTAAAGAAGAATTCAGAACTGCAGTAAAAAGTTATAAAATATATATTACTTTAGATTCTTATATGAATGAGGATCAGTATATTGTGACGAGCTAACAATGGATGGTAAAAGATAAGGAGCACATGGTCAGATCGTACACGTGGGAATTGCTCAAAGCAGGAAATACATGTTCTCCGAGAGGTTTGGGTTTTCTATCTGGTTCATTTCTACAAAAGGTATGTGTAACCCTAACTAGAACTTCAATTCATTTAATAAGGATATTTACTGAACTAAATAATTACAAAAATGGATCCTCGGACCAGTTACCTTACACAGCCAGGGCATGACGCCCTACCAGGTCGAAGACCTGTACACAAAGAGAAAGACACTCAGGGGCGGCTTCTGAGGTAGTACCGTTGTGCCATGGCACCATCTGTATGAAAACGAAAGAAATAGAAGTGTATAGGAATTGCGCAAAAATATTGTTTCTGAGTATCTTCCCCCTCGTGTGAATAGGCACGTTAAACGCAAGCGCTTTGTCCTGATTGTTTTCCGTTGCTTGGCACAGATTCCAGAACGGCACCGTCTACGCTCATAAGCGCCTGTGTTAAGGCCTAGGATGTCTGCTTATACACGGCTTCTTATGGGAGAAGGTGGTGCTGAGATTTCTCTGACGCATAACTTACGCTTTATCCGCTAGAGTGCAGTAAAGCACGGGACTTAAGATAACTGGCTCTGTCGCGAAATCGTACACGAACGCTTCGTATCACATTCTCCATAAGCTGTATTATCAAACTTTTACTGTGCTCGTTACACCTGTACCTAACAAGAGTACGGATGTAATAAGTATCTATTTCCGTTTCCCTGTACGTTCTGTTTGGTACAGTATATTATAAAATAGGATGGATTATTGATAAGATTACCTAAATCGTTCAAAATTAGCACACACTTATATTTTAACAACCCTTATTTATTCATTAATTATTATTTATTTTATTTATCTATGTAATCTCTATCTGTCTGTCTGTCTATGTCTGCCTGTCTGCCTGCCTGTGTATTTATGGCACCATCAATACAATACCTCACCGGCCGCCCCTGCTCACACTTCAAACTCAATCATCCCACAGGGTGCAGGAGTGACGTCACATGCCACTGAAATCTCATGAACTATCATTTTAATCAATTAAAACAGTCACTTGTGACAATATTTAGGAAGGACCAATACATGCGATGTCAAAATTTTGGTTTTCCACACCCAATAGATCCTGAGAAAATGGGGCATTAATATTGCCATTTTAACAATAGAAATATAGGGCTTTACGACTCCACATAACCCATTGTTGTAATTGTAATACTTTGAAAAATAGACCTGACTGAAAAGGAATGAATCACTTGTAGTAACCATGTATGACACATTGCAGAGAATATGCAGTATGCCGTTTTTCCTATAACCGCATTATTGAAAACATAAAATATGTAAATATTAACACTATCCATGCGGTAATAATTGCGCAATGAGAATACTTTTTTGTGAGATTAAGTTGTTATTGTGGTTAATTTCGTAGTTGGAGTCATTCTTGAACACTTGGCAGTCAGCATAGAAGTTAATGAACTGCGTCAGTAGATATTGCTAATTTACGAGGCCTGTTCAATAAAGAATGATCACAATTTCATTTTTGACAACGTACCTTTACTCATCGTCATAATTTTGATGCTCCTTGTCAGAATAGTCTTCCCTGATTGCGATGCACTTGTTCCAGCGTTTCTGCCAGTCTTCAAAGACATGCTGGAAACTATTTTTCAGAGATCCTTCAAAGTCGCCTCCGCGGTCTTCACCACTACTTCTGATGACGGATAATGCCTCCCACGAAGGCGTTTCTCCAAGTTAGAAAAAAGTCACATGGGGTTAAATCCGGACTATAGGGAAGGAGAGGAATGCACTTCACGTTGATTTTTGCAAGATATTCAGCAACAACATTGGCAATATGCGGTCGCGCATTATCGTGATGCAGCATTCAGCCTGCTTCACGGAAATGTGGTCTTTAGTGCCTGATATGGACTTGCAATGTTTTCAGGACATCCCTACAGTATTGTCCAGTTACTGATGTGTGTGCAGGTACAACATGCTGATAAACCATTCCATGAATATCAAAGAATGAGATGACCATAACGTTCCCAGCGGAAGCAACCACTTTTGTATTTTTGGGGGTTGGTGATGAAGGAGATTTCCACACTGAGCTTTGTTGTTTCCTCTCAGGATCAAAATGATGTAGCCAAGTTCCGTCAGCAATGATTACGTTTGAAAGAAACTCCGGATCTTCCTCTAACATCAACTTTAACTGCACACCTGCATGCGAATGTCCCTTTGTTCGGGAATCAACAGTCTTGGAACCCATCGCGCACAAACACGTATCATGTGTAATGTTTCTGTCACCAACATGTGGGTGGCACCCAATGAAATGTTCAGTATTTCAGAAAGTGATCTTAAGGTAATTCGTGTATCCTCTCTCACAATGGCAGCAGCAGTGTTGATGTTTTCTTTCGTAAGGGCAGTAACTGGAGTACTGGGTCCACCTTCCTTTTAAATTGATTGTCTCCCCTCTTTATACATTTTAAACCACCTTCGAGCTGTGCTGTAGGGAAGAACAGACTCTCCATGCACCTCCTGTAACATTGTATAGGCCTCAACTGAAGATTTGTTGAGACGAAAGCAGAATTTCAAAGCCGCATATTGTTCCTCGCGTGTTACCTCCATTACAGTGGTAGGTGATACTGAACATGTCTGAGCTTGCCTGGTTCTCACAGGCGGGAACCAGGAGTACCAACAATGAAACTACTATGGCGTTTTTGTTTCACATTAAGCTAACAGAATATAATAAAATTGCATTTTAATGCGAAATATTATGATAGTAAAGAAATATAAAAAAATAAAATATAAAATATTTTAGCAACACGGATTTTGGTTTAAACTTTGTGAAATACACTTTCAAATGTGTGCAAGGCTGTTAACCCAAAGATGTGTATGCAGAGAAAATAAAGGACGTTTTTATACATTTCTATCATATTTGGGCAAGCGTGGCATTGCATTTAAACACTACTCTCCTGATAAAAGCTTATTGATAGCAATTCTGAAGCATTTCCAACTGTGTAAAATGTCGGTTTTCTTTCGGTGTTTCTTAAAAACAAATGCTATAGACATTTCCTTCGCAACAACCGTTTTATCTTTCGATTTTAATTTATCGCAGCGTTTTAACTCTTTATTTTCCCGTTGGATCGCTAAAAGGATACATAAATAACGAGATAAATGCAGTACTTCAGCACAGGCTTGTGTTTTCCCTCTGACCTTGCACGCTGACAGCTGTTGCCGGGGTCATTTTTACGGTTAAGCACATGTACCTATGATTACAATTTAAGCATATTTATTTAATTCTCCAATAAGCTGCACTTTGGATAAGCAATTACAAGGCTAACTGCTGCGCTTTGGGACCATTTAAAAGCAAGTTTAGAAAGTGACTAAAGTTTTATTGTTGATAATGACCGGACGCATTAGCATGAGTTAACAGTTTGAAAGTAATTTTCCGAGCAATTTGGAGCCCCATGAGAAGAGGTATTATTTTAGTAAAACCAATTGCGAGTTTGATAGGTTTCGTAAATTAGGACCTGCTCAGAGGTCCGGACCCCCAAGTTTTTAACTAACGGTTAAAATGTCTTAACTGCCATTGGTACGGAAAATGTGCATTAGTCTATTATTAGCCAGTAGTCCGGCACGCAGTGAGCATGCTGATTGCAGAGTCCCATCACACAAGCGAGTGACACATTATTAACTAGTTGTCGCTGCTTGGCGCCCCACATCAAAAGGATTCATTGTTTAGTTTCATTTACGTAAATTGGCTGGAAACATTTAGCTCCACTGCTGCTTATTTCTGGTTATTTTTTATTACAATAAAAATACAGAGGTGACCAAATTATTAGACTAATGCCCGATTTCACCAACAGATGTTAAAATCGACGTTAACAAATGTAATGTAACAATTGTCACAGCGCTAAAACTAATGTTAAATTTCTTGCATTTCACCAATATGTTTCCTGAAAATGTTAACAAACCTGTGTTAACGCCAAGAAACTTGTAAATATCACAGCTATAGAAGGCTATGGATGAGCTGCGATGCGCTTTTGTTTTCATTTTCGTCTACACAAATGGCGGATGAACAAAATCATAAATAAAGCCGTGAGACAAATTTCTCATCGACGGAGAAAGAATTTTTAATTGAAATGGCGACGAAGTGTAAGGATATCGTGGAAAATAAGAGGAGGGATGCAGTGAATGTAAAAGAGAAAGATGTCACGGGGAAAATATTGGAAACGAATTTAATTCAAATGCATGTGTCACTACTACAAGCACCAAACAACTTGTCAGTATTACGTAAATTTAAAACGAGGTGCGAAGAACAAGTGCCTTAAACGTTTCAAAACGGGAGGTAAACAATGTATTATCCACATAATTCAGTGAATTATAAAATCGCAAAGTTATTAATACTTGAAGCAAAGGCGAGATCGGCGTATTCCTTTCGATGTATATTCTAACTCATTATTACGTAAATTTAAAACGAGGTGCGAAGAAGGACAAGTGACTTGAACGTTTCAAGACGGCAGGTGGGCGTGCATTATCCACATAATTCAGTGAATTATAAAATTGCAAGGTTATTAATACTTGAAGCTAATGCGAGATTGTCATATTCTTTTCGATGCATGTTTTAACTCAGTATTGTGTAAATTTAAAACGAGGAGCGAAGAAGGTTTCAAGACGGGAGGTGGACAATGTATTATCCACATAATTCAGTGAATTATAAAATTGTAAGGTTATTGATACTTGAAGCTAAGGCGAGATCGCCATATTCCTTTCGATGCATGTTCTAACTTCTCTTGTGCTTCCGCAGTAACCTTCATAGCAACATGTTCCGACAGTTTATACCTCCGTAAAACAACTTTCTTCTGATAGTTCCTCAAAATCATTTCTCCTCATAGGCCGTACTCTATTATGAATGCCATTTAGACGGTCTTAAATATAGCAAATCAACATCAGCAGGTGAGTTCATGCTCGCCATCTTGACTATTTACAATTGTTAAGGACTTAACATCAGAAATTCCGCTTGTTAGTTTAACATGTGATTTAACACGAGTGTTACGCTAACACTTGTTGGTGAAATGCAACTTTTGTCTTAACTATTGCTAAACTCGTGTTAAGTCTTAACATTTGTTGGTGAAATCGGGCATAAGCTGCATTTGAGTCATAAAAATTATAATATTTCAACCTAACTCCGAATAGTGACAACATTGGATGTAAAATGATTGAATGATTCATAGGAATCATTCAGGGATATTTTATAATGATTTTGGGATGTTTTGTAAGCATATGTTGATATAACTGCTAAGTTGACTGTCAGCTGCTGTAAGAGTACATTTATTGCGTGTATTTAATAAGTGCTCTTGCAAGTTTATTGGATATTTAAAACGTTTATCTTTAGAAATCTTGACTTTATTTTGTCAATAGACTTCTTCTGTATTACACTAAAACTTTTACAGTTATATGCATGCAGTGAAAGACTAGAGAAGTGATGAGATTTAATTTTAAAGGAAATTTGAGGTTATGGGGAAGAAAAGTGACTTATCACCTAAAAAAATTGGTATTACAAGGGCACTAATAGCAGAAGGACTGCATACACAAAATGAAATGGCACAGCGACACAAAATTATCACAAAAGTCTGTAAGCAAAATTAAACAAATGAAAAAAGCGAAAACAAAACAATAAGAGATATCAGTCACAGCGAAGGGGGAAATGCAGTAGGAAAAGCAAGTTGAGCCCTAGACGTGTGAGAAAAGTTATGGCTGAAGCACCCAGTAACCGAAAAATCACTTGAGGAATACTATAGTAAGCTAGAGACTTAGAAGTATCAGCAAGAAGTATCAGAAGAACCCTGTTTGATGGCGGTTTGAAGGCTTGAAGACCGAGAAGAAAAGCAAAGCTCACAGCAGATATGGCAAGAAAGATGCTCATTTTTTTTCTAGTGGAGGAAAATTCAATTTATGGACTATCCCCGACTGTACTGGGATGGTGCAGCCGGGAGTGTGAACTTCACCCGAAGGTACTACCCACTAAAACCCTCCACCGGAGAGTAGTCAGGAGAGGAATTCCAGCAGTACCGCTATAAGCACCTGCGGATTCATGGAGAGCGTGTACAGGTTGGCTGTATGGCCTAACCGAGGTGAGGTTGGGTGCTAGGACATAAGCATGGCCGAAGCCTTGAATATTCCCTCATGGATTCATGTGAGGGATGTAGTGGGGTGTAGTGACGTTTCCAATAGGAAACGCCGTCCTAACGTAGTGGTTGTATCCTCAATGATAGAGGAGGTAGTCATGTGTAAGTTATAGTACTTTTAGTTCTTAGTTAATGGTCCGTCCACCCTTAAGCGGGTAGAACGTGTCATCAATGCTAGTGGTGGGCGCTAGGATAGCGTTAGTCATGCATTATCGTTACAAGTAAAATTAGTGTGTACATATGTATGATTGTTAGTACTGCGCGTAAGCTGCGTCTAGTATGAGGTTAATTCTAAGTTGAATTTGTTCGCATAAGATTATTTATAGGGATATGTCTTGTAAGTGTGGCGGCAGGGGGTTGCCTCCCCGCCAGAGCCGCCTTGAGTGAGAGCAAGGACTTTGTGGACTGCCAAATGTAAGGTTGTGTTATATAGTCATGGGTAATCTTACTACTTCTATGGAAGTCTTACGAGAGTGTTTAGATACTCTTGGATGTCTATTTCTGGATCTCCCATCCCTATGGGACACATCCGACACACTTAAATTAGTATATTATGCATAATTTAACTCTATTATGGAATATAGAATATTATTTTGGGGCAACTCGGTATAAAGTAAACAAATATTTCTTATGCAAAAGAGGGTTATAAGAATCATTACTAACACCCACAGCTGATGCTCCTGTAAAGATCTTTCTACAAGATTGAAGATATTAACGCCTCCTTGCATGTATATATTCTCGATCCTAAAATTGTTTGTATTTAATCGTGCCTTATTTGCAACAAATAATGTAATTCACAGAATAAACACTAGACAAAAGTATAATATCCATTATCCCAGTGCTGAACTTTCTTGCTTCCAGAAAGGTGTGCATTATGAAACTATCAAAATATTTGGCGCACTTCCTAATGTTCTTAAAGAAAAAATTGACAATTTCGGTGCTTTTAAAAAAGCTGTTAGAGACTACCTTTGCTCAAAATCTTTTTATTCTGTACAAGATTATCTGAATGACAAATTATCCTGATAATGCTTCTGTAGCTCTGTAAGTAGTATCTAACTGTTCCAATGACAAATCATTGCTAATAAATATTTGATGCAAGTTGAAAGTTTATTTTTAATGTATATGTATTTAATAAATAACAAGAATGGTATCCATTGCAAAAAGGGTTGAGACGTACTGGCATAAGCCAAGTGAAAGCAGGTTTAAAAAGTGTTTCATTTTGCTTTGTTTTCCGTAATGTTGTTCATATTGCCTGTATACTATAATATGTGTCTTATGTCAACTTTTCAAGTACACATATATGCTATTAAACTTTATACCTCTGCACATGTTCAATATTCACAGCCTTTTCTGGCTACAAGTGAACCTACTGAACGCAAATAAATCTAATCTAATCTAATCTAATCTAATATAATCTATGGTCCTATCAAAAATGGACAGCGGTCTTTTATGTTTATTATATTCGGTTTCGTAAGTGCCTAGTTGCTGTATTAGTGCGTTATTGTTTTTATCTTTGCGCTTATATACGTTGAAGCTGAGTCTTTTGATAAATTCCTCAATTGAGTGTAGTTTTAATTCGTTATGCAACAGATTGGCCGGTGCTACCGGCGGTTGCTTTGCAATTATTCTGATTATTTGGTTTGTAGCGTTTGTAACTTGTGTAAGTGAGTTTTTGCAGCATATCCCCACACGGGGGCTGTATACGTGATAATAGGCCTTAGCAGTGTCTTATATAGGGTAAGGCCCATATGTACTTTAAGTTGGCTGTTTATATTAAACATTGGAAATAATTTATTTAGCTGGACATTGGCCTTGCTTTGGTCGTAGTAATGTGTTTTCCCTAGGCGAGTCCCTGGTCCATTACAAGACCTAATAGGTCACTTGGTCCTTCCAGTCGATTCCTTCGCCTTGATAAATTAGCGGCTGATGGGCACGCTTGTTTTTCCCTCAACTGGGCAAAGGTACTTAAACATTTGTCTTCTGATGACTGGTAGAAGGTAATTAATTTTATTAAAATTCGTGAGCTTTCACGGCCGGTGTCAGTATAATATAAAGTATTAACCGGGCTTGTGGGCCGTGGTCTACTGGGCTCATTGTTCATCTTACCAGACGTTTCGTCTGCGGCTGCGGCAGACACCTTCAGTGGCAGTGCGATCGAAGTGTCCTGGCGGAAGTCTCAACAGCAACTGTTATTAATGTAATTTAATAACCAGATTCAGTTATGGATAACCCTCATAGACTATACAAGGGCATTTTTTGGGATAAGTTTGTTAAGTACATTGTTGACCAGTAGCTGACATTATTATAGATTTCTCTACCCAGGTGTGCTTTAGTGATGAATTCGTGTTTGATGTTACTGACGAGAGCAATCAGTATGTCCGGAAGACACCTGAAGAAGTTTCATTCTCAGCGTGTGCAACCAACTGAGAAACACGTTGCAAGATGATGGTTTGGAGCGTTATGTCTGTCCATTGTACTGGTTGTACATTGTTGAGGGTACTATGGGACAAGATCAGTACCTAGGAGTTCTTCAAAATCGACTTCTGCCCCAGATAAGGGATTTGTTCGGAAATTATTCATATATCTTTATACATGATGGTTCACCATGTCACAAAGCCAAGAACGTAACAATATATTTACATGATTTAGATCTTTCAGTGTTTTTATGGTCAGGAAGTAGTCCTGATATGAACCCGATCGAGAATTTATTGTCCATTGTGAAAAAAATCAAGAAAACCCATATTATAACTAAAACCCAACTTATTGAGACACTTAAGTATCTGGCATCATGATGGGATATTATAAATAAGTGTAAAACATTGGTTGAGGGTACGCCTCACTGAATAAAAATATTAATTTCCAACAAAGGAATGTATACGAAGTATTGACTCAAGTTTCTGTGTCATATATATGTATCTGAGAGCTCATGTATTAATGTTGGGTAAATAAGGAAGATTCTCAGACCTCTAGTCTAATAATTTGGCCACCTTTGTAGTACCATAAAGAATAATAAATATAATTTTGTTAAAATTAAATTTCAGATATTCGGATATCCTCAAGGGCATAATCAATTTATAAAACATATCGTGATCGTGACTCTTTCTTTCTCTATTTGGGTAAATATAAGGTAAAATGTTTTCATAACTGAAGATGTAACTGCTTTTCTTCGCTGTTAATGAAACAAGTAAAGGGATTGTTAATATACAAAGTGACGCTGCTGTTTGTGTGTTTTCTTTTAAGAAATGAGAACTATACTTTTTCCACTGGTAATTAGAAAGCAACAATATAAATCCAGAATTATAACAACCTGGTCAAATACCTAATTATTCATACTTACAAAATATGTTGTAAAATAGCCCGCGCCGTGGCTCAGTGGTTAGACCGCTTGGCTCTCACCAAGGTGGCCCGGGTTCGATCCCAGGCGACCGCAAAGGGAAATTTGTGGTGGACAACACGGCGCTGGGGCGAGTTTTCTCCGGGATTTCCGGTTTCATCCGCCATATTATTCCACCGGTGCTCCATCTTCATCTCATGTATCATCAGTGTCATCGCTTGCGGTGCCGTATGTAGTAAAAGCGGGCGTTAAACACTACACATTCATTCATTCATTTTTGTTATAAAATATTATAAGTGTATTGTAAAACCTTAAAAAAAACCTAATACGAGGTGCCTTCAAGTTTCTTTTGGTACTTAAACTGGCGACGTTTTCATTGCAAGAACAGAGTGTAATCATTCGTTTTTCCCATTTTTGTGGTGTGACATCTATTGAAAATCAACGCCAGTTGAGTGAGGCATGTAGTGATCGTACCATGGATGTGTCTAGTGTGCGTTGCTGGGTGTGACTGTTCAATGAAGGCAGAAAATTGTGCGACAATAAACCAACACAGTAACGGCCTCGCACCAGCCGGTCTGACGACATGATCCAGCTATTGAAAGATTAAAAATTGAGCGTAGCAGACATCGCCTCCAAAACTGGCATTTCCGTAGGATCTGTACACACTATCCTCCCTGAATATCTTAAATCGCGAAAAGTGTCTTCCGGGTGGGTGCCACGAATGCTGACGGATGATCACAAGTCTGCGCACGTGGCAAATTATCAGGCGATGTTGACGCGTGATGACGGCATGAATGGAACTTTCTTTCAATCGATTGTGACAATGGATGAGACGTGGATGCCCTTTTTTCAAAACTGAAACGAAGCTCCAGTCAGCTCAATGCAAGCACACAGACTCACCGACAGCATAAAAAGTTTCGGGTGAGCCCCAGTGCTGACAAAATGGTGGTGGCCATCTTCTGGGACAGCAGTGGTGTGGTCCTTATTCATTGCATTCCAACGGGCGCTACGGTAACACATGCATCCTACCAAAATGTATTGAAGAATAAACTCCTCCCAGCAGAAAGGGTTGGACGTGTGCTTTTTCATCTAGACAACGCACCAGCGTATCGGGCGAACGCGACGCAGGAGTCTCTTCGTGACAACAACTTTGAAGTGATTGTTCATGCTCCCTACTCGCCTGACCTGGCTCCTAGCGACTTTTGGCTGTTTCCCACGATGAAAGACACTCCATCTTCCTAGATTCTTTAGTCGTGCTGCTATTGCCTCAAGCGATTTTCCAGTGGTCGTACGAGAAACTGTTCAAAAAATCTATTTTTTTTTATTGTTTTGTAAAATAGTATATACTGTTAGCTATCAAACACCACTGTACGTGGTCTGTATGTACCTTTAAAAATTAAATGCCCTAGTGTTGCATAGTAGCAACACATAGTCTTCCATCAGCTGTCTTGGAATCTATAAAGCCCACCTACCAATTCTTAGCACACCCAGACTTACTAAAAATGTCTCTATGGAGAGACACAAAACCCAAATGAAAGCCTCAACAGTTTGATATGGAAAAGGTGTCCCAAAACATCATTTGTGTCTTCCATAGTGGTGAAAATTGCTACACTTGATGCTGCAATAGTGTTTAATGATGGGAATGTTGGCAGAAAGAAAGTTATGCACCAGTTAGGGTATCAACGTGGTGTGTTTATGGATACAATTTTGCAGAGTATCGAAAACATTCTCATCGCTGGTGCAGAAAGAGCTATGAAATTAATGCAGAAAGAAACAAGACAGAAGAGGAATTTAAAAAGAAAGGCTGAAGAAGACCAGAATGAGGATACAGACTATGGATATGAGAAATTCTGACCTAAAATTAAAAGGCAAACTGAGTAATACTTATTGTATTTTTAATTGCCTTTCCCCGTAACTTGCATTTTCTACAACTTCAACCCATTTTTGTCTCAAACTAGTTCATCTACAGTAATGCAATTTAGCACACAGCTTTCTTATGCCACAATGAACATTTTTTGGTTCTAGAATTCAAGATTAAGCTCCAGATGAAATGTGATGATCCAAAATATATGAAATTATTTTAATTTTTAAAGGATGCATATGATTAACATATTTTTTAAATTCTATACATCTTCAATAAGAAATCTAAATCCAACAAATTCATTTCTAGTGTGTTTTAAAATATTATATAAAATTTCAGAAATATAGCATATGTGAATTTTGAAAAGAAAAAATGGGCTTAAGTTTGTAAATATCTCTGCATATAGAAAAAATATGTAGCATTAGTTTCAAACAATGGAAAATTATGAAAAAGATTGTTCGTATTAACTGCATTATCTTAAATGAGTATAGTAAGTTTCACTTCTCTAAGTTGAAAACTTTGAATGTTATGGCTATTTATGTAAGACCCTGAATATCTTCATACATCCCCCCTTAAGAATCATGGCGTCGACGTTGTGAAAAATGTGTACGGCTAGACGGAGATTACGTTGAGAAGTGATACTAGAAACTTCTTAACAATTTGGGAAAAATTGAAAGTCCGGTGGAGTAAATAAGCATGTGGCAGCCAAAGGTATCTCACTTCGTTTATTTGCCCCATTGCAACAACAATGTGTAGGTGCAAGTATTGTCTTAATGGAAGATGACTACCAAAGCAAGCCTTTTCTAACGTTGTTAGGCCTTAATTGGTTCCGAAGATTAGCATAAAAGGTTCATGTGATAGATTTTTTGAGAAGAAATTACGTAGTGCACTCTTGACCTCCAGAAAACTAATGCCATGATCTTCCGACCGATTTCACACACTTTCAGTTCTATGGTGGTAGACAATCTTGGGTTTTCCATTGCTTAGCGTGCTTCTTTGTTTCTTGCGAGTGGTGGCGTACCTAGGTTTCATCATTTCATACACATCGACGAGGTGGGACCTCTAAACACAAGCCATTCTTTACTTAGAGATTTTGTCTCTTGTCCATGTACTCTGTGTCTAAGGGTAACACTGCAGTGTTGGTCTTAGTATGATAACATTTAATTCTCTCACATTCTTGATAAGAAAAACAGCTTTGGTAAGATCTTATTTAAGAGATTATTCCAGAGGAAGACAGCTTCGAGAGTTGTGATGTATTTCAGCCGGGAGCGAGGCCTGCAGTGCGTGTGATCTCACGCAAGAGCTTTGTAATACCAAGTTGCCTATATAAATGGCGCTGTGAGTACAGAATCTGAGATTTCAGTCAGGTGTAGCACACTCAGTGTCAACAATGTAGCTGCCAGGTACCAAATGGATCTATTAAATTTATAATGTGACAATTTATTGAAGGGCAAATATACACACAAGAAAGACTTGGCTTATTTTTACAAGAATGTGCCCCAAACCAGATTTCCGAGGTTGTATTCACTTGCCGCACGGACATTGTATATGTTTGGCTCGACATATGTGTGCGAACAATTGTTTTTCTGTTATGAAATTTACTTTATATTTTATTTTATTTACTTTATAACATACTTGACCCTCAGATAAACTACGAGTTGAAGTTTTATATACTTTCTCATAGCACAGAGCTAAAATGTGACCAATTGTGTAACTAAAGCAGTTAGCATTAATATTATAACACCCAAGATATAAGTTGTACATATTATTAATACCTGATACGTTTCCTGTCACGTAGAAATCAGCACGGTGACGTCACACGCTAACCTGCCTTTCGTTCGGGAGCACATTTGGCGGTCAGAGAGCTGACGGAGATGACGTCACATCGCTACTACCTATCTTCGGCCTGTCTATAGATATCTTAAACTCTTGGACGTATGCATTTTATTTGGTTAATTTACGTCCTCCAACGTTGAGTATTATCGAACATACAATAAAATTGGGAAAATGGTGCTTAAATGTCCCCGGAAAAAGCCTAAAGCAAATAATTCACCCTGACCGAGTTTCGAACTCGGGACCTCTTGAACGTGAGGCAGACACACTACCATATACGCTACCGAGGCAGGCAGGGAATATGTCTGTAGCATATTTGAAAATGACAATCAAATTGTAAATTGATTTATTCATTACTAAGCAGCATACAAGGTGGACCATTCCTATAAAGAGGTACGATATGAGTACTTTTTTCTGAAGTGTATAAAAAACTTCAATTGAAATACCTATGCTCTGCTATTTAGATTAGCTTAGAACAGTTTCATTTCAACTTTCAATATTATATGTGCCCTAAAATAATGGTATACTTCACTACATTAATAATTTAGAAACGACTGTATCAATAAGGAATTGACAGCTATTTCTGGAGATTTTATAGGCTTTCAGTTGTTTATACTATTAGAGACATTCCTATTTCATAAAATTATGTGTGTATTTCTCCATTTAATTGCAAGATACGACTTATAACTTTAACTTATTTATTTAAAATCGATATTTTTCTAAACATAGTGCTATTAAGACATCCATATTTCATTGTTTTTTTTTTTAAAGAAAATATGGTGAGGTGTAATAAAGTAGTAAATAATATAATTTTGCATTTTATTTCTTTTATTGTTGTTGATTCTATTAAAATCCACCGATCATTACAATAACTGAATGAATTAATGCAGTAAATTAATGCAATACCGAATTTAAAATGTACAAAGGACTGAAGACACATTCCAGCAAATACGTAATAAACATTGACTTGTTAATTGAATTAAAATAAGTGAAAGGTTTTAATAAAATATAAAGGTGATTTTAAGTTTATAAGTGCTTATAGATAATTTACTCAACGTATATTCAATTCTTTCTCATTAATATCGATTAGAAATTCTTGCACTTATTTTGGAAATATATGCCTTGTTTAAAATCCCCATAAAACCGCCTTTCAACTGAGAAGTAAAATCAAGATTTAGACTCTTTTCAAGTTAAGGAATATCCTACACCCAAAACTGAATATACTATTTTTTATTCCAGATTAATTGTTATTATGTGTTTCAGCAACCAATCGGAGTCCTGCGGTGTTGTCTTATTGCATTCCCCCTAAGTGGGGGGACGAGCGGCAAACTAATCAATTTCTAATATATACTATTCGCGCTAAGACAAAAATTCAGATTTTGCAAAAACTGATCCATAAGGAAGGAGAGAGTAACGTATTTAAAATAACTGTAAAACCCCGTATTTTTAGCTCAAATGGCTTTCCTAATACAAATGAATAAAGTAGATACCATTATATTATAACAATGCATTGCGACGTAAGCACTGTAATGAATGTCATTATTGGTTGGCATGCATGCGTGAACGTATATTTGAAATTACTCAGAACTGAAACGTAAACATCTGACATGACGTGGTGAAAGAAATATGTACTTTGATAAACCAAGGTGTTTGTTAAATTCGATGAGAGGAAACAATACACTTCTTGCTGGTCTGGCAGTACGTGTGTGGTCACATTATATCTTTGTTTATGAATGGTTCCTAATCTCAGTTTATTCTAGAGACTTCAAAGTACTATTCAGTTTCATGAAAAATCAGCTGGATGACTGAGATACGGTTCACCTTGCCCCTTACTACTACTAATTGAGTTAATGTGGACTCAAATTATGTTGCAAACAGGAATAATATTTTTAAACCGACTGACGTAGAACGACTTATTCGCGAAGAAATTAACAAGGAATACAACAAGACTGGGAAAACTGCGTGAGACATCAGATAAACTACAAGAAGATGACTTTTGGAATAAAATAGCACGTAAGGAGATTTTGGAACCTATCATAATAAATTTGCGGTACCCAAGATGTTGAAGACAATGACAATGACGAAATATCTCTTAACATAAGTAACATTCACAGTTATCCGGTTGCACCACTGGTATTTACACTGGGTTAGACAAATAAGTGATTCATAAGGTATGATTAATTTTAAACAAAATATTTAAACCATTTACGTAATATACAAATATCCACGTTGCAAATGTGATTACAAGTGCATTATTATAAAACTTAGGAAAATTCAGTTTGCGTTCCCGTACGTCTAGCGCCACGAACACTCTCAAGTGTGGGAGAGAGAGGGAAATACTAAAAGAGTGGGGGTAACCAGGTGGCAACGGTGAAAGCTCTAACGCATTTTATTGGCTACAGGCGAGAAACTCTTCCCATTTGGAACACATAATAGTATAATAATTGAAATAGAAATCAAAAAGAAAAAAAGCAAACACAAAGCTTAACATGTATGCAAACGAGGGAACACGTTGTTCCAAAGATAAAGGTTATAAATACGCAATGACTCTCCACAAGTTTAGCTCAACATTTTTTACAGTACAGCACCTTAATGCATTCGTCAACTCTTTAAGAAATGCCTTGAACTTAGTAAGGATTTATGGTTTCTAACAGAAACTGCAGCTCCTTTGCTTTTTTACGCTAGAGATTCTTCTTTCGTTCTCGAATTCACTACCTCTCACTCTAAATACCCTAAAATTTCTCTTTCAACCTCTCTCCCCTTTTTTTCCCTTCTTATAACACTCTTCCTCAGTTTTGGCGTTCTCTCTCTATCATTCCCTTATGGGTATTTGGGTTAATCTTGATGAGTTCAAATAAAGATTTGGGTAACTATCAAATCTATTTTAAGTTTCTGTTACACAGAACAAAACATAAGCAATAACAATACAAAGGAAAGAACGTAGAGAAAAACAAAATAAAAGTTCAGGATAGCCAACATAACTCCAATCTTCGGAGGCTTCTTAGCCAAACCCTCTTTTCTTCCACTCTATCACCCATTGATTCTTCCTCTTCCCTTCTGTCTCTCTCTCACTCTCTCTCTTTCTCTCTGTGCAGTAATAAAACAGATGTATGTTATGAAACTTATTTTTATAGGATGTTAATGTAAATTAAAACATAGGTTTAGCAGTACCAGAATTATAACCTCTACCTCATGTCTGTTATGTCATATCTATGTCATATCTGTGCATAACTATGCACGAAACATTCGTATAATTCCTTAAGTATTCATTGTACTGATCTATAGTAACTGTGCTAATGAAGAAAAGTAAATGCGCCAACTCTAATTCGAGTTTACAGATTACAGATCTGAAGTACGCTTTTCTCTAGCGTGTGCCAAACAATTCAGTTAATTATTGAGTAATTTTGACACATCATTTACTTAATTATTCATTCGCTCCCATTCTTAATTCTTCCATTCCTTGTCAATCCCGAATTTTGAGGTTATGGTCTTCCTGATGAGTTCATTCATCAATTGTTTTAGCATTTCAGGATTTACTCACTAGGGTTATAATTTTTCTATAAGACACCCGTTGACGTAGAGAGCATATGTCCTTCCATTATTTCTTCTTAAACTAGGCCTCATGAAAAACCTTGTGCGAGTATTCAATCTGATGTGAAGGCTTTAAGTATATGCAAGAGGAGCTTGGAAGAAGGAAAGGTGATACAAAATTGAGGGCAGGAATTTTTATTGGGCCAGAGATCCGACAGTTAATGGGTAACACTACGTTCAGGACAAAAGGAACTGTTTTTGAACTCGAAGCATGCCATGCATTTCTACTTTATCAAATTATCTAGCTGATAATTATGTTCAGCAAATGCATAGCATGCTTGGAACATTTTAGAATCCACTTTAACATTTTTCTATTAAAGTTCGGCTCTGTGAGGAACATGGTGAGAGATTTCATTGGACATAACAACGATGGAATCTAGTTATGAAAGTAACCAAAGTCCTAGCACAATAGAGGATTTCTACTGGTTTCTACAGCCATCAGCTACATTGCAACATAAGCGAAAAAGCAAAGATCTCGTTCAATTTTAACAACGGATTTAGTGCTCGCTACATATTAAAGTGTTATGTTTTCCCTTAAAATTATTTAAAACAGATCAAATACAAGGTATATTCCAAAGGATGTTATATAATGCTGGATGGGACGAACAAGTAAATTTCACATCTAGGAATGCGTGGAAGGCATTACATTTCGTAAAGAGAATATTGAAAAAGGGGAGCGCTAGGTCCAGGGAAATTGCCTACAAGGCCTTAGCGCTGCCGGTTACGGAATATGCAGTAGCATGCTGGGACCCGTATAGAGCTAACCAAATCGATCCGTTAGAAAAAATACAGAAGAGGGCAATAAAATTCATAAAAAGAGGCAAGTATTTTGGGCCTATAAAAGGAGATGAGACTAAATGGGAGGAATTAAGAATTAGGCGTAAGAAACATAGGTTGGTAGCATTATTCAAAGCTAATGCTGGTGTAAAGGCATGTGGGTGGACGTTAGTGTAAGGTTAGATAATCCGGATTATTATGGACGAAACGATCATAGGTATAAAATTAAGGGTAGAAGATACAGAATCGACGTAGGAAAATTTTCTTTTGTTAATAGAACGATTGAAGAATGGAATGAATTGCCTGTAGCAGTCTTTCAGGGCTGTCCCCTGTCGCTGAAGAAATTTAGAAAAAATCTAGATGGTTTATAGTTTAACTTTTAAATTATAATGGTATATAATATGTAAATAGAGAAGTAATTAGATATGTTTAGGTAACTAAAGTTAAAATAATATCATGTTTGTATTGTTTATTGTGTTATTGTTGTAAATCTAGTATTTGTAATTTGATCTGTATTCTTAACTCTGCCACCGGGTAGTACCCAGTTGCAGTGAATAAATACATACATAAACTAAATTTATACCTTACATTAGTGGTATATACTTAATTATAACATTTTGGTGATTATTTTTGGAGCTCCGTAACTCAAAAAGCTGACGTAAAGGATAAACCTAATTACAGATTTGTAATCAGCGTGGAAATTCAAAACAGTAAAATAGAGTGGAAATTTCCTTAGCGGAAGGCAAAGTGCGCCCCCCCTTTATCCACAGTATATGATGCATTAAATTACTATGCCTTAATCCATCTATTTAAAGGTCTATGGCATTTTCTAGCTGTAGATTTGTATTTTAATATGTTTGAAGGTAACTTATTTCCCTCAATTCTACATATATTCATTTCATTGTTGTCTCATTTTTCTACTTTGATTTCTAATTTAAAATTGTTTAGTTCTTTGCTATAATATTTATTATTTTTTATCTAGCATGGTGTATCCACAATTGCTCTTTGAAGTTTCATTGCAACCTCTTCAATAGAGGTTTTAAATATTTTGTTAACAGTTGAACATTCTGACCCATATAAATTCAGGGTTTATATAAATGGATATCGGGCTTTAACCATTCATAATATTTATTACATTAAACTTACAGTTATAAATGATATGTCAAATGAAAAAGCAACTCAGTTTTGTTTGTTGGCACCAGTGCGCATGTCCATGCAATGTTTCTGCCGCAATCCGCTGGACAGCGGTAGTAGCAAAGATGGCGACTGTTAAACAGAAAGCGTTTTGTGTTTTGCAGTTTGCAAAGACCGAGTCTGTATTTACTGTGCAACGTACGTTCCGCATTAAGTTCGGTTGTGATCCTGCTAGTGATAATAACATTCGTAGAGGGTATCATCAGTTTGAAGACACAGCTACGTTTGTAAAGTGAAGAGCACGGGACGACGAAGAGTAAGTGAAGAGACTGTTGAGCGAGTGAGAGAGTCATTCACTTGTAGCCCAAAGAAATCAGTCCGGAAGGCTAGTCGTGAATTACAAGTTCCTGTGTCGACTATTTGGAAACTTGTAAGAAAACGCTTACGGCTACGTCCTTACCGTTTACAGTTACTACAGACTCTAAAGCCGACAGACCACGGATTACGTGCCAACTTCGCAAACGACATGTTGCTTCATGACGATGACGATTTTATGGATCGTGTTGTCTTCAGTGATGAATCTACATTTTTTTTTAATTTACTTCCTCCAACGTTGTCATATTGGGCGATGAATGGAATGGGTGAAATGATCCTCAAATGAGCCCAGGGTCCATAGAGCTTAGAGTTACCCGACATTTGTCTTGCAGGATAAGGGAAACCCCTGGGGAAAAACCTTATCCAGGTAACTCACCCCGACCGACATTAGTACTACTACTACTACTACTACTACTACTACTACTACTACTACTACTACTACTACTACTACTACTACTACTACTACCACTACTACTACCTCAGGGGGATTTTAGGGCTTATTTCGCCCTTGGGTTTATTTCACCCTGGCTTATTTCGCCCTATTGCTGCTTCAGGGGTGTACCCTCTTCAGCCTTGACTTTATTTGGAGTTGAGGGAGGACGGCTTTTTTTTTTTTTTTTTGCTTTATTAGGTTATATATGCATGTGTTAACAATTTGTCACATGTCCTTATTGGCTAATTGCAATACTGTTAGTATTTGTCATATTCTTATTTTATTAATTTAATATCATATATATTTTTTTCTTTAATATTGTAACAGGAGCGCTGGAGCACCCTGTGAACCAGCTACGAACGGAAGGCAGGGGGGAGGACCGCGTTAGCCACACCTCCTCGTTTGTCTTGTAGTGGTGACAGGCTGTGGTCAGGGGAAAACATGACTGTGTCGCCTGCTTTTCTCTACACCTGTTTCTCGATCTTTCTGTTAGCAGAACAATCCTGTAAACACCAGAAAGCGGGATATTCCGATATAAAGAGGGTTACAGACAGACGGAGTTAGTTAGTCAGTTGTTGGTTTGGTCAGTCAGTCAGTTGGTTAGTGAGGACAGTTCTTGGTGTAAGAAGGCAATGTTAGTCAGTGACGTGTTAATGAACGAAAGGGTTGTGCAACGGAAGACTGTACGTAACTGGTATGTGCATCGGAGTTTATGTAATCGCGAGTACAGTGAAATTGTAACGGACGGACTGGTGAATTGTAACTGCGTGCAGCAAGTAATTCTGTGTAATTGGCAAGTGTTAAACTGTAAGTCGGTGGAAATAAAGAACATTTTTTGGGTGGTGTAATTGGACTTTTCATTTCACGAACCCACAAAGTCACACTGGTGTCAGGAAGCGGGAAAACAACATCACCGAACATTACAACGATGGAGGCAGCATTAGAAAAGATTTTAGCGGAACTGGAAGAAATGAAGACGGCTAAAGACAACATCACCAGGAAGATGGAAGAAATGCGGGCCGAATTAACAGAGATGCTGGAGACTAGAAATAACCTGGCCGCGGAACTGAAACTAATCAGGACGGCTAGGGGCAACATCACCGAGAAGATGGAACAAATGAAGGCCGAGTTAACCACGGAAATGAGAGCAGCGAATGACGGTCCGGCTACCGAAATGAAGGTGGCGAACGAGGCTCTCGCCGCCAAGTTTGAGGAACGGTTGGCCGGCGTGAGGGATGACGTCGCGAACCTGGGCAAACGGAAGGGTCAAGTAGACGACCGCCTTAATGATTTAGAGGAAAAGGCCGACAACATCGCAAAACCCCTCACCCGCCTGACGGAGGAAAACCGGCCTTATGTGTGGACGGAGGACGCCGAAGACGCTTTCCAGCACCCGAAGGAGACCCTGTGCAGTGCTCCAACTTTGGGTTTCCCACAACCGGGTGGCGCCTTCATTGTGGACACCGACGCTAGTGACCATTGCATTGGAGGTGTCCTATCGCAGATCCAGGACGGCCATGAGCGCACAAGAGTGGAAGAGAAGGAGCGTGCCGCAGCAGTCCGAGTAGTTGTGGCAGTGCCTGCTGAAGGCTGGGATAGCGCAGGCCTGAGGAGGGAGCAGCTGGCGGACGCAGACTTGGGGCCACTCTTGAGGGAAGTGGACGCAGGGACGAGACCAACCTGGGAGGACATCGCACCGAGGAGCGCCACCTACAAGTCGCACTGGGCCCAATGGGACTCGCTGAAGACCAGAGAGGGCGTGCTGTTCCGGGTATGGGAGTCACCCGATGGGAAGGCGCAGAGAGGACAGTTGGTACTTCCCCGGAGCAAGGTCCCGGAAGTCTTGGAGGAAGTGCACGCCGGTACTTCAGGAGGACACCTGGGAGCGAACCGAATGATTCACAAACTACGGCAGCGCTACTTCTGGCTGAGACTCCGAGCAGATGCTGGTGGTACACCTGGACCGCCTCGCACGCTACGATGGGGCTGTTCGGGGGCGAACAGCTTTGAGGAGGGAGCAGTGTAACAGGAGCGCTGGAGCACCCTGTGAACCAGCTACGAACGGAAGGCAGGGGGGAGGACCGCGTTAGCCACACCTCCTCGTTTGTCTTGTAGTGGTGACAGGCTGTGGTCAGGGGAAAACATGACTGTGTCGCCTGCTTTTCTCTACACCTGTTTCTCGATCTTTCTGTTAGCAGAACAATCCTGTAAACACCAGAAAGCGGGATATTCCGATATAAAGAGGGTTACAGACAGACGGAGTTAGTTAGTCAGTTGTTGGTTTGGTCAGTCAGTCAGTTGGTTAGTGAGGACAGTTCTTGGTGTAAGAAGGCAGTGTTAGTCAGTGACGTGTTAATGAACGAAAGGGTTGTGCAACGGAAGACTGTACGTAACTTGGAACGTGTACCGGAGCTTACGTAACCGCGAGTACAGTGAAATTGTAACGGACGGACTGGTGAATTGTAACTGTGTGCAGCAAGTAATTCTGTGTAATTGGCAAGTGTTAAACTGTAAGTCGGTGGAAATAAAGAACATTTTTTGGGTGGTGTAATTGGACTTTTCATTTCACGAACCCACAAAGTCACAATATATTCTTTTCTTTATTTTATGATATATTTATTTATTTTTTGTTTATTTTTTGTTTTTTATTTTTTTATTTTTTAAATTATTATCATTTTTTAATTATTTTTTCTCTTTTTTCATATATATAGTTTCGTTTTGTTTTTAGTAGTAGTTTTTTTATTTTTTATTTTTTTGTTTTATATATATTTTTAATTAACAATCTTTGTGGTTTGTGTACAGTTATGGTATGTACACAATCGTCATTTTTCAAGCTAGAAGTATTCGGAGATGTTCTTGGGTCTCGTCTTCCTCGGCTTCCTTTATCCTGGCGTAGTGTTGTATCAGGGTGACGATTGGTGGGGCTGTGGTCTCCGTCTTCTTATAGTTTTCTGCTGCTGCAATCAGCTGCCTCCTGTACGGTCTCTCGGACGATTCGAACTTGGAACCACCACGCTACCGAGGCGGGCTATCTACCTTTTACCTTAGTGGACATGTTAACATTCATAATGTGCGCATCTGGGGCTCAGAAAATCCTCATGAGATGGTACAAATGCAACGAGATTTCCCTAAAGTAAATTTTTTTTTGTGTCGTACCTCGGCGAAAAGTTTATTTTCTTTCTTTTTTGGCGAACCTACTATAACTGGCACTTATTACCTTGATACACTAGAGCAATGGCTCTTTCCTCAGTTGGAAGAAAGTGAGACAGTGAACTTCATTTTCCAGCAAGATGGTGCGCCACCTCGCTGGTGTAACGAAGTACGCGATTGGTTGAACGTCACTGTACCCGAGCGCTGGATAGGCCGCAAGGGCTCCAATGACAGGGCTTGCTATGCATGTTCTCCACGTTTTCCTGACCTAACGCCATGCGATTTTTACCTTCGGGACTTCATTAAGAATCGTGTGTACGTGTCTCCGCTACCAGCTGACCTCCCTGAATTAAGAAACCGGATTGAAGCAGCTGTTGCTACAATTACTGAATACACACTTATCAACGTTTGGGAAGAACTCAGCTATAGACTTGATGTGTGCCATGTGACAAAGAACATTTATAAGGTTCTTGGTAAAACAGTTTGAGCTGCTTTTTCATTAGACATATCATTTATAACTGTAATTTTAATGTAATAAATATTATAAGAAGTTAAAAGCTCGATATTCATTTATATACACCCTGTATAATGCTAAGATTTATATTATTTTAGTTGATTTTCTTACTTTGTTTAGAAGTGCTGTTTAATGCAAAGTAGCCAATAAAGTGAAAATATAATTAAAACTTATGTAGGGTATCGAAATTTATATGCGTAACTTGAGAGACTGTCGAATCAAGAAGTTAATAGCATCAGGATCTAACCAGGAAACTATGTTTTTAGGACGTTGTTACAATTCAGTATTCTGCACGCGAGGCCGGCATTTATGCGAGAGAGCATTGCAGATACATGGACGATACGAACCTTGTTTGGTTTTGCTTAAATAATTATAGACCAGAAAAGCGCACAGAAAAGCATCGACACCTCAAAAAGCAAATTAAATGTACAGGGTGTTCATTTTTATCTGTAATTTTACGGCGCAAAATTTGACGTCATCAATAGCATCGCTGATGGAGCGAGTTTATATACGATTCCTCTACCAGCTTGCGATCGTATTAGATGTGTTGACAGCAGCTTTGAGGCCTCCCTCTACCGACAGGTTAAATAAACTATTTGAGAGGTGGGTCTGCCCACGTAATATGGGGGTGCGTAATTTCGCCTGTTTTATAAAAAAAAACTATATACTGCAATGCAATGTACTACAAAGCTAATTATGCAGCCATAAAAGTACGAGGCATATTTTTTAAGTCAGTACCGTTTTGGAATTAAAAAAAGACGTGCATAGATATCACAATAATTTTATTTTTACATAAAAGCATGTACCTTAATCTACATTTCTACATAATTTTCGTGAATATTGAGGCACTTGTCATAACGTGGCACTAGTTTTTGAATACCCTCCTCATAAAATTCTGCCGCCTGACGTGTTAACCACTGTATCACAACTGTTTTAATTTCGTTATCGTCTTGAAGACGCTGACCGCTCAGATGTTTCTTCAAGTGCAGGAACAAATGGTAGTCGCTGGGCGCCAGATCAGGGCTGTATGGAGGATGATCTAGAGTTTCCCATTGAAAAGATTTGATGAGATCTTTGGTCTGATTAGCTACATGTGAACGGGCATTGTCATGCAGCAAAACGATACCCTTACTCAACTTGCCAAGTCTTTTGTTCTGGATTGCACGGCGCAGATTGTTCAAAGTCTCACAATAAGACGCTGCATTGATTGTCTCATTACGAGGCAGAAAATCCACTAGCAATACTCCTTTTCTGTCCCAAAAATCTGTGCACATGATTTTCCGGACAGAAATTGTTTTTTTAAACCTCACTTTTGTGGGTGATGATGAATGTCGCCATTCCATGGATTGTTGTTTCGATTCTGGTGTGACGTAGGCCACCCATGTTTCGTCACCAGTAACAATTTGGTCTAAATCTTCACCTTCATTGTGGTACCGCTCAAGGAAAGTCAATGCTCTGCCTAAAAGTTGGGTTTTGTGCAAATCCGTCAACATTTTCGGAACCAACGTGAACACAGTTTCCGGTACTTCAAGTTCTCGGTCACAATGCGATACAAAACACTACAAGAATATTGAGGAAAATAGTCGCACAATGATTAAATTGTAAAGCGTCTGTTTTCTCTCACCTTTTCGTCCACTTTCTGCACCAAATATTCAGTAACAACCGAAGGACGCCCAGTCCGTTGTTCATCTTGCACATTTGTGCGGCCATCTTTAAGTGCTCTCACCCATTTCCTTACCATTTCATCACTCATGATGTTTTTTCCGTAAACATCACAGATATCACGATGAATATCGATCTGTTTTACGCCTTTAGCACTAAGATATCGTATAACAGCCCGTACTTCACAATCGGCGGGACTCACGATTGTCCGAGGCATCTTAAACACTCAGTAACCAACGTATGCAATGAAGAATCAGACTGTAATGACGTCAGTGCGTAGACAAGAGATATAGGTAGCCAGCGCGTATGCGCGGAACGCCGACCGTAGCGCCGCGGCGGAGGAATTGCAAAATGGTACTGACTTAAAAGCATGCCTCGTAGACCATGAAGAATACACGAATTGATAAGTCAATGAACACTTATTTCACAATAAACATCTGTTCTTTTGTTATAGTAGACATATATGCATTGTGTAAACCTGCCACATAAAATAGAAATATTTCAACTTGATCTCAATTGTTTTCTATCACTCACAGTTTCCTCACAATGTAACTTCATTACAAACCAGGAAATTAGCAGAGCATGTACTAGGAATGAAAAATAAATTAGTGTTACAATATTACAAAGCTTTTATGCACAAGAAAATATCTCTAGTACATACTCTTATGTGTCCATTTTCTTATATTTCCTTTCTCTCTTCCCCTTAAACATTGTCTGTATTGCGAGAAGGTTTGCTTGAGGCCTTTCTGTCATAACATTATTTATTGCTCCTGGATTAGGACCAGTCACTTTATAGCGTCCAGTGTCTCTCCGTTTGCAAGTAACTGATGCTGTATCTTGGAAATGTTTGATGCACCTATTGGTTTTAGAACACATAAGGATACCAACATTAATAGACATTTTAATGAAGCGTGAGAATGACAAAAAATTTATACCCTATATTGATAAAACGTAAGACGTTTATGTTGCAAACAAAAGTACGTCAATTTGACGGTACCTGGGCACTTTTGACAACATTACGCTACGAGGGACTTGTCTGAATTACAAGGCGGAAGCATCATGGAAATTGTGAAGAAGGTGCAGTACGATCAACGGCCACGTGGTTTTGTTTACATCTACTTTATTCTCTCGCTGCAAGCACTATGGCATCAATTGTTTGGTCAGTTTTGAAAATTCAGTCGGTTAGCCGTTGGCCTATTTACACCATGGTCGCGGGTTCGAACGATTGTTTTTAAATGTGCCTAATACTGACAGCCCGATGGCAGTAGTTTCACTGGCTTGTTAAAGTACTCCTACGGGACGGAATTCCAGCAAATCGATGGCATTGATATTCCTACATTTGTCAGCGTGTTAACAAATAACATAGTAAAATAATAAATTATCTATTAAAAATAGAAATTTAAGTGGTGATTGGTTTATAATTTGATTATAGGCATGTTCATGTACAGAAAGTCTGTACAAGCTTCGCCCTTTAATGCTGTCGGTGCTTTTAGCTTCAGAAATGCTTGTTTTAGAGCGTGAGAAACAAAAGCTAGTTGCTTCACCTGGAACCAAAGTCTTTAGGCTTGAAGATATGCCTGTAATGTGGCACTCCGCAGCCAGTGCTTGTGCCCCTATCAAACCCTATTAAGTCTCATTTATTACCACAGATCTCTTTTGACGTCATTCGCTCCTTAACTCAAGGCGAAAGAAACGGATGGACAGACTTGCGAGCTCATTAAGACGCGACTCTTCACAAATTTAATTCCTCCTGATTGGATGTAATGGCCGCTACATCCACCATGCTCATTGGTTGAGAAATTAATCTCTACTGATCAATCAATTTACACACATGCCTCTATGTGGGTCAAGATGCGCGTGTTTTCTTTCTTACACCTAAAACGTAATCATTTTGATCCACGCAACTTCCTCATAGGGCACAAAGTTTTTGTTGGCGTCAAACTTGGACTTTCATTTGTTTTTCTGTAATTATTCTCTGAATAGAACTAAAAAAATGCTAAAATCATTAAGTAAGCATATGCAGAGTCAGAAAATATAACAGCGTGAGTTATTATTTTAGAGAGAGGCTAATATGTCATATGTTCCAGGAAATATGTGGTTTTGCGGGAAGCTTGATCAATTTTTGTGGGGGTTTAAGGGGTTCGAACTTATCCTTTTGAAATGTATTCATTTTTCTACCATATGTAAAACAAGAAGTTAAAATATTGCATTCCACCCAGCAATTCCACGTCGATATTGCATTACACAAATGCCCGTTTCGAGGTACACTGAATTAAAAAAAAAACGCAGTTTCAGAAAATGTTCCTAAGTAAATAAGTAAATAAAAAGTTAAGTAACTCTTGGCACCTATTTAAGTTAAACATCTTACAGCATGTGACCAGAAGCTTTTGTAGAGAGTTCTGTACCGAAAGCCATATTTTACTTGCAAAATGTTTCTGAAAATTTAGATTTTCTTACAAAAAACTCGTTGATACTTTCACAACAAACAAATGAACCTCTTAAATTTTCTAGTATAACTTTTGAAATGCTCTGTATTGTGAATAACTTTTGCATGATTGGTAAACCGTAAGAGATGCACATCAATTACACAAATATGTATGTTTGTGACCAAGGCACCCTAATTGTGCGTTTATTTTTGCTTTTTAATGTGTGGTAAACTGTTTTGTTTTGGTGGAGTTTACTGTTTCAAAAAATATACTGTTATTATTCGATAATTTAGTATTCATTTGTTTCCTAGTGGAAATGCAAAGAGAACGGAGTTTTAAGGCCATTACATAGCGTTACCCTCCTAAAAGGTTTAGATTATCGCTTTGCCTATTGTATATTTGTGTTCTCCTATTGTCATTGTATCTACTAGGAAATACGAGGGGTTTTCGTAACGCTTTATCACCCTTTTATAAATGTGATAGAGAGTTTGTGTTGACATGTGCTTATTAGTTCTTCTATGCGCAGTCACTATCCACATTTACACATCTTTCCCAGCGTTTCTTGACCTTCCAAATACCATGACTGTAGAAGTCTGCAGAATTCGCTTTAAACCACTTTTCCAGTTCATTAATGACGTCATTTGTGTTGTGAAATCGGTGACCACGTAACGGAACAAGAAAAAGTCACTGGGTGCAATATTCAGCGAATATTGGTCTCAAAGGTACATTCACTTGTTTTGTCAACTGCAACTTGAGATGAATGAACTGGTGCATTGTCAGCCATCTTTGGAGAGTATATAGCACGTAGTTTCTTAATCAGAGCTGCTCGTAACTTGTCCAGAAGTTTGTAGTAGTATCTGTCAGTGATGGTTTGACACTTGGCAAGATAATCTGTAAGGATGACTCCACGACAGTCAAAGAAAAGTGAAACCATGACCTTTCCAGCTGACTTTTGTACCTTTGCTTTTTGGGAGCGGGGATGGACATATTTGCATTCCATGCTCATAGTTTCTTTCTCTGGATCATACTGATAGATCCACGATTCATCCATGGTTACCAGACGATCAAATAAATCATCTTCATCCTGTTCGAACAGCATCAACATCTGCCTTGAAAGGTGACGCCGTGTTTACTTTTGGCAAGGGGTTAGCAAACGTGGAACCCACCATACAGACACCTTAGACGTGTGTAGTTCATCATGAATGATTTTCCACACACTACCATAACTAAGATGTGTCTCATTCATGATCATTTGGACGGTTGCTCGTCTGTCTTCCAGTATTAAACACTCCGCTTTCTTCACTGTGATAACATCGTCTGTCATTGACGGTCTACCAGCTCTTGGCTCATCTGTCAGGGACATGTGACCAGTTTGAAAACTCCTTTTCCACCTCACAATAGTGTCATACGATGTGCAATCATTTCCATAAACAGCCATCATCTCATCATGGATTTCCCGGGCAGCTTTGAATGTTTTTGTTTCGACATTTCAATTCCACAACACAACAAATTTACACACCTCACAAGCTACTCTCCTTACGGCGGCACTTCTAGCTCCTGAAGTCCTGACTGATGCAATCTACACGTATTACATGATGTAATCGGCGTTTCCTGGAATTGATACGTCATAAATTCACGAGCACTGTTAGGACGCTGACCTATGTTAATTACATGTTTACCACACTTCCAAAGTTACTATTTCATAAAAGATTATGCCATAAATAACTTTTAATCACATTTTATTTAAAAAAAAAAACAAAAAAATACCATGGGTCAGGATCAGGTTGGCCACGGGAATCGAATCCGGGCCTCCCGAATGCAGGCTGCAGATGAAAATGCCCAATAAATTAGTGAGAAAGAAAATAACTGGAAAATGCATCTAAATGTTAAAAAATGACTATTATAAAATGTGAAAAAACAATACATTTTGAAGACCTATACATACCACATATATCTAACGTATTTGTTCCAGAATGCACTTAATTTCCAATAAGCATCGTCTGTAACTACTGAGAAAAGATGACTTTTCATCAACATCCGGGCCCTAGTAATAACCTTTTCGACGTAAAATGTGTGGAGGCATATAATCAGAATATTATAAAACGTTCTTAGTTACATATTAGCGGAAGATATGTTGGAAGGCTTCCTAAAATTATAATTGAATCCAAACAGACCACGTGGTCTCCGATCTTCATAGAAGGCCGAGTTACATAATACTTTTACTTTCTTCAAAAGAATGCGGTGAATGGAACTTCACAGTTCTCTATTTGCTCATGCCACTTAACTCCTATCAACGTAGAAAGTACGTTTGCCCATCTTCATGGTGTGAGGAAAGCATGTCTCTCTTTGTAAGTTTTTTTGGTTAGGTTTGATGGTTTTTCTCCCAATATCCTTAGAATACGACTCTCTGGAACTCAGTTGTATGGAACCAGGCTAGGCTGAGCACCATTTGTGCAAATCATGTCTTTCATACTAGCCGTGTGTAGGCCAAGGTTTGGATGGGTAGAGTCAATGTCATAGCCGGGATTTGAACCACTGATCTCCCGCTCTCCGTGCGGTTGCTCTAAACCACTGAGCTACTATAGCCAGCATGCCGACATGACATTAAATTCTCCAACTGACTCGTGTGTTTCCCGGTAGACCACTAGGGATTCTCATACACAATGAGACACGCACCTTTTGTGGCGACTTACTATGCTGTAAGTAGTTAAGTCCCAGGCTTCATAGTTAAAACTACTGAGCTACTATGGCCAACGTACCGATATGACATTAAATTCTCCAACTGACTCGTATGTTTCCCGGTAAACCACTAGGGGTTCTCATATGCTATGAGACACGCACCTTTTGTGACGACTTACTATGCTATAAGTACTTAAGTCCCAGGCTTCATAGTTAAACTACTGAGCTACTATGGCTAACGTACCGATATGACATTAAATTCTCCAACTTGCTCGTATGTTTCCCGGTAGACCACTAGGAGTTCTCATATGCTATGAGATACGCGCCTTTTGTGGAGACTTACTATGCTATAAGTACTTATGTCCCAGGCTTCATAGTTAAAGTACTGAGCTACTATGGCCAACGTACCGATATGACATTAAGTTCTCCAACTGAGTCGTGTGTTTCCCGGTAGACCACTAGGGATTCTATACACAATGAGACACACACCTTTTGTGGCGACTTACTATGCTGTAAGTACTTAAGTCCCAGGCTTCATAGTTAAACTACTGAGCTACTATGGCCAACGTACCGATATGACATTAAATTCTCCAACTGACTCGTATGTTTCCCGGTAAACCACTAGGGGTTCTCATATGCTATGAGATACGCGCCTTTTGTGGAGACTTACTATGCTGTAAGTACTTAAGTCCCAGACTTCATAGTTAAAGTACTGAGCTACTATGGCCAACGTACCGATATGACATTCTCCAACTGAGTCGTGTGTTTCCCGGTAGACCACTAGGGATTCTATACACAATGAGACACGCACCTTTTGTGGCGTCTTACTATGCTGTAAGTACTTAAGTCCCAGGCTTTATAGTTAAACTACTGAGCTACTATGGCCAACGTACCTATATGACATTAAATTCTCCAACTTGCTCGTATGTTTCCCGGTAGACCACTGGGAGTTCTCATATGCTATGAGATACGCGCCTTTTGTGGAGACTTACTATGCTGTAAGTACTTAAGTCCCAGGCTTCATAGTTAAAGTACTGAGCTACTATGGCCAACGTACCGATATGACATTAAATTCTCCAACTGACTCGTGCTTTTTTTATTATATATAAGGGCGCTCAACTACGGCGGTCTTCAGCGCCTTTTAAAAAACTAGACATGGCAAAAGCCAGATATAAAACTTTCTAAAAACTATACAAGTGTAACAAAACCTATTAAAATACACGTACATAAAAAACATCATTCAAAACCTACTAAAAATTTCGTTCACTAAATCCTAAA
Organism: Mantis religiosa; assembly: GCA_030765055.1. NCBI lineage: Eukaryota > Metazoa > Arthropoda > Insecta > Mantodea > Mantidae > Mantis > Mantis religiosa. The sequence goes on along the minus strand of CM060949.1, from coordinate 28,486,979 downwards.
CTCTAAACTAGACAAGAATCTAAAAACTTTCTCCACGGGTCTCCACGCACGGCCTACACGTGGGCGGGCCTGTTGACCGTCTCCCTCAACCACGATGAGGAGCCCACACGAGGGAGACTGTTGGCTCGGGACCCCGGCGGCGCCAAACCCGTACCTACCGAAGTAGGCCCCTGGGGGGACTGACTCGTGTGTTTCCCGGTAGACCACTAGGGGTTCTCATATGCTATGAGACACGCACTTTTGTGGAGACTTACTATGCTGTAAGTACTTAAGTCCCAGGCTTCATAGTTAAACTACTGAGCTACTATGGCCAACGTACCGATATGACATTAAATTCTCCAACTGACTCGTGTGTTTCCCGGTAGACCACTAGGGATTCTCATACACAATGAGACACACACCTTTTGTGGCGACTTAATATGCTGTAAGTACTTAAGTCCCAGGCTTCATAGTTAAACCACTATGCTTTTATTTTAGGTAAATTGATGGAAATAATCATTTCTTCCACTTTATAGCAGGGAAACATGCGAGTCAGTTGGAGAATTTAATGTCATGCCGTAGTAGCTCAGTGGTTTAGAGCAACCGCACGGAGAGCGGAGATCAGTGTTTCAAATCCCGGCTACGGCATTGAATTTTTCAGTCTAACTCAACTCAACCATTTGTACAATTTCTTCATTCACCGCCCAAGTGCCTCACCCGGTTAAATAATGTTAATCTCTCCCATAGACATAAGTAATAAATAAACATATCTCAGTAGAATTTTAATTCGTGTAGATACATGCTAGGTGGATACATTACAAGGTTGACTAATTTTTTCTACAAGTTCTGTTCAAGTTTTATTTAGTTATAAATATGGCTCCACAACGAGCACACACTTTATAAATGTCTCACTACGTAACATAGGGTTTGTAGGCTAACATTAACCTCCCCCTTTCGCCGGCCTCGGTAGCGTAGATGGTAGCGTTCCTGCCTCACGTTCAACAGGTCCAGAGTTCGAATCTCGGTCAGGGTGAGTTACCTGGATAAGGTTTTTTCCGGGGTTTTCCCTTATCCTTAGAGACGAATGTCGGGTAAGGGACCCTGGACTCATTTGAACATCATTTCACCCAATTCATTCACCGTCCGATATGAGTTATCGTTGGAGGACGTAAATTATACACACACACACACACACAAAAAAACACCTTCGGCAGTTTACAATGCTTTCCATCAGCTAAATTGTTAGTAGTAGTGTCGTATCTCAATTCCGTTTTCGTAAGCATCCTTTTATGAAGTTTTATAATTTTACGTCATATTAGAATAGAATTGTAATTTGTGGTGACATAGCTATAAAAAAATTTTTTATTTTTTTTTTATTTTATTTTATCCATCGATCAGCAATTATGCTTTACAGATGTTTGTTATAAGATACATAGGAACAGGACACATAACAATGGAGGTAGCCATGAACGACTCCTCTAACTAAATATGGAGGATAACTGTAACACAAATTGAGAACTTAAAGTCTGATGGTAGTAATCACGTGTCTGAGTCGTCTGTGCTGGAGACGTCACTCAGGAGAAGATCTTGGGGCAGTCTGCGCTTCAGGCGAGTTGGCTGGCGAGTGCGAGCACCGAGACGGTAGGTAACAGCTCCAGGGACCTCCTGGAGATGGTAAAAGAATGGACGTGCCAGGCGTCGGATGTATTGGTGAACGGGTAGAAGACCAAACTCATGATGAAGCTGCTGGTTTCGGATGAACCATGGAGCGTTTGTAACTGTACGAAGCACCCTGTTTTGTAGTACCTGCAGTTGGCGGAGATTAGTCTTACTGGTGCCACCCCAGACTGGAGCTGCATAGGTAAAAATGAGACGGACTAGAGATGTGTAAAGAAGCAGGGAGGATTCATAACCAAGTGAAGTGTGCCTGTTGAGTAGAGGGTACAGTTTTGATAGCCGGGCAAACGCAAGCGTAACAGACCGACAGATGTGGGCGTTCCAAGTAAGTCGAGTGTCCAGTAACACCCCAAGGTATTTCACTGGCACATTGCTTGGTAACCATGAGAGCGGTTCCCCCAGCAGCCGTAGTGAAGGTGGATCCCTATAAGGTCGTAAAGAGAAGATCTTAACCTCTATCTTGTTAGTATTGAGGGAAATGCGCCAGTGAGAGAACCAATGAGCTAATTGATCTAGGGCAATTTGCAGTTTCTGAATGGCATGAAGAATATTGGCGTGAGAATAATAGAGAGCAGTATCATCTGCGTATAACTCCGTACAAACTGGAGCTATATCAGGAAGATCATAAGTGAATATATTAAAGAGGAGTGGTGCAAATACTGAACCTTGAGGTACACCTGCTAAAATAGGCCGTCGGGTGGATGTGAAACCAGCAATGCGCACCACAAAGGTTCTATTGGTGAGAAAACTTGCTATGATCTGTATCAGATAATAAGGGAGACCAATGCGATATGCTTTAAGTAGTAGTCCACTGTGCCACACCTTGTCGAATGCCTGGGCGATATCTAGGAATGCTGCTACGGTGTATTGCCTGTTTTCGAAACCTTGAATAATAGACTGCGTGATTCTGAGCAATTGGTGAGTGGTAGCATGCTTCGGGCGAAAGCCAAACTGAAAAGACGGAATTATCTGGTTATGGATCAAAAAATGAGAAATACGTTGATGAATAATCTTTTCAAAAAGCTTAGAAAGTGTAGGTAATAAGCTGATTGGTCTGTAACTTGAGGGAAGATTTTTTGGCTTGTTGGGCTTGTGGAAGACTATAATTTCCGCATGTTTCCATGTAGATGGAAAATGACCAATGCGCAGAGCAGCATTGAAGATTGATGATAAATAAGCTAGGGCTTTGTTTGTCAAATTCTTCAGCACAACGTTAGGGATAAGGTCATGACCGGGAGACTTTTTAACGGGAAGACGATGGATAAAGCGGGACAATTCACGTGGAGTAGTGAACGAAATTGTGCGCTGTAGGACGAAGTTGGTACTCAAGGAGTTCCCTGTCCACGGAAGAGGGAATATTAGAGTCAAGACAGGTGTTAGGCGTGAATGTACGCTCGTAGTGAGTAGCTAGAGCGTCACACCTGGCAGCAGAGTCACTCAAAAGGGTCCCTCAAAAGGGTTGATACCTGAAGAGGTGGAATCACTGTCGGCTCTCGGAGAATCCTCTTAGTGATGTTCCATAAGGTATGATCTCCGGGACGGATAGTGGCTAATTGTCGCTGGTACTCCTGAAATAGGTGTTGCTCTAGTGCGGTCCGTACTTGTCGAATGAGACTATTTAATCCTTGGCGCAGCCAGGGTAGACGCAGACGTTGCCACAATCGACGGATGCGATGTTTCTCTTGGATGAGTTGAGTAATATGGATAGGCAAGGAGGGGAAATGGCGAGGTTGAGGACTGCGGATAGTAGAGGATCGTACACTGGAAGAGAGCGCAGAGGTAAAATGGTGAACGGCAGTGTCTATGGCATCCGCAGTACCCAGTTGATAAGATGTGTGGAGTGCAGCATCCAGGTGTGTGCGAAAGATGTCCCAGTTGACAAAACCATCGATGAGATGCGGGATTTGTGGCAAAATATCAGGAGTGAGGTTAAATGTGACCAACACTGGACGGTGATCGGAATCGAGCGCTGGCAGTGTAGAAATCGATGCAGGTAATCGTATATTGCGATGTACCCCAATATCCAAAATGTCAGGAGCTACCTGTGGGTTGCCAGAATAGTAAGTCGGTTCTGTGGGAGCCAGTATGTGAAGACCAGTGGCATTAATAGTGTCAAACAGACGCCGTCCATTCGGGTTTGTGACTCTACAGCCCCAAGAAGTGTGCTTCGAGTTCAAATCCCCTAGCAAGAGAGTGCTGCTCTCTGCTGGGAAAAGGAGAGAGAAATAGTGTGTATTAAGCTTACTATTTGGGGGCTTGTAAGCACTCATTAGAACGAGATCGTTGCTATCGCGAAGAGAGAGTTTAACGCCCACTACCTCAAAACCGGGAATCACAGGTAGGAATATTTCATGATGAGTCAGAGAACGTTTAACTAGCACAGCTACTCCCCCAGAGGCGGAAGGTGCATTCCGATCAAATCTATAAATCCTGTAGCCTGGAACGGAGAAATGTTCATTCGGGAGATGAGTTTCGGTGATACAGGCAGCATCTATACTGTGCAAGCTGAGAAAGGCAGCGAAGGAGGCACGTTTAGTGCGTATGCCATTAGCGTTCCAGTTCAGGAGAGTGAGTGATGAGAGAGATGGCCTATTACACGCCACCATTTCGGAAAGTAGTTAGAGGAGCGTTTCGGAAACATTGTGTAAATTGTGGTAAGAGAGGAGTGAGGAACGTGGATAAAGAATTTAGAAGTTGAGTGAACAGGCTAATTAGCAGAGCCGAGAGAGATGAAGAGTCAGAGGGATCTTGTTGTGCAGTAGTACGCCTCGTCGAGGAAGCAGAAGTTACACTGGCATAAGTTGCTGGTGAAGAAGTTGGAGGTACTGGTGATGCAGCTGGGGGTTGTAATGGTTGCTGTGCAGGATGGTCTGATTGTTGTAGGGGACGGGAGCGGTGAGAATTCCCAGGCTGTTGCCTTGTGTTGCTATTTTGTGTTCTGGATTTCAGTTCTAAATAATGCCGACAACCTCGGTAGTTAGCTGGATGGTTTTCATGACAATGAACACACTGAGCTGGAGTGTCTCTCGGTTTAGTGCACTGTGAAAAGTGATGATTTTCTAGACAGCGAACACACCTCGGGGTCAGCTGACAATAGTTCTTTGTGTGACCGTAATTCTGACAGCGGGTGCATTGCGGTATGTCAGTGTTACGACGGCGATGTTCCACCTTAACAACACTGTAGAACAGGCGAGTTAGGTTGAGTATAGCTTTACCATCATCGCTGTTTAACAATTCCACCGCACAGAGAGGAATGGGTTGTTTCGACCGATTCATAAGTCGAGTGACCTTCCGCACTGGGTAGTTCTGTAAGCACAGTTCGTCATAGATTTCCTTATCAGTGAGCGAAGGAGGGATGTCTCGGATAATTACCGAGAAAAGCTTATCTGTCGGATTTCTGTAAGTGTAGTATTCCTGTTGTATGGAGCTGAAGTATGTAGTAAGTTTACGGAAATCGTCAGAAGTAGAGGGATGAACTTTAAGGATAGACCCGCGAAGCTCTGTGTGAAATTCAGAGGTAACATTATTTTTTAGATCTTGTAATAGAAGTTGATAGTTACCAATGTTGCGCAAGCAAATTGGTGGAACTTTTTCCTTAGGTGTCTCGGAGTTGCTTGTCTCGTTCATGGCTGTGTTGTCTTCCAGTAGTGCGAAGCGGTTGTGCGTGGAAACAGAGTAAGCATAGCGCGAGGCACTTGTTTGTTCTGATGGGGGAGCTGTACAGCGACGCTTACTCGGGCCAGCTGTGGCAGCAGCAGCAGCAGCGTATGCAGCAGCGCGACTAGAGCTGGTTGCAGGTGGACAGTTAGATGGGGCAGTCTCATGCATGTTAACATCGCTGGTTTTAGCGGTAACTGTAGCAGCAGTTGACGTGGTAAGATGTAGTTGTGACGGGCGTAAGGGTGATTGACGCACTGGTGAATTAGGATTAAAAGTATTGGTGCGAGAAACCTGGGTTGGCTGCGTAGACACTGGTTGAGCTTGCTGTAGAGGCACTGGTAACTGTGGGAGTTCACTAGTGGTATTATAAACCATATCGATAGCTGAGCGTACTAGATGGCCGGTGGTTTCCGGCGTGAGAGACATAATAGGTGAGGAAAGAAAAGAAAAAAACATAGAGAAAGAGAAAGAAACACACCTGTACCCAAAGGGCACTAGTACACGTTAGTAAAAGAACACTGTTTGCACTTATTGTGAAAATACAATTCACTAGAAGATATCGTATTCCACAGTTACACTGTACACTCACGGAAGCAGCGCGCACAAATAACGTCTGTCTGCCGCGACTGTCGGTACACGACTCTCACTATAAAAATCTGATGTGTTACACTCACGTGACCCTCTACTTTTGTAGAAACTATTGTTACCAACGTGAACGGAGCATTCGTTTAATGCAACCTGAGAAGTCTGGACTGGCAGAGCATTGTTTTGATAACGACCATAGAGCCAATTTTCGGGAGACGACCATCTTGGCAAAATGCAACAGTTACTGAGAGCGGAGAATTAAAGAGGCTTCGGCCATTTCCTCCGAGAGGAGCACACTTAATCGTGATGTTGGATTTCAGTTCAGTTCTTCTTGGAAATCGACCTTAAAAATGGAAATCCATCGATTGACACAATTTTCTATACTCACGCCATCTCCTGACCTGGTATTTAATTTACTGAAAACAGTCTTTTGTTCAGTAATGCAAATTTTGATAGTGTTTTGTCTTTGTTTATAATTGTGTTATATCCAGTGTTTCATTTTGTGGTTATAACATTTTATAAATATCCTGATAATGGAAGAGATGTACACTCCCGGAACGTTGATAGCTAATTATCTTTTCACCTTGTTAGCTGCCCGAGAATAAAGTGAGTATAAAACCCCATTTTAAGTCCCAGAAAATATGCAATAAAATAACTTTTGCAGGTATTTATCTCGTTAACACGACGCACACAGAAGAATAAGCGTATGGAAGAATAGTTTGGACAAAAGTGGATAGACAAAATCACGGGAATGTAACCAATCATATTTTAGGTCAACAAATATTAACCTCATAACGATTTGTACTCTCCAGACAGATTTGAAACTAATGATGAGTATGAATTAAAGCAACTATGTGCAGTTAATCTGTACTGCATGAAGTACATAAGCTTGGTGATGTTTTTAAATAAATAGGTGTTAATTGTTTTCTATTAAGAAAGGAAATACCAAAGGGTCAAAGACATTTCCGCATAAAGTTTTTGCAAGACACTTTAGCAGGTTAAAGAAATTTGTCATTTTTACTATCAATTTACTTGATGCATCTATTCATTACAAATCTTTGTTAAGCATATAATATAATAAACACTATAAGTGACTGTATTAGACGTTGGTTTTATAACGAAACAAAAATGGGCTAGCTGCATAGCTCAGCAGTAGGAGGACCTGGCTACTGTGCGAGGCGTCCTGGGTTCGATTGTCGGCCGGGGAGGGGAATATCGCTATAGCCAAGATTATTCCCACAGCAGTTAAGGCAGTGGCAACTTAAAATCTGTGCGTCTTGTTTCAAAGCATTCCTCACCCCGTACTATTTTAGCCGGAGTGCCCCAGAGTAGCGTACTTGCGCCTCTTCTTTTACAGTCTGCTGACATGCCTGAGCTTCCTGCAACAAGTACCGCACTGTTTAATTAGAGCCAACTGAAAAATTCAATGCCATGGCCGGGATTTGAACCACGGATCTACTGGTTTCCGTCCAGTCGTTCTGACCCTTGAGCTACCATGGTCAACGTGCCTTCCTGACATTAAATTCTCCAATTGACTCATTATATTTCCCGGTGGACCACTTAAGGTTCTCATATTTGAGACAACTAATTGTGGCGACTTACTATTGTAAGTACTTAATTACCAGGATTTTTATCGTAGATTATTTTTTTAATGTAAATTTATATTGAGGAATTAATCCTTAAAGAATTAATCCTTTTAAATACATCACTCCGGTATATGGGTGATTTTTGATTAATTAGAGCCAACTGAAAAATTCAATGACATGGCCGGGATTTGAACCACGGATCTACTGGTTTCCGTCCAGTCGCTCTGACCCTTGAGCTACCATAGTCAACGTGCCTTCCTGACATTAAATTCTCCAATTGACTCATTATATTTCCCGGTGGACCACTTAAGGTTCTCATATTTGAGACAACTAATTGTGGCGACTTACTATTGTAAGTACTTAATTACCAGGATTTTTATCGTAGATTATTTTTTTTAATGTAAATTTATATTGAGGAATTAATCCTTAAAGAATTAATCCTTTTAAATACATTACTCCGGTATATGGGTGATTTTTGATTAATTAGAGCCAACTGAAAAATTCAATGCCATGGCCGGGATTTGAACCACGGATCTACTGGTTTCCGTCCAGTCGCTCTGACCCTTGAGCTACCATGGTCAACGTGTTTGCTGTTTGCACTGTTTGCTGACGATATAGTCATCTTTACCTCGCACTTCTCTATTGAAACTGCCGTTGCATTCATACAATCTTTCCTGGACATTTTCCTGCACTGGTTATCTCGCTGGCGTATCGCACTTAATCAAAGCAAATGTCTTCTTAAGCTTTTCACCTTGCGCAGGCCTGCTGCTCCGGCAAATATACGACTCTATAACACTGAAGTCCCCTGGTTACCTTGTGATTGTGCAGTCAAATATCTTGGCGTCCATCTTGATCGTCGGCTGACATGGAGTACACATATCAAAAGCAAATTAAATCAAGCCTATGCTCGTCTTCACAAGTTGTATCCCATACTCAGCCGCAAATCCTCTTTACGAGTCGAATGTACGCTGCTACTATACAAGAGTATTCTACGACCACTTCTATATGCCAGTCCTGTATGGGGATGTGCTTCACCTACTCATATTCACCAACTCCAGGTGTTTCAAAACAGGATGCTACGATTGTCTGTGAACGCCCCGTGGTACAGCTGCATAGAGAACTGGACATAGCATTAATGAGTACATCTCTACAACGACAAGCAGATTGTTTGTTCACCTTCCTTATGTATCAGGTGCTTTATTCTTCCAACTGGGACGTCGTCTTGATGCTGCACCAAGACTGAAGGCACGCTTGCCACAGGACATTTTATTTCTATAATATTTATTCTGTAATGAAGAAGTTATTTAATTTATACTCACACTAATCAGGCCAGCTTGCTTGAGGACTCTAATAGGAGTATCCTCTTCCCTGTATACTTTAATTTTATTATGTATATTATGTATATAGCTCCAAAATTTGTATAGCACCAACTGTGTTGAGCAATTGAAATAAAAATTCAACCCCCCCCCACAAAAAAAGAAACAAGAAAGAAAAAGAAAATATTAGCTGCAGAAACTTAGTAAAATGTTTTAGAAGATCAGAATCGGTGATCTACCGAAAATAGTAGTAAGGTTGGCTGCACTAGCTCAGTCTTATTCTGAAGTAGGGAAGCGAGCTTTCTGTTGGAGTTACCCGTATTTTACTAAGAGTTGTTGACTCACCAGTTTCCTCATTGCTAAACACTTGTAATCAGCGAGGAGATTACCAGAGAGTATATGAAGCCAAAAGTTGAGGTTTTATGCGGGGAATGAACCAGGATATAACGCAGAAGCTTCAAGGTCAGTAGATCAGTATGCACAATGTGTGCCAGAAGGCAGTATGTTTCCTAGCGGTGGGCTAACATACTAACCAGAGCGGCCTGGACAACAAAGTCGCTTATTTTCCGGCCTTGCTAAGGGCATTTTGTCGGTTTTCAACTTGAAATTTTAAATTGTCCGCAAGCATTGCCAGAAAAGTTTGTCATTAATCTCTAGTGCCATATCCAGGAGATAAAACGAGACCAGTTCTCCATTTCAAAAGATGCTTTTACTGACGATTACAGAACGAAAATCCTTTCCTATTAAGTGATATTCAAACCTGCAATGTAATTTATTACTACATCATTCGGTTAGAATATGTAAAAATTATGTAAAAACTTTTCAGAAACTGTGCTAGAAATTTTACAGAGGGATAAGTGATAAGTAATTTCTCTAAGTGAAAGTTTTGCATAAAAATATTTCCGGAATCTGTTTCATGCCAATAGGAAATGCTGTGCTCTGAAAAATAGCGGATTCAGTTTCTATATGCTTACGAGGGTGTTCTGAACAGTTTCCGTCCCAATAAAGACACAAGACACTTTTTCAGACTTTTTATTTTATTTTATATTTTTCAACATAGTCTCCTTGTAACTCTACACACTTCTCCCAGCGATGCTACCATCTCTGTAACGCGTCCAAATAGTACTCGGAGTTTTTCAACATAGTCTCCTTGTAACTCTACACACTTCTCCCAGCGATGCTCCCATCTCTGTAACCCGTCCACATAGTACTCGGCATTTTTCAACATAGTCTCCTTGTAACTCTACACACTTCTCCCAGTAATGCTCCCATCTCTGTAACACGTCCAAATAGTACTCGGCGTTTTTTAACATAGTCTCCTTGTAACTCTACACACTTCACCCAGCGATGCTCCCATCTCTGTAACCCGTCCAAATAATACTCGGCGTTTTTCAACATAGTCTCCTTGTAACTCTACACACTTCTCCCAGCGATGCTCCCATCTCTGTAACACGTCCAAATAGTACTCGGCGTTTTTTAACATAGTCTCCTTGTAACTCTACACACTTCACCCAGCGATGCTCCCATCTCTGTAACCCGTCCAAATAATACTCGGCGTTTTTCAACATAGTCTTCTTGTAACTCTACACACTTCTCCCAGTAATGCTCCCATCTCTGTAACACGTCCAAATAGTACTCGACGTTTTTCAACATAGTCTCCTTGTAACTCTATACACTTCACCCAGCAATGCTCCCATCTCTGTAACCCATCCAAATAGTACTCGGAGTTTTTCAACGTAGTCTCCTTGTAACTCTACACACTTCTCCCAGCGATGCTGCCATCTCTGTAACCCGTCCAAATAGTACTCGGCATTTTTCAACATAGTCTCCTTGTAACTCTACACACTTTTCCCAGCGATGCTCCCATCTCTGTAACCCGTCCAAATAGTACTCGGAGTTTTTCAACGTAGTCTCCTTGTAACTCTACACACTTCTCCCAGCGATGCTGCCATCTCTGTAACCCGTCCAAATAGTACTCGGCATTTTTCAACATAGTCTCCTTGTAACTCTACACACTTCTCCCAGCGATGCTCCCAACTCTGTAACCCGTCCAAATAGTACTCGGTGTTTTTCAACGTAGTCTCCTTGTAACTCTACACACTTTTCCCAGCGATGCTCCCATCTCTGTAACCCGTCCAAATAGTACTCGGAGTTTTTCAGCGTAGTCTCCTTGTAACTCTACACACTTCTCCCAGCAATGCTCCCATCTCTGTAACCCGTCCAAGTAGTACTCGGCGTCTTTCTCGGCAAAATAATTGTTCACGAAAGTGATTGCCTTTTCATTTGACGAGAATCTCTGTCCTCCGAGCGCAGTTTTCAGACGAGGTAACAAAAAGAAGTTCCCTGGGTCTTGATCTGGCGAGTAAGGCCGATGGTCAAGCAGTTCAAACCATAATTCGCGGACTTTCGCCATTGCAACCGCTGAGGTGTTGTTTTAGTGAAACATGATTTTATTTTTCTGCAAATATGGCCATTTTTGTTCAAGTTTTGCCTTCAGCTTGTTAAGTGATGATGCGTAGTAAGTTCCTGTAATGGTTTTTCCATTTTGAAGAAAATCGATTTAAATAACTCCATGACTACGAAAAACAGTCTTTATCACTTTCCCAACTGAAAAAGGCAGTTTTTTGTAGCCAATTCCCGCTTTGCAGTTCACTGTTTGGACTGTATTTTTATTTCGGGCGTATAATGGTGTATCCAAGTTTCATCTGCAGTAGTTAATCGGCGCCAAAACTCGGATTTATTGCGCCTAAACTGCGCCAACAGAAGGTTGCAAATGTTCATTCCAACACATTTTTGGTCTAACGTGATCAAACGCGGCACCCAACGGGCGGGCAGATTTCTCATGTCTAAATGTTTTTTTAATATGTGACAAACACGTTCTTTTGACACGTGCATAGCCTCTGTTATCTCTCTCATTTTAATTCGGCAGTCGTCTAGCACCATTTGGTGATCTTTGGCGATGTTTTCTTCGGTAGATGCAGTTTTTGGACGTCCCGAACGTTTATCATCTCCTAAGCTCTTAAGCCACCTTTAAATTGAGCTGCCCAAAATTTCACTGTAGTAAATGATGGTGCGGAGTCCCCATACACAGAATCCAACTCATCTTTGATTCGCGTAGGCGTATTGCCTTTCTAAAGCAAATAGTTATTGACAGCTGGATACTCGATTTTGTCCATTTTTATAAGAAACACATGAACTCACGCAAGCGACTGTTACATAACAACTGAGCGTACAAAATGGCTGAAACTTTTGTAAGTAACTGCCAACAGATGAGCAATAAAACTAACTAGCTTTTATTTATGAGTGCTGCCATCTTCATGTTGAGGTCGAGACTTTTCAAATCACCCTCGTATGTATTTTTTTTCCTTTTCAGCTCAATAAAATGAAGTATTCATAATGATTCTTACTGTAAACTTAGCACAGCATTTTATTGACATGTACAAAAGCTAATCTGCAGACCCATAATTATGTATTGAATAATATGAAACAGAGTCGAAACATTTTATTTGAAATGTAAAACTTTCAAAAAAGAGTATTGCCAAATCTTAAACGCAACCACTGCATTTTTTTAATTTACTTTAAGTTATATCGGACGATGAATAAAATGGGTGAAGTGATGTTCAAATGAGTTCGGGGTCCATGCAGCTTAGAGTTACCCGAAATTCGTCTATCAGGATAAAGAGAAAACCCCGGAAAATCCTTATGCGGTAACTCACCCCAACCGAGATTCGAACCCGGACCTCTTGAACGTGAGGCAGACACGCTACCATCTATGCTACGGGGGTGGTCAGAAAATGTGTTTGCTGAAATTAAATCCACACATTGCGTCCTCAAAGGTCGATTCACCTTTATTTTGATGTATTCCACTTCGTATTCATGTAGCACGCTCGTAAAGCTATTCTAAGTTGATTGGTATGTAATTTACATAAAATTAGAACTTTCTAGCTTTATTCTTAATTTAATCGGTATGAGATTGGTAATTCTTTAAATTACACGTAAAATTACCATCATATTAAGATTTGCGTATTTAAAATACTAACGTTATGTTATAATCATTAGAAACTATTAGGAAGTGATGGCAACTGTTTTGTTAAGGTACTTTAGACTAATGTTTCAATGAGGCGCAATTGTTTAATTTTCATATGGTTATCTCACCATGGTAACTCAAGCAGTAAGTTTCGGAACGTTAGCCGAAAATGCTTACTGCATGTCCTGAACTGTGATTAAACTTTCCACGTAGAGTTTATTATAGTTTCGCTTCCAATTATTTTGTTTAAATTTATAGTGAATAATTCTTGAATCATCTTACATATAAGCTTCATAAAACTAGGAAGCCATAAAACGGTGCTCTAATATTAATAGAGTAAACTTACGTAAGCCAGTATGGCAACATTACGAACTCTTTCCCCAGATGTATATGTCTTTATGATTTCGAAATACTTGTTCTGATAGTTGTGCTAGTAATAATAAACCACAGTTTCACAACACTAATGTGTTGCTGAACTCATTACGCAGTCACTTATGTGGATTTCTGCATATACGGATAATGCCAGTTTCCATTTACGGTATTTCAAATTTAGATTGTATAGAAACAAATTAGAAACTCAATAGTGGGCAGTTTGGATATTATTTACTTTGCAAAAAACGAGTAAAGGAAGTACTTTAATGGCATCTATATAGTAAAATTTGCTGTCGATGTGTATTAAATCACAAGACATTGCATTGCATGTATACATGGCATTATGCAAAGTTTGAGAGACAACTTGATAACATATTTAATGCATTATATATAATGGGGATAGGTTAACAGAACAAATTTCTACCTATATTGGACTAAGACAAGGGTGTAGCTAATCACCTAATCTTTTTGGTATATATAGAGAAGATTTTAGTAGACCCAGGAATCAAAATAAGAGAAAATATTTATATTAATACCCTGCTGTTTGCGGATGACCAAATATTGATTCATCGGAATGAAAATCAACTGCAAAACTCAATGTATATTCTAAATAATATAGTACAAAAGCATAATTTTAAAATATCAGAAAAGAATTATGGCTTTTATAGAAAATTATAATGTAAGATCAAAAATTGTTTTAGGAAATAAATATCGAGTTTTAAATATTTAGGATGTAACATAAGTCTTAGAAACAATGCTGATATGGAAGAAAAAGTAAACAAATTCCGAGAAATATGTCGGACAATCTAAAGAAGTCTTAAAGACAGAGTAACAAGGGATACAAGAATGAAAATGTATAAGGCAATGGTTATTCCAACTTTACTATATGGAAGCGAAACATGGCTGCCAACACAAAAGGACTTAAATAAAATACAGACTGCAGAAATGGAATTTTTAAGAAGTGTTAAAGGTTGTACAATATTGGACAAAATAAGAAATGAGGATATTAGAAAGGGATTAGAAATCGAACCAATCCATGACAAAATATCAGAACGAAGGCAACAATGGCATGAACATATATTAAGAATGGAGGATGGAAGATATCCAAATGCAGTATTAAACTATAATCCAAAAAGGAAGAAGAGATAGAGCACGACCCAGGAAACGCTGGAGTTATATATGAAGCCGGAACGGGAGATATGTCCAAACCATGGAGTGAAGAAGAAGAAGAAGAAGAAGAAGAAGAAGAAGAAGAAGAAGAAGAAGAAGAAATATAAATATAGTCCTGCGCCGTGGCATAGCGGGTTAAGGCAGATTGCCTTGGTCCCTGGCCACGGAAAGCGGCCCGGGTTCGATCCCACCCACGTGGTGGGGATTTTATGTCCCGGGTATAGGACCGGTGCCCACTCAACATCGTGTCGCCCGCCTCGGTGGCGTAGATGGTAGCGTGTCTGCCTTACGCTCAAGAGTTCCCGAGTTCGAATCTCGGTCAGGGTGAGTTACCTGGATAAGGCTTTTTCCGGGATTTTCCGTTATCCTTAAAGACGAATGTCGGGTAGCTCTAAACTCCATGGATCCCGGACTCATTTGAGCATCATTTCACCAATTTCATTCCCGATGTGAGTTAATGTTGGAGGCATAAATTGCCCCCTTCATTAAAAAAAAAAAAAAAAAAAAAAAAAAAAAAAAAAAAGGTCTTACATCAGGCCCTTCAACCCCGAAACAATGATGAAGGAAATTATGGGAACAAGAAGTGAGGTGTAGTAAAATCCTGTTTTTGTTCCATTTATACCCCGCCTTTAACTGCAATGGTCATATCGGTGGCTGTTGTCCTTTGGGACATATGGCCTATTGGCGATGCTGTTGACTCTGTACGTTGGGCTGCTGGTACTTTGGTGTTTTAATCATTAGATCACTCACACATTCGCATTCTCATTCACACTTTCAGACTTTCGGTAAGATGGGTAATCATCTTGGTGGGAGAGAAATCCCCCCCCCCCCAGTCGGAAATCGAATGCGGGACCCCCTCACACAACAGTCAGGTGCTCTACCGAGGTAGTAAATTTATATTAGAAAAAAATAGGCATTGGGGACTTATGGAGAGTGCAGGAGTCAAATGATAGCGGTTTTTGGAAGGAAGTGAGAAACAGAATACAAGACGTTCGCTTGTTCTTCTGCACCAATTGAAGAAATATAAAGCAGTACTTCACTTGAATATGTGTAGTTACAAAAAGCCAAAAGGAAACCGTAAACAAAAACCTTAAAATCATAGGCAGCTACCTCTCCCAACATTCTTAATTAAACTCATAGAAAATCCCGGGGCAGAAACAACTGTTTAAATTCATCCAAACAGGATTCGAGCGCGCGCCCCACCCATGCATATACCGCTAATTAAAGCGACTCTCGAGGTGACTGCGCCCGCTTTCGGTGAATGTCTCGGCTTCGAGATTACACGGAAGAAATTATTTCAAGGAATTGGTTTATGCAATTCGCTTAATGATTTCATTTAATCGAATCTGTTGGCATCAGAGAAAGGTTTGTAGGTGACACGGATATTGAGCAAACCACACCTGTATACACGTCTTGATGCATGCGTACCAACCTATATGTGGGTTAATATTGCACTAAATAGTCAGAGCAGCACAGCTGCTAACAGGCTTTTGACCCTCTGAAAAATTGCCATAACCATAAACCTCAGTCCACTTTCCTATTCGTCTTGGCAAATGTACATAGAGCTAATTGCTTAATGCTTTAACTGTTCCAATGCAGAATCCACTAATGGAAGTATGTGATATAGTCGTACGTGGCGGCGTGATACTGCAGAAGGAGAACTATTAGCTTGGATGAGAACAGGAATAATACTTCTAAGAGGGATAAGAGGTAAGGAAAAGGGAATTTGTGAATTGTGTGGGGGGAAAAGAAAGCATAGAACACTATGTAACAGAATGCGAGGAGGTTGCAGTGTGGAGAAGAAAGGTGTGGGAGAAAAAAGTGGGAGAAATTAGAGAAGAGGGTAATAGCTATAGCAATGTTAACGGGCATGGAGGAAAATAAGGTAAGAAGTATTGGTGAGTTCTTGCATAAATTATAAGAAAAATGGGCAAGAAATGTAAAGAATATAAGAAAGGAACATGACGGGGAAGAAAGGGGCTAATTAAGTATGTTTGAAGTTTGTATTTGTATATATTTCTCATCTTTCTTCTACATACAATTTCATTGACATTAATAACATTTCTTTTACATTAATAACATTTCTTTTACACACCCTTTCTTTCTTATTCACCCTTTCTACCTGCTTGCCTCGAGTCTCGGTCTCAATACACACCAAGGCGGCCCGGGTTCGATCCCAGGCGACCGCAAAGTGAGAATTGTGGTGGACAACACGGCGCTGGGGCGGGTTTTCTCCCGAAACTCCGGTTTCCCCCGCCATCTCATTCCACCGGTGCACCATCTTCATCTCATGCAGTGTCACCGCCTGCGGTGCCGTATACTCAATACACATAACCCCTGGTTTTCCGTGTATTGATGACCCTCCTCTCCCTTGTATCCCTCGTTCTAGTTTTTTAGCCCTTAATTGTTATCTTTTTTACTTGTTCCATTAACTACAATGCTTATATCGGCGGCCGTTTTCCTTTGGAACATGGGTTTTAATCATTAGATCACACACACATTTATACCCCGCCTTTAACTACAATGGTCATATCGACGGCCGTTCTCCTTTGGAACATATCGAAGATGTTAACTCGTATTCGTTGGGTTTTAATCATTAGATCACGTACACATTTATACCCCACCTTTAACTACAATGGTCATATTGGCGGCCGTTCTCCTTTGGAACATATCGAAGGTGTTAACTCATATTCGTTGGGTTTTAATCATTAGATCACGTACACATTTATACCCCACCTTTAACTCCAATGGTCATATCGGCGGCCGTTCTCCTTTGGAACATATCGAAGATGTTAACTCGTATTCGTTAGGTTTTAATCATTAGATCTCGCACATATTCACATTCTCATTCATACTTCCAGGCTCTGGGGAAGATGGCGAATTATCTTGGTCGGAGAAAAATCCCCACCCCCACCGCCGGGAATCGAACCCGGGACCCCTAGCACGGCAGGCAGGTACTCTACCGACTGAGCTACGGGGCCAGCATTAATTGTTATTTATTCTTCATCAATCTTAACCATTTCTCTCTAACTTTCCCCAGATATTCACCTATATTTCTTATATTCTTTTCTCTTTCAATAATAACATTTCTTTTATTATTAATACCTCCCCCTCATCCCTAAAACTGCCCCACTTTTGTTGCCAAATTTGTTCTCTCCATATCTTTGTTTGCAGTAAAGTAGACTATGCCAATCTGTATTCTCTTCTCCACACATTGGGCATTTCCCTGTATCCTTTTCATATCTAATACATTTCAATAATTAAGTAACAGTGAGGTATGGAGGTTAAGAGCTACCTGGCAGAGCAGAAGACCAGGGTGTCATGTAAGCCAAGGTAGCAACAAGGTAAAGACAAATAAATGTAGCCTAAAGTTGTAAATTGTAAAATTTTGGAATATACACAATAAATCTAATCTAATCTAAATATTCCAACCAAAAATTCAGTACTCAGAATTCACCGAAATACGTAAATTGGAATTGCGATTGGGATTTCGTTAGGGAGGGGATTCGGTACGCAGGCAACCATGCGGGGCCCATTGTACCTATACCCCCAAGTGGGGCACCCCGGGAGGAAGGATAAGGTGAAGCAGACAGAGGGTGGCCCAGCCAATGAGCCACGACAGTACAGAGGGCAGGGTTCCTACAGTTTACTTGGATAGAGGCTTCCCCCGACAGGCCAGGGCAACGAACTCGCTCCCCTACAGGGGAACGGTAATGAGCCCAGCAGCCGAGCCCCAAAGTTCTCTAGCTGGCGGTCACGAAGTAATCCCAGCAGAGGAGCGGAGATCGGCAACCGACCTAGTAGTTTTCCTCACAGCATATCATCCTGCCATGCACCGCCGATACACCCGCCGACACTTCTACCCTGAAAGAGGCCACCAGATGAGAGATGACGTGAAATAATAATTGAGATAAAATGGAGGGACAGAAAATTCGGGGATGTAATTAACCTACGCAGCATTCACCTAGCAACCCGGGAAAACCCCCGAAAATACCCCATAGGTCAGGTAGGTCGGCTACGGTAATCGAACCCGGGCATCCTGTATGCGGGCTACAGACGCAATCACCTGAGCAATTCCGCTCGGTGAAATATGTAAATAGAAATAAAAAAATGGTCATCTAGCACCATTTGGTGAAGTTCGGCGATATTTTCGTAGGTAGTTGCAGTTTTTGGACGTCCCGAACGTTCATCGTCTCCTTAACTCGTACGGCCCCGTTTAAGTTCCGCTGCCCAAAATATCACTATTGTAAATAGTGGTGCTGATTCCCCATACACAGAATCCAACTCATCTTTGATTTGTGCAGGCGTATTGCGTTTCAAAGGCAAATATTTGTTGACAGCTCGATACTCGATTTTGTACATTTTCATAAAAACACTCATCAACTCACTCGAACGACTGTTACATAACGAGTGAGCGTCCAAAATGAAATTTTGGTGAATAACTGTCAACAGAAGAACAACGAAATTCACTAGCGTTTATTTACGAGCGCTGCCATCTTCTTGTTGAGCTCGGAAACTTTTCAGACCACCCTCGTAAATACGAGGGCTGTTCAATAAAGAATGATCACATTCTATTTTTACAACGTACCTTTACTCATCCTCATAATTTTTATGGCCCTTCTCAAAATAGTCTCCCCTGAATGCGATGTACTTGTCCCAGCGTTTCTCCCAGTCTTCAAATACATGCAGGAAACCATTTTTTTGAGAGATCCTTTAAAGTAACCTCCGCAGCCTTTACCACTGCTTCTGATGATGGATAATGCCTCCCACGAAGGCGTTTCTTCAAGTTAGGGAATAGAAAAATGTCACATGGGTCTAAATCCGGACTATAGGGAGGGTGAGGGATGCACTTCACGTTAATTTTTGCAAGATATTCAGCAACAACATTAGCAATATGCAGCCGCGCATTATCGTGGTGCAGCATCCAGCCTGCTTCACGGAAATGTGGTCTTTTGCGCCTCATATGGACTTGCAATGTTTTCAGGACATCCCTGTAGTATTGTCTAGTTACTGATGTGTGTGCAGGTACAACATGCTGATAAACCATTCCATGAATATCAAAGAATGAGATGGCTAAACTTTTCCAGCAGAAGCAACCACTTTTGCTTTTTTGTGGGGTTTAGTGGTGAAGGAGATTTCCACAGAGAGCTTTGCTGTTTGCTGTTAGGATCAAAATGGTGTAGCCAGCTGTGATTACGTATCAAAGAAACTCCGGATCATCCTCTAACATCAACTTTAACTGCATGCAGACCTGTATGTGAATGTCCTTTTGTTCGGGAATGAACAGTCGTGGAACCCATCGCGCACAATCACGTCTCATGTGTAATGTTTCTGTCACCAACGTGTGGGTGGTACCCAATGAAATGTTCAGTATTTCAGAAAGTGATCTTAAGGTAATTCGTCGATCCTCTCTCACAATGGTAGCAGTACTGTTAATGTTTTATTCCGCAAGAGCAGTAACTGGAGCACCGGGACCACCTTCCTTTGAAATTGATCGTCTTCCCTCTTTAAACATTTTAAGCCACCTTCTAGCTGTGCTGTAGGGAAGAACAGACTCTGCATTGGCCTCCTGTAACATTGTATAGGCCTCAACTGAAGATTTGTTGAGACGAAAGCAGAATTTCAAAGCCGCATATTGTTCCTCGCGTGTTACCTCCATTGTAGCGGTAGGCGATACTGAACATTTCTGAACTTGGCTGGTTCTCACAGGCGGGAACCAGGAGTACCAACAATGAAACTAGTACGGCGTGTTTGTTTCACATTAAGCTAACAGAATACAATAAGTTTGAATTTTAGTGCGAAAAATTATGATCGTAAAAGATTATGATCATTTTTTATTGAACAGCCCTCGTAAATTGAATATAGACACATTATAGGGTATAGTATATGAACCTTGACTATAATTGTGATGCATTACGGATAGCACAGAACACCAAACAGGACAATTCAAAAAGGTAATCCAAGATGAAAATTCTTACCAAGGAAAATTTATACACCCAACAATCGTGGGGAATCCTTTCTCCTTATTAAATTTATGACACATCAAATACTATATATTTTAACAACTTGATGCCTTCATCTTTCTTAAACTTGTCCTTATTTTCTAATAGTCGTTAATAATCACGTAATTTGTTTTTTAACCTTTAATGGTGTTAAAGGTTAATTGTATCGGTACAAAAAGGACTAGTAACATTTACGTAAAATGCCAGTTTGTAAGTGGAAATCACTACAACATTATCAGTGATGACAAAGACGGATGACCACGTGTAAACAAGATTTCAGATATATACCTGATTACATATGCATGGGAAGAAGCCACCACTATTCTCATTAATAAATAATAAATAAATTTTAATAAGTAAATAAAAATAAATATGCGCAGTTAATCTACTGTGACGCTAATGCTTGCTTTTGTCTCGTAGGTCAATGTCATCCATAGGTCACGAGAGAGCCCGCTTCTAATGTTCTTATAGGTACGCCTTTTCTTTTCGGCGATGTTGAAGATAATCCCTCGAAGTTATTTTTATTACGTTCACGCTACAAGCAAGATTTATGTGCCAGAGGTGAGATGAGCGGTCTTATAAATAAGAAACGTGTTAGAAACGCAAACACACACATACAATGAACTTCTTTAAACTGTTCTATCACGTCACGCATACCTCTGTGCATTAAGTGAAATCTTATCCTTTTTGGTGTAATAAGGCATGTGGCCTTGTGCAAGCGGCTATAAACGCTAGTCATATGTGGCTTAGGACCGACCGCAAAGCGAACTTGGCAGCCTGCAGTGCTCCTTAACGGTATGTAACTCTCTGCATATTAATTAACATTTTGGGTTCTTATTGTAACAATGATGTACAGAAATAGTGTATGTACATCTGTAAGGTTCAACATGGACTATAAATACAAGTGTTGCTCAATAAATAATGATAATAATTTTAGTTAATTGATTAGCCTTATGTATTTATTTAGCATTTAATTTCTGTACAGAAATATTTGCTTTTTCAAGATACAGTACAAACAATACAAACTAGAAATTCAGAAAATACAGAATTAATTCTGCACTCAATAATCAGATTAAATTGTATCAATGTCAAGAAATACAGAAAACTTACATGAATTGTCAACCATTAGTATCATAAAATTATTCTCATGTAATCATTTACTCTACTTATTCTGGTGTCTAAAATATTCAAAGAACTCTTGAGTACTATAGAAGCACTGATTTATTAAAAATGATTTCACATCTCTTCTGAATCTTTTCTTATCATTGTTTTTTATTTTCTTTAAGATTAAGTTATACATGTGAACCCCTTTATGAAGTACTGAGTTAAGTTTTTTATTTGATCTTGATCCCAGTATATGTAATTTAGTATTATTCCTAGTATACTGTTCATGAATAGTGTTATTTGTTTGAAAATATTGTATGTTGTTGTTTATAAAGCATACGGTTTCTAAGATATACAGACATGGCAGAGTTAGTATATTATTTTCCTTAAAATATTTCATACAATGAGTCCCTTTACTTAAATTGAACATTCTTCTTATTAATTTCTTTTGTATTACAAATAAATCTTTTATTTCGGTAGCTGATCCCCAGATAAAGATACCATATGCAAGATAAGACTGCACATATGAATAGTAAATCAGCTTTAATGTTTGTGTATTACAAATTTTCCTTAGCACTGATATTATGTAGTGGACTTTATTAATTTTTGCAGTAATATACTGAATATGCGGCTTCCAGCTTAAAAATTTGTCAATAATTACCCCCCAAAAATTTGTTTCATTGGTATACTGTATTACCTCATTGCCAAAAGCGATTACAGGAGCTATATTAGCTTCATTTCTATTTGATAGTGAAATATGCATACTTTGTGTCTTTTTAATATTAAGTAGTAATTTATTATTAGTTAGCCAATGCATCATATTTGTCATCACAGTATTAGCATAATGTTGCAATTCAGAATTATTGCAGCCTCTGATTATTATATTAGTGTCGTCAGCATATAGAATAGTTTCTGCATGGGGAATATTAAGTGGAAGGTCATTAATATATACTAGAAAAAGCAGTGGTCCCAGGATAATATAGCCATATATAGGCTAAGTATAGGCCTCAACTGAAGATTTGTTGAGACGAAAGTAGAATTTCAAAGCCGCATATTGTTCCTCGTGTGTTACCTCCATTGCAGTGGTAGGCGATAATGAACATGTCTGAACTTGACTAATTCTCACAGGCGGGAACCAGGAGTACCAAAAATGAAACTACTACGGCCTGTTTGTTTCACATTAAGGTAACAATGTATAATATTGAATTTTAGTGTGTAAATTATAAACGTAAAACAATTATAATCATTTATAGATAGTCAACATGAAAAATTCAATGCCATGGTCGGGATTTGAGCCACGGATCTCCTGGTTTCCAACCAGTCGCTCTTATCCTTTGAGCTACCATGGCCAACGTGCCGTCCTGACACTAAATTCTCCATTTGACTCATATATTTCCCTGGTAGACCGAGATACTTACTATCGTAAGTACTTTAGTCCCAGGCTTCATCATGAAACTCTTCTTATTTTAGTTAATTGATGGAAATTAATCATTTCTCCACACTAGCCATATATAGGCTAAGGTTTTTTATAGATAGAGTCAACATGAAAAATTCAATGCCATGGCCGGGATATGAACCACGGATCTCCTGGTTTCCATCCAGACGCTCTTACCCTTTGAGCTACCATGGCCAGCGTGCCATCTTTTTTTAATTTATTCAATGATCGATCAGCAGTACATGCTTTACAGATTCTTGTTAACTAATTGAATCTTTATGAACTATATAATAACATGTAAGGAAAACCAAGTTTGCTCCTATTATCTATTTAACACTGTGAAACAAGAGAGAAAAAAAAGCAGTTAGTAAAAAAGTAATCAAAGAGATAAGAACAACAGTCATTGTGAAACAATATTCATAGTTTTTTCATTCAGAGTCACTAAGGAGGAGATCCTGTGGGAGTCGTCTCTTCAGGCGTGTGGGCTGGCGGGTTCGTACGCCGATGTCGTACATCACAGCTCCTGGAACATCTGGCAGGTTTGAGAAGAAGCGAGAGGCGATCTGACGTATGTACTGGTGAAGAGGAAGTAGACCAAGTTCTTTATGCAGTTGTTGATTTCTTACGTACCAAGGGGCATCCGTGGCGATGCGCAGAAATCGATTTTGCAGGACCTGTAGCCTTCGGAGATGAGTGTTGCTAGCCGAACCCCATACCTGGGAAGCATATGTGCTAAGTGGCCGGACAAGAGATTTGTAGAGAAGCAGAGAGCATTCAATCCCAAGAAGAGTGTGTCTGTGAAGTAGCGAGCCAAGTTTTGAAAGTCGTCCTGATGCCAACGAGATAAGTCAATCAATATGGGCTCGCCAAGTAAGTTTACTGTCCAGCATTACTCCAAGGTATTTGACGGAGGTGGTAGGAGGTAGCCAGGGAATTGATTCATACTTAATATGCAATTCGGGAGAGTTGGAGATGCGACGTAAGCTAAAAATCTTAGCTGCAGTCTTTTGAGTGTTAAGACGTATGCGCCAAGTATCGAACCATTCCACGAGGCAGTCGGACGTGCCATCCTGACATTAAATTCTCCATTTGACTCATATATTTCCCTGGTAGACCACTAGGGGCTCTCGCATCCGAGATTCTTACTATCGTAAGTACTTTAGTCCCAGGCTTCATCATTAAACTCTTCTTATTTTAGTTAATTGATGGAAATTAATCATTTCCCCACACTAGCCGTATATAGATTAACTAAAGTAATAAGAGGTAAATGATGAAGCCTGGGACTAAAGTACTTACGATAGTAAGTTGCCACAAACGGTGTATCTCAGATGCAAGAGCCCTTAGTGGTCTACCGGGGAAATATACGAGTCAAATGGAGAATTTAATGTCAGGACGGCACGTTGGACATGGTAACTCAAAGGGTAAGAGCGAATGGACGGAAATCAGGAGATCTGTGGTTCAAATCCCTGCCATGGCATTGAATTTTTCATGTTGACTCTATCTATCAATGATTATAATTGTTTTACGGTAATAATTTACGCACTAAAATTCAATATTATTATATTCTGTTACCTTAATGTGAAACAAACACGCCGTAGTAGTTTCATTGTTGGTACTCCTGGTTCCCGCCTGTGAGAATCAGTCAAGTTCAGACATGTTCGTTATCGCCTACCGCTGCAATGGAGTTAACACGCGAGGAACAAGATACTGCCTTGAAATTCTGCTTTCTTCTCAACAAATATTCAGCTGAGGCCTATACAATGTTATAGGAGGCCTATGGAGAGTCTGTTCTTCCCTACAGCACAGCTCGAAGGTGGTTTAAAATGTTTAAAGAAGGGAGACAATCAATTTCAAAGGAAGGTGGACCCGGCGCTCAAATTACTTCTCTTACGGAAGAAAACATCAACACTGCTGCTGCCATTGTTATAGAGGATCCACGAATTACCTTAAGATCACTTGCTTAAATACTGAACATTTCATTGGGTGCCACCCACACGTTGGTGACAGAAACATTACACATGAAAAGTGTTTGTGAGCGATGGGTTCCAAAACTGTTGATTCCCGAACAAAAGGACATTCACATGCAAGTCTGCATGCAGTTAATGTTGATGTTAGAGGAAGATCCGGAGTTTATTTCAAACGTAAGCACTGCTGATGAAACTTGGCTACATCATTTTGATCCTGAGAGCAAACAGCAAAGCTCAGTGTGAAAGTCTCCTTCATCACCAACACCAAAAAAGCAAAAGTGGTTACTTCTGCTGGGAAAGTTATGGTCATCTCATTCTTTGATATTCATTGAATGGTTTATCAGAATGTTGTACCTGTACACACATCAGTAACTGGACAATACTACAGGGATGTCCTAAATACATCGCAAATCCATATCAGGCGCAAAAGACCGCATTTCCGTGAAGCAGGTTAGATGCTGCACCACGATAAAGCGCGGTCGCCTATTGCCAATGTTGTTGGTAAATATCTTGCAAAAATCGACGTGAAGTGTATCCCTCACCCTCACTATAGTCCGGATTTAGCCGTATGTGAGATTTTTCTATTTCCTAACTTGAAGAAATGCCATCATGGGAGGCATTATCCATCATGAGAAGCAGTGGTGAAGGCTGCGGAGGCGATTTAGAAGGATCTCTCAAAAAATGGTTTCCAGCATGTCTTTGAAGACTGGCAGAAACGCTGGGACAAGTTCATCGCATTCAGGGGAGACTATTTTGAGGACCATCAAAATTATGAGGTTGAGTCAAGGTATTGTACATTGTCAAAAAAAAAAAAAAAAAAAAAAAAAGGTGATGATTCTTTATTGAACAGCCCTCGTACATAGATGTAGCTTCAGGTGACCAAAACTGTGATCGTCTCTTATCGGGTCTTATCTAGTCGATTAGAGTTTAGGGTTTAGATTTTAGTAAGTTGAATGGAGGATTTTGTAATAATATTTAAATAATGGATATTGTTATGAACTTTATGTCGCAGGAAAGTATCCAACTTGGTTTCTGTTCATATAAAATGGTTAGTTAAGCTCTTTTTTTTCTCTTACTGCTCAGTTTGAGGTTATCATTTCGTATAAATGACTAAAGCAATGGACTGTTCCCACATTTGGTCATACGGTCTTTATCTCTCCGACCAACTTCAGAACCTCATTAAAATCTCTTCTTTTTCTTCTTCAGTGTTTCTAAAGCGCGATACAACGAGGTGAATGCCGGGAAATTAGTTGTAAGAATTTAGAGATGTGCTTCCATTAGCCACGGTGTGGTAAAGTAGGTACTTATTCTCCATCCTCAACTCGACTGGAGCGATTTCGAGAAACGTGACAACTCTCGTCGACAAGGTGCATCGAGAACCACTATTCTGTTTCTGACTGCTGATTAGGGCTCTTTGTTGTGGTCAGTACACAAAAAGCAATAAATGAATGCGGGAATATTGGTTTCGACTCATTACCTCAGCAATGTACGTCATAGTTAATCCCGAAGGGAAGTAACATAGGGTCAGCCTGATGTTCTTAGTGCAGTAGTTAAATATTCCAGTGATTACACATTCACATATATCGTTAAGCATCCATATTTCACCTAACAATATGTTTGCCAGCAAGTGCTTATTCATGTAACTGTGGAAGCAGCATTCAAATGTTTCATGTTGAGAACGAAAGAAAAATAACAGTCGCAAATTTTCAAGCTTTTCCGTCAGATGTGTGTTTAAACAATTTCGAGCATGACTAACACTAGGACACTAACACAACTTCTGTATCTGGCTGAACTCTATAATATTTCACAGTAAGCTTTTACCTTTCTTATGCCCGATTTCACCAACAAATGTTAAGACTTAACACGAGTTTAGCAATAGTTAAAACAAAAATTGCATTTCACCAACAAGTGTTAGCGTAACACTCGTGTTAAATCTCATGTTAAACTAACACGCCGAATTTCTAATGTTAAGTCCTTAACGATTGTAAATAGTCAAGTTGGTGGACGTGAACTCAGCTGTTGATGTCGATTTGCTGTATTTAAGACCGTCTAAATGGCATTCGTAATATAGTACGGCCTACGAGGAGAAATGATTTTGAGGAACTATAGGAAGAAAATTGTTTTACGGTGGTATAGACTGTCGAAACAAGTTGCGGAAGTACAAGAGAGGTTAGAACATGCATCGAAAGGAATATGCCGATCTCGCCTTTGCTTCAAGTATTAGTAACCTTGCGATTTTATAATTCACTGAATTATGTGGATAATACATTGTCCACCTCCCGTCTTGAAACGTTCAAGTCACTTGGCCTTCTTCGTTCCTCGTTTCAAATTTACCTAATACTGAGTTAGAACATGCATCGAAAGGAATATGCCGATCTCGCCTTTGCTTTAAGTAGCAATAACCTTGCGATTTTATAATTCACTGAATTATGTGGATAATACACTGTCCACCTCCCTTCTTGAAACGTTTAAGGCACTTGTTCTTCGCTCCTCGTTTTAAATTTATGTAATACTGACAAGTTGATTGGTGCTTCTTGTAGTGACACATGCATTTGAATTAAATTCGTTTCCAGTATTTTCCCCGCGACATCTTCCTCTTTTACATTCACCGCATCCGTCCTCTTATTTTCCACGGTATCCTTACACTTCGTCACCATTTCAATTAACAATTCTTTCTCCGTCGATGAGAAATTTGTCTCACGTCTTTATTTATGATTTTATTCATTCGCCATTTGTGCAGACGAAAATAAAATCAAAAGCGCACCGGAGTACGTTGAAAAAATCATCCATAGCCTTCTATAACTGTGATATTTACAAGTTTCTTGGCGTCAACACGTGTTTGTTAGCTTTTTAAGAAAACAGGTTGGTGAAATGCAAGAAATTTAACATTAGTGTTACGGCTGTGACAATTGTTACGTTACATTTGTTAACGTCGATTTTAACCTCTGTTGGTGAAATCGTGCAGAGTTACCTAAGTTAGAGTTACCCATTTATACAAAATTATGGAAATTCAGCTGAATTAGCTATGCAGAGAAAATTCAAATATACTATAGTTTGTCACACTAATAGTTAAGACGCATTATGCTTTAATCAAAGTGTAGGGTTTATATCAGGTGAGTCAGCCGCGCCTTATTTTGTAGGCCACCCTTCAAACGGCAAGTGAGCCTCAATCCAGTTTTGCGCTTACTAAGCTGTATTGCTCGACGTTCTTAGAAAGAGAAATGCACAAAATTCAGGGGAATGTCGTTTAAGGGACAAAACATACTGCTTGCTAAAGTATGCCTAAAAAACATACGACTCAGTTACTGAGATCGAATTCCAGACGATTTTACAAACCTTTTATTAGAATATACGTGGCAAGGTAATTCAGTAAACGCCTCGGAAAATTTTTATCTATCATATGAGTACACTAACAACCTCAGCTTAAAATAAAATGGTGGATTCTTGTACTTAGAGCAGGGCTTGGCTTCCAAAATTAGGAAAAAAATTAGTGCACCTCATCTATCATGGACCCACGCAGTCAAAACGGACATATTATTAAACAACGGTTAAGTTATTTTTTGCATAAACCACATCTCGTGCATGTCAATTAACATATATTAGAGATTTTGTCATTAATGTAATAATATCAAAGCACATGATTAAAACTGTCTTAAAAGGCTAAATCAAGCACGAGAACTCGCGAGGTGGCAGAAGTATAGCGCCAGGCATTCTACTGAACCCAAAACCTGCTTTCAGGCAAGTCTCGAAATAGCTCAATAGGATTATGACTTCTCCTGTGCCCTAAGACACAATTACACAGTTTCGAGTCTCCGGATTTTAAATATTCCTTTTTATGCTCATCGAAACTTGGAAACCGCATTAACAATAATGTAATTATAAAGTCCTCGAGGACGTGCATTACCAAAGAAGGTACTCAGTTCGAGCACTTGCTTCGTTAGAGTAGTCGTGTTCCAGGAATAGAAAAAGCCATTCCAGCGACTCAAAACATACTAATTTGAAACAACATTTTAATAGAACAATAATTCTGTGTCTGCAAAATAGTGTTTAAATTCCATGTTAAACTCTGATAATGCAATTTCCATGTTTTCTATGTTCAAATGTGTATAAATAATCCTTAATTCAATTGAACATACCTGTAGGTGCACTTACACAACTACCTACTTGTAGTTCACCAGCAAAGAAACGTCAAACAATGCCATAGAAGGTAAATAAAACAATTACAAATAAAAGTAATAAGTTTTCAGAATAATAATTGTAAATTTTTAGTATTACATGGTAAAGAAATTAGTATACCTATGCAGAGGATTCGAACCACCGTCACAGCAGACAAATGAGATTGCAGTTCTGCGCTTGTTTCCACTGAGCTACCTAGTAACGTGTGAGATAAACATTCCGTGTAACATATAGTATTCGCTTGTTCCAGTGAACATTTACAGACGTGCGAACGTCAACTGTTTAGTTACGAATATATTACAGACGATGTGATAACATCTATATTAGTACTAATTTCATTGAGTGTTTAAAATCCATGTTCTACCCGGGTAGAACCTAGTAATGGGGTCGATGTTTTCTTGTTGGAGTATAAAATGCGTATTGCATAAAACTCTAGAATAAGGCGCAGGTGACCCACCTTATTTGCAATCAAAGGATAGTCTGGGGTAGAAATTTTCTTTAATATCTTCTCTGGCATGGTTAAACAATGTATGATTGAAACAGGCAATTTTTTTTATTGATTACTCATTATTATTTTGTATAATAAGTAGCAGATTGAATAAAAGTATTCTATTCCACCCAAAATTTGGATACCAATATTTTACCAGATGTAGTTCAAATATTTTGATTTAGTAAGAAAGCATTGTTAGAGCATCCTGCCTCTCTCCTTGTGAACATGGTAGTTCAGAACCTAAAAGTCGTATAACACCAGCCTACTAGGGTTAAGACATACCTACTTGCGGAGCTGCAAAGAGATTTTGAGGTTACGACTCATATTTCCCACCATCATCATCTTCATCTTCATCTTCATCTTCATCTTCATCTTCATCATCTTCATCTTCATCTTCATCTTCATCTTCATCATCTTCATCTTCATCTTCATCTTCATCTTCATCTTCATCTTCATCTTCATCTTCATCTTCATCATCTTCATCTTCATCTTCATCTTCATCTTCATCTTCATCTTCATCTTCATCTTCATCTTCATCTTCATCTTCATCTTCATCTTCATCTTCATCATCTTCATCATCTTCATCATCATCATCATCTTCATCATCATCATCATCATCATCATCATCATCATCATCATCATCATCATCATCATCATCATCATCATCATCATCATCATCATCATCATCATCATCATCATCATCATCATCATCATCATCATCATCATCATCATCATCATCATCATCATCATCATCATCATCATCATCATCATCATCATCATCATCATCATCATCATCGTTGTTTTGTTTTGTAATTTACGTCCTCCAACGTTAAGTCATATCGGACGATGAATGGAATGGGTGACATGATGCTCATATGAGCCCGGGGTCTATGGAGCTTAGAGTTACCCGACATTTGTCTTCCAGGATAAGGGAAAACCCTGGAAAAACCTTATCCAGGTACCTTACCCTGACCGAGATTCGAATTCGGGACCTCTTGAACGTGAGGCAGACATGCTACCACCACGCTATCGAGGTGGGCATCATCATCACCATCACCACCACCATCATCATCACCATCACCACCACCACCACCATCATCATCACCATCACCATCACCATCACCATCACCATCACTACCACCACCATCACCATCACCATCACCACCACCATCACCATCACCATCACCATCACCATCACCATCACCACCATCACCATCACCACCACCATCATCATCACCATCACCATCACCATCACCATCACCACCACCATCACCATCACCATCACCATCACCATCATCACCATCACCATCACCATCACCATCACCACCATCACCATCACCACCACCATCATCATCACCATCACCATCACCATCACCACCACCATCACCATCACCATCACCATCACCACCATCACCATCATCATCACTACTACTCCTCCTCCTCCTCCTACTACTACTACTACTACTACTACTACTACTACTACTACTACTACTACTACTACTATTGTTATTATTATGGAAACAGTTACTTTATTCCAAAAAGTCAAAAGTTAGTAGACTTAAATAGCAATAGTTGCCAGTGCTAAGATGCAGAAGCAGTTTAATTTCGGATGCATACCCGATTTATTCCACGAATTTATGATGCCGTCCCTCTTTTTTGCATGATTCGTTTGATCTGGTCACTCGTGCTGTATAAATGTTGATTTCATTCTGTTTTACCTCGGCTGCCAGCTCCGGCTGTGGCATAGCTATATTTTTGTATCGGAGTGTGCGTCTGTGTCGTGGGAAAGACAACACCAGTTTATTAGCTGATAAAGTTTAATATTGGCTGAATGACTCTTTTAGAAGCGAGTTTCCGGCCTGGAATTAAAGAATTAAATCAATTCCATAGCTCAAATGCATCAAGGCAGAGGCATTTTACCTGGAAAGTTCCCTCGTATTAGCCGATAAATGTTTATAACTGAACAAAATAATGGAGGCTTATTCTGTAGCAAATCTATCACATTTCAACATGACGTGCAAATGATCCAAGAGTCACTCATCAAGCGAGTATCTCAACCAGAATTCTTGAACTTTCTCAACATAAGCGCAGCCTACATTTTACTACCTCTACCGACATCTTGCGTACGTGGACCTATGCTAACTCTTCGTAAACATACGAGGGTTGTTCAATAAATCATGCTCACGTTTTTTTGAGAGCGCACTTTCACTCATCCTCATAATTTTGATGGTCCTTCTCAAAATAGTCTCCCCTGAACGCGATACACTTGTCCCAGCCTTTCTGCCGGTCTTCAAAGACATGCTGGAAACCATTTGAGAGATCCTTCAAAATCGCCTCCGCAGCCTTCACCACTGCGTCTGAGGATGGATAATGCCTCCCAGGAAGGCGTTTCTTCAAGTTAGGGAATAGAAAAAGTCACATGGGGCTAAATCCGGACTATAGGGAGGGTGAGGGATGCACTTCACGTTGATTTTTTCAAGATATTCAGCAAATACCTTGGCAATATGTGTCCGCGCATTATCGTGGTGCAGCATCCAGCCTGCTTCACAGAAATGTTGTCTTTTGTGCCTGATATGTACTTGCAATGTTTACAGGACATCCCTGTAGTATTGTCCAGTTACTGATGTGTGTGCAGGTACAACATGCTGATAAACGATTCCATGAATATCAAAGAATGAGATAACCATAACTTTCCCAGCAGAAGCAACCACTTTTGCTCTTTTTGGGGGTTGGTGATGAAGGAGATCTCCACACTGAGCTTTGCTGTTCGCTCTCAGGATCAAAATGATGTAGCCAAGTTTTATCAGTGGTGATTATGTTTGAAAGAAACTCCGGATCTTCCACTAACATCAACTTTAACTGCATGTTACCTCCATTGCAGCGGTAGACGATACTGAAAATGTCTAAACTCGCCTGGTCCTCACAGGCGGGAACCAGGAGTACCAACAATGAAACTACTACGGCGTCTTTGTTTCACATTAAGCTAACAGAGTATAATAAGATCGAATTTTAGTGCGAAAAATTATGACTGTAAAAAAAAATGAGGATCATTCTTTATTGAACAGCCCTCGTATTTTGCATCTGAAACAATCTACGATCGCTGAGCTTTACAGGCTGGTCTAAAATGTCTTTAAAAACTAATTGGCAGAAATGTCTCATTTTTTATGAAAGCGTGGCTTAAAGTCCAACTTACAGATATTAATTTAGGTTTTCGAAATGGTCACATTAATTTCCATATACGGACGATGCCACAAAACTGCAGTGCGAACTACCGAGGCAACGTGTTCAGTTGGATAGTAGCACTCGAATGTACGATAAATTCTCGTAGATCATCCAATTTGCGTGACTTTTGTCATAAATGACATCGTTTAGTGTTCCCCATAGGTAACAATCCAGAGGAGTTAAGTCTAGAGTTTTTTCCGGTTTCCCGCACTATCTCGTTCCACCGGTGCTCCATCTTCATCTCAAGTATCAT
Organism: Mantis religiosa; assembly: GCA_030765055.1. Lineage (NCBI taxonomy): Eukaryota > Metazoa > Arthropoda > Insecta > Mantodea > Mantidae > Mantis > Mantis religiosa. Next base: position 28,453,958 of record CM060949.1, on the reverse strand, counting down.
TAGTGTCACCGCCTGCGGTGTCGTATGTAGTAATACACATTTCATTTCCCTTGGAGCGTTATGTTGTCAAAAGTGTGCAGGTACCGTCAAATTGACATACTTTTGTTTTCAACATAAACGTCTTAAAATTTATCAGTATACCATATAATTTTTTGTCATTCTCACGCTTAATTAAAAGGTCTATTAATGTTGGTATCCTTATGTCTTTTAAAACCAATATGTGCATCAAACATTTCCAAGATACGCGATCAGTTACTCGCAAAAGGAGAGACACTGGACGCTATAATGTAACTGGTCCTAACCTAGAAGCAATAAATAATGTTATGACAGAAAGTTCTGAAGCATACCTTCTCGAAATACAGACAATGTTTAAGGAGAAGAGAGAAAGGAAATATAAGGAAATGGACACACAAGACTATGTACTAGAGATATTTTCTTGATTAGACTTGGATAAAAGCTTTCTACATATTGTAACACTAATTTATTTTTCATTCGTAGAACATGTTCTACAAATTTTCTGGTTTGCAATGAAATTGCACTATGAGGAATCTCTGGGTGATAGAAAAGAATTGAAATCAAATTGAAATATTTCTATTTTATGTGACAGGTTTAGAGTTTATTTAGTTAACGCGTGTGCAGGTCGGCCGACTCTTTTGACGAACCCTTGTAATAGTTTTACAACCCCGGCCCTCCTTCTCCCAGTCCTTTCTGCAAGGTTGCCACCTTTCTGGATACGTCATGGGTATCGTACGAGGTTTCGTCTAAATAAATTATCTTATGTCCATTACTGCGAAACTTCCTTAGTTTTGACACACACACACACACACACACACACACACACACACACACACACACACACACACACACACACACACACACATATCGCCAAGCTACAATTCTACTGGATTCCATAATAACCCTTATCTTATTCAAAGTGCGGTATATGAAACCCAGGTCCTTTAAGAGGCCACGCAAAGTGCAGTGCTTATTAGGAAAATCACAAATTTCTTGCAAATGTGCAGCCAATTCGTCTAAGGTGGGCGCTCTTCATTTTGGATAGAATCTATAAATTTTTCGACGCATTAAATTGCATGTGAAATTATCTACTTTAGAGAAACGTTTCCTTTTGTTTTCACACTTGATCGGCGTCTTTGGTGTTCCTTTCGTCACAATATTTCTTACTGTATTTCTGTGAATACCCAGAATTTATCATCAGGTTCATTGCATGACCCCTTACCAAGATTATTTTTCAGCAAATATTTATATGTGTTCAAAACAAGCGTTTGAATTTGCTTAGAAACAGTTCCCGTTATAGCTTTGTTTTTGAGGCTTTTCCACTAACACAACTCGGTCCAGCCACACTTTCCAATTTATTCACACTATTGTCTTCACTTTGATTATGTTCACTTGACTGAAAGCTATCTAATAATTTATTTGCATTTACCACTGCATTTCCCTCCCACGGTCTCCACATCGTGACACACAAAGAATTTCTGCACGTAATGAAACAGATCAACTGGAAGTTGGATCTTTGGCACCTGAGACTCCACGTGGAGTAAACATGCGACTATCAGTTCCAGAAAATCAGGGTTGCTATTGGTTCTCAACGACAGTGTTCCATTTCTGAAGTGTGGAGATAGATTTATGATGGTCATTAGTGGGCGGTAGGGTGAGTATCCTTTGAGAGGCAAACTGCATTCGCGTTGACTAGACAGATTTTACAACATCCATATATGTCTACTATAACAGAAAGACAGATGTTCATTGTGAAATAAGTGTTCATTGACTTATCATTTCGTATATTCTTCATGGTCTACATTTATGGCCGCTTAATTTGCATTGCAATATACCTAAAGTTTTTTTATAAACGGTTATCGTATCTACGCACCAGGCAAAAATACGCACCTTTATATTTTGCGGACAGACCCACCTCTCAAATAGTACGAGGCATGCTTTTTTAAGTCAGTGCCGTTTTGCGATTCCACCGCCGCAGCGCTACGGTCGGCGTTCCGCGCATGCGCGCTGGTTACCGACATCTCTTGTTTACACATTGACGTCATTACAGACTGATTCTTCATTGCATACGTTGGTTACTGAGTGTTTAAGATGCCTCCGACAATCGTTAGTCGCGCCGATTGTGAAGTACGGGCTGTTATACGATTTCTTAGTGCTAAAGGCGTAAAACCGATCGATATTCATCGTGAGATCTGTGAAGTTTATGGACAAAAAATTATGAGTGATGGAATGGTAAGGAAATGGGTGAGAGCATTTAAAGATGGCCGCACAAATGTGCATGATGCAGAACGGAGTGGGCGTTCTTCGGTCGTTACTGAAGATTTGGTGCAGAAAGTGGGCGAAAAGGTGAGAGAAAACAGACGCTTTACAATTTCATCATTGTGCGACTATTTTCCTCAATATTCTCGGAGTGTTTTGTTTCGCATTGTGACCGAGAAGTTGAAGTACCGGAAATTATGTTCACGTTGGGTTCCGAAAATGATGACGGATTTGCACAATCCCCAATGTTTAGGCAGTGCATTGACTTTCCTTAAGCGGTATCACAATGAAGGTGAAGATTTTTTTAGACCAAATTGTTACTGGTGACGAAACGTGGGTAGCCTACGTCACACCAGAATCGAAACAACAATCCATGGAATGGCAACATTCATCATCACCCACAAAAGTGAAGTTTAAGCAAACAATTTCTGCACGTAAAATCATGTACACAGTTTTTGGGACAGAAAAGGAGTATTGCTAGTGGAGTTTCTGCCTCGTAATGAGACAATCAATGTAGCGTCTTATTGTGAGACATTGAACAATCTGCGCCGTGCAATCCAGAACAAAAGACGTGGCAGTTGAGTAAGGGTATCGTTTTGCTGCATGACAGTGCCCGTCCACATGTGGCCAATCGACCAAAGATCTCATCAAATCTTTTCAATGGGAAACTCTAGATCATCCTCCATACAGCCCTGACCTTGCGCCCAGCGACTACCATTTGTTCCTGCACTTGAAGAAACATGTGGGCGGTCAGTGTCTTCAAGACGATAACGAAGTCAAAACAGTTGTGATACAGTGGTTAACACGTCAGGCGGCAGAATTTTATGAGGAGGGTATTCAAAAATTGGTGGCACGTTATGAAAAGTGCCTCAATATTCACGGAAATCATGTAGAAGAGTAGATTAACGTAGATTAATGTACGTGAGATATCTATTCACGTCTTTTTTTAATTCCAAAACGGTACTGACTTAAAAAACATGCCTTGTATATTTACCTGTCGTTAGAGGGAGGCCTCAAAGCTGCTTTCAACACATCTAATATGAACGCAAGCCGCTAGGGGGTCGCATATAAACTCGCTCCATCAGCGATGCAATTGATGACGTCAAATTTTGAGCGGTAAAACTACTGATGCAAATGAACACCTTGTATAATATTTATAGTCTTCTATGAAGTTATTTCGACGTTCATGAATACTCTTTGCATCTATGCACAAGTTCTTTAAGTCTTGTTTCTGTAAAAAGTACCAAAAGTATGTTAAGAAAAACTTCTACTTCAGTTTAACCATCACGCGGAACGTTAAGCTACATTCTACATGAACTCAAGGTTCAATTATTTTTGTGGCTTCGAGCACAATTTACGACGTCCATAAAACACCACATTTCCATATATGTCTTATACTTTTCAAGCATGTAAAGTACATGGTGACAAATAACAATGATTTTGCCCACTGCTTTCCTTTTCCTGTTTCTTTAATGGACGTTAATGTTTCAAAGTACAAGGCAAAATTACCTCTGTAGCGCGGCGCAGAGACATTCCTAGCGGTCATTATGTTAGATTTATAATGTGCACGTAGCTTTCAAACGTGTGCGCGGCGGTAAATGGTAGTTAACAGCGGGAATGAAATGTGTAGTCTGTTGCCAACACACACAGGTAATATGCCGCTGGCTACATTACAAAAATGTCGCCTACCTTTATAGAGCTGAGCGCAAATGGAGCTTTGATAAGGTTCGTATGAGGGAATTAGCACTTCGATCCATTGAAATGCTTTTGTAAATAAGTCCCTGATGGATAGGGAGGGTGACATGAGAGAAGAAAATGAGTGGCCAGTAGAAACAGCTTTCCTCTTCCTTCTGCAGGCCCGGAACTTGGAGATCACCTCCAATCCTTCTAGGATCCGGAGGACGATGGTTAAGAGAGCATCCTATTCTCTGCCATGTAATGTCGAGGCTTCTGCTGAACCTACAACCACGCTGAAAGTGAAGTGAAAGGAGGAGTAAAGTGAAATTAAGGAAGGAAATTTGGGAGATATGCTATATCTCTCTCTCTCGGCAAGCGCCCAGCTCTGCGCTCTCGCGCCGACTGCGGCTTGCGGCAGTGGCATAACAATGCCTCGGTGACAATACATACAAAAAGACAGGCAAATACACATCACACATGCGTTAAAATTGTCCTTTGGGATTCAGGAAATATCAAAACATGTATTTCCGATGATGTCGCCATATAAAACTTTTGGGCGAAATAGAATATTGACTAATATAGACACGTAGTAAAGTAATAAATTTTGAATTAAATTCATTTGAAAGTCTAGTGCTCCTTTCAATTTAGAGTACATCTTTTGTTTGAAATTATATTATGGAAATGCAGGTAAGTATGAGTATATCTTAGGAATGCCATAGAAATGCTTCAAACACTGGAAGTGTTCACTAACATTTATTTACACTTAGTCCAACTTTATGCTAGCTTTGCTTAACATTAACAATTCTCGATATTTAATTTTGCTTAACCAGATTTATTTCAAGCAAAATCGACATGATACAGTTCAGTACTTTTTGTGCATTTTACATGTAAACATAGCAACGTGAACTAATTTGAAGCCATTTCCAAGCAAAAATGTATTGTGAGGGTTTGAAGAGTCATAATCTTTTGGAGTAATATAAAAGATATCTCTAACGAAGAGAAAATTATACATTTAAACATTAGATTGTTATCCTTCCACTCTCAAAGCTTAGTAAAACAGTTAGAGTAATTCCCAGAATTGCACTACGAAGTCTGTGAGCTGATATTAAACGCGAAAGAACAACCTCACGAAACAACAGAGACACGAATAGCAAATTTTATTGAGAGCCTTGGACGGAAAAGCACTCTCCCGCTATCTGTAATGTAGTCTATGGTAGGTGTACACATGCCGGCCGTAATTACTGTGTCATTGACCCTTTAACAAAGAGCTGAGAGATGTTTATTGTCCGCCAGTAAAATGCAGCATAGTAGCTCTGACCATATGGGTGTAGCGTGTTTAGGTAATATCCAGTGTTAAGTGCTGGCTTTTCACGAGAACGCAGTTTTCTCTGATATAATTGTACTCTTTTGTTTGTCTTAGTTTGTTTTTGATCACACTGGGCAATAATGAAAATGTTGTGGGCTTAAAAATAGTGAATTTACATGTATTTCCATCTACTGAATTATAAAATGACCATAAAAATGATACATTAGCTCTTTCTTGTTTTGAAGATAGAGTGACATTTCATTTTTATGGTGAAAATTTCAAACTGGGGGAATTATTTTGTTGAGTTGGCACACATGTCAAATAACAAAACACAGTCAGAGAGAAATTTTGGAAATTAAGTAATGCAAAAGCTAAATAAGGCATTTTTGTCGGACCATAAATAAGAGAACTTGTAAAAGATCTTGCTTTTGACCAAATTTTGGAGGGGAAAGAAAAGGAAGCTTGGGAAGCCTTCAAGGGAGTTGTTCATGCATTTTTAGGCAACAAAAGAGATGACAGCTACAAGCATTTCGTGACAGTGCTCCTGCAACAATACCGTAACCTTGGATGCAACATGTCCCTTAAGATCCATTTTCTCCACTCCCACCCGACTCAAATCCAGCTGTATCGGGCGATCATTCCGCCTATGATTCTGCACGGCTGTGAGATCTGGGGAACAGTGGCTAATAACACTTTCGTCAGGCTCCAGACGCTGCAGAACAAGGCACTTCGCATCATTTACGATACAGGCTGGAGATTCCCAGCTCACATTCTACATGAGCACTCCCAGATCCCGTACATTGTCGATGTCATCCGCGAGAGGGCACGATCAGTGTACGACAAAATCCAAATTCACCCCAACCCTTTAGTGAACTCCCTAGGAAGGTATGACCAGAGGGATCAAAGACGCTTAACGTCCTTCAGACTACCGAGAGACGTCTTGGGGCCCCTTGGTTAACCCAAGAAAACCCCCAGATATCTCTGGGACCAATTTTACGCCTGATAGATCAAGCGCTATACAACTGGTAACCAAAACGAAACAGAACATTAAATCAAATTTCCCAAAACGGGGCAATGATTAAGTGCAGCTGCCTACGAGATTTAATCAAGGGCATCCCATTCCAAATTCCAAACAAATTCAAACACCCCAGCAGAGTATGGAACCAAATACTAGCTCATTTCGCAGATTAAGCCGCAAAGCGGCTAGATACTGCGGCATAAGACACCCGGACGGGGAAAAAGAAAAAATAGCCCCGCCCGACTAGGACTACCTCTGGCCCTCTGGACCCACCTAGACTTTTTCCCTCCTAGTTGTGGGGCTGTTAGTGATGAACATGGGGGGAGATTCCATCAGGACATTTCTGTTACGGAACAAAGATACCAGGGCCGTTGGAATGAAGTAATACTTGCGGATTACTGTTGGTCTTTGTATAGGGATTCTGCGGAACTCCATCACAAGAGGCAAACTAAAAGACGACGATTGATGATTCTCTTCAGACACGACTATCTGCGAAGTATCTTTCCAGCAATTTAGAACTCTTAGCATTTAATTATTAGTTAAAAAAAACAAATACACTTTCATTGTTGTTAGCATGTATGTAATTAAAATGTATCCTTTTTTCTCGATCTGTTAATATGTAATACTTCCACTTGCGTATATCATAGAAACTAGAGCTAATAAAAGTTTATCATTGAAATATTTGTTTTTCTCACCCCAAAATTAGTAGGAATTGCCTCATGAAGTGCTCAAAATATTCAAAAAATAGTTTTTTGTTGCTCAGTGTTATCATTCTCTATAATATGGTATATCGATTCCGCAGACCTTGAGCGAAATAAAAATACCTAGATCTAAATGTACACTGGAAATTTTCCCATGCCTTTGGTTCTGTACAGTCTTTGTCTTTATTTAATATTGGCTGAAACTCCTTATCTGTATTCCACACCTGCCTTTGCTGAGTCAATCTCTCATTGGTTTTGAATTCAAATGCCTCACATTTGAACATAGGTGACATCTAGATGAACCGCAAAAATGTGGAGTACGGAAATGTTTCATCTGAGTGGCTGGAAGGCTTGCTTCGCGATATCCACATCTGCCCTAAAAGACTCCGTATCGTAGTGGTTAGATATAATTCTGGCATTCAGATGTTCATTTATGAACAAATGTCGGTTTCAACATCAGCTGTACGGGAAAATGAGAGGGGCAAGACAAAATTAACCGTACGCACTGGTCGTGTGTAGGCTAAAGTATAGAAATATAGGGTCAAACTGAAAAATTCAATGCCATAGCCGGGATTTGAACCACGGATCTTCTGGTTTCCGCCCAACCGCTCTAACCCTTGATTTCTCATTATGAGAACTCGTAAGTGTGTTTACGAGTGTGTTTACCGGGAAAAACACGAGTCAATTGGAGAACTTGTGTCATGTCGGCTCTTTGGCCATAGTAGCTCAAGGGTAAGAGCGGCTGGACGGAAACCAGAAGAACCGTGGTTCAAATCCCGGCTATGGCATTGACTTTTTCAGTTTGACTCTATCTTTCCATACTTTAGCCTACACACGGCCAGTGTGAAAGAACAATTAATTTCCATTATTACATCCTGTTAGCTTAATGTGAAACAAACACGCCGTAGTAGTTTCATTGTTCGTACTCCTGGTTCCCGCCTGTGAGAACCAGGCAAGTTCAGACATGTTGAGTACCGCCTACCGCTGCAATGGAGGTGACACGCGAGGAACAACATGCGGCTTTGAAATTCTGCTTTCGCCTCAACAAATCTTAAGTTGATGGCTATACAATGTTACAGAAGGCCTATGGAGAGTCTGTTCTTCCCTACAGCACAGCTCGAAGGTGGTTTAAAATGTTCAAAGAGGGGAGACAATCAATTTAAAGGGAAGGTGGACCCGGTACTCCAGTTACTACTCTTACGGAAGAGAACATCAACACTGCTGCTGCCTTTGTGAGAGAGGATCGACGAATTACCTTAAGATCACTTTCTGAAATATGAACATTTCATTGGGTGCCATCCACACTTTGGTGACAGAAACATTACACATGAGACGTGTTTGTGCGCGATGGGTTCCAAGACTGTTGATTTCCTAACAAAAGGACATTCACATGCAGGTCTGCATGCAGTTAAAGTTGATGTTAGAGGAAGATCCGGAGTTTCTTTCAAACATAGTCACTGCTGGTGAAACTTGGCTACATCATTTTGATCCTGAGAGGAAACAGCAATGATCGGTGTGGAAATCTCCTTCAGCACCAACCCCCAAAAACAAAGGTGGTTGCTTCTTCTGGGTCATCTCATTCTTTGATATTCATGGAAAGGTTTATCAACATGTTGTACCTGCACACACATCAGTAACTGGACAATACTACAGGGATGTCCTGAAAACATTGCAGGTCCATATCAGGTGCAAAAGACAACATTTCCCTGTAGCAGGCTGGATGCTGCACCACGATAATAATGCGCGACCGCATATTGCCAATGTTGTTGTTGAATATCTTGCAAAATTCAACGAGAAGAGCAATTTTTTTGTCTAATTTACATCCTCCGACGTTAGGTTATATCTGACGATGAATGGAATGGGTGAAATGATGCTCAAATGAGTCCGGGGTCCATGGTGCTTAGAGTTACTCAACATTCGTCTTACAGGATAAGGGAAAACCCCGGTAAAACCTTATCCAGGTAACTCATCCTGACCGGGATTCGAACTCAGGACCTCTTGAACGTGAGGCAGACATGCTACCATCACGCTACCAAGGCGGGCGTGAAGTGCATCCCTTATCCTTTCATTTGTTGAGACGAAAGCAGAATTTCAAAGCCGCATATTGTTCTTCGCATGTTACCTCTATTGCAGCGGTAGACGATACTGAACATGTCTGAACCTACCTGGTTCTCACAGGCGGGAACCAGGAGTACCAACAATGAAACTACTGCAGCGTGTTTGTTTCATATTAAGCTATAATAATGAATTTTAGTGTGAAAAATTATGAGCGTAAAATTATGACCGTTCTTTATTGAACAGATCTCGTATAAATATTACAATACACCTGCGAACCTTAATTTTGCTGTCTATTCATGTATTGTTTGAGCTTTCACATGTTTTGAATTTGAAATTGTCGTTTTCTTTTTTCTCTGTAGGCAGATATTGAAGATTGAGAAATGTTCGGACAACAATTGATACCATTAATACTAAAGTAAGTGATCTATAATAATATTGCGATCAATGCCGAATTGAATGATTGTTATTTCATGTGTATTGAGAATACTGCTGTGTGAGCTGGTAGTATCTAAAAAGCTGTGATATGAATGATGATGTAGTGTTGAAGTATGGAAACTAATGACCCAAGGTGCTGAAACAATGAAAGGGGTTTGTAACCGCTGCTACGTATCTAAGCACGGGCGAGTGAGCTGGACACGGAAATAAACCAACACTTATGGTTCACTGCAACTGGAAATTAGCAGTCCCTCTCTCTCTCGCTCTGGAAATAGCGTGGAAACACGCAGCGTCGAGTCCACACATTGCCCTTTTCCAATATAGAATATCCAAATTTAATTATTTAACTGGTTTGAAAAGGATAGACGGTCATATGCGGCCATTTTCTCATCGCAGAGTATCAACAGCATGACAACGAGAGGGTCATAAATCCTGGACCTTAATTTCCGATACTCTTCCGTTGTTTGAAAATCGGGCATGGTCAGGGCAATAACTAACTCCCTCCAGCATTATTTAATAACTCTCGTGTGTATTAGTTGAACACTGGCGCATCCGTCGCCTTCGAGGAAATAAACGAGAAAGAGGAAATTGTAGAGATTTAATCTGCATGGTAACCAGAGTGTAACGTCGTCCGCCATTGTTTTGCCCATTACCCAAAATGGTTTTTGGACATATTTATTAGTTTCGTGCAAATGGAGCACGCACTAAATATGTGCTCAAGTTAACTGGTGTCATGGACAACGTGACTGATTTATAAGCTGGAATAGAACTTACCATTGCGAAAAATCCATTAAAATCAACACAGTTGTCCAATATCTCCAACTTGTTTTGTTGTACGTGATTCTTGTATCTCTTAGGATTCGTATGAATGAATCAAACTGAAAAGCGAATTTTGAACGCTAGATAAAATTAAACAAAGCAATGTAACGTTTAACACGATGATGATTTAACGGCATCTGTAGAATGTTTTAAGAGCGATGGGTTCAAAATATATGTGACAGCATAAACGGTACCATTGTTACAATAAAACTTTCTCTACTCTTACCGTCTGAAAGCTTGTTCCCCAAAATCGTATTTTATTAGATTTTATCACATAAATAAACATCTGACATGTAACAATTAAACTTAGCTGTACTACAAAATATTAATATCCAAATTACTTTCTTTAATGCATAAATAGGGCAAGTATGGGCATTCTACCCAAAAGATTGATATTGAGATTCAACCGAAAATAGATGTTTTGGTACCCCCCATTTCTAATAAGTGTATGTGTGTGGAAACCCAAACTGGAAAGCGATTAAATACAGACTTAGTATTTAATGAAAATTGTTTTTTCGCACTAGCCGTGTATAGGACGCACTATGAAAGGATAGAGCCAGACTGAAAAATTCAATGCCATAGCCGGGATTTGAGACACGGATCTTCTGATCTCCGTCCAGCCGCTCTAAAGCATTGAGCTACCATGGTCAGTGTGCCGACATGACATTAAATTCTCCAACTGACTCGTGTTTTTCCCGGTAAACCACTAGGAGTTCTCATAAACACATGAGACAACTACCTTAATGGTGACTTACTATGCTGTAAGTACTTTAAGGCCCGGGCTTTATAGTTCGGACCACTATTAGGTACAACTGACTCGTGTTTTTCCCGGTAAACCACTAGGAGTTCTCATAGACACATGAGACAACTACCTTAATGACGACTTACTATGCTGTAAGTACTTTAAGGCCCGGGATTTATAGTTCGGACCACTATTAGGTACAATTAATGGAAATTAATAGTTATTTCACACTAGCCGTGTGTAGGACGCACTATGAAAGGGTAGAGCCAGACTGAAAAATTCAATGCCATAGCCGGGATTTGAACCACGGATCTTTTGGTTTCCGCCGAGCAGCTCTAACCATTGAGCTACTATGGCCAACGTGCAAACATGAAATTAAATTCTCTAATTGACTCATGTTTTTTTTCCGGTAAATCACTTAGGAATTCTCATAAACGCATGAGACAACTACCTTAATGACGACTTACTATGCTGTAAGTACTTTAAGGCCCGGGCTTTATAGTTCGGACTTCTATTAGGTACAATTAATGGACATTAATAGTTATTTCACACTAGCCGTGTGTAGGACGCACTATGAAAGGGTAGAGCCAGACTGAAATATTCAATGCCATAGCCGAGATTTGAACCACGGATATTCTGGTCTCCGTCCAGCCGCTCTAACCATTTGAGCTACAATGGCCAACGTGCCAACATGAAATTAAATTGTACAACTAACTCCTGTTTTTCCCGGTAAACCACTAGGAGTTCTCATAAACACATGAGACAACTACCTTAGTGGCGACCTACTATGCTGTAAGTACTTTAAGGCCCGGGATTTATAGTTCCGACCACTATTAGGTACAATTAATAGAAATTAACTGCTCTTTCACACTAGCCGTGTGTAGGAAGCACTATGAAAGGGTAGAGCCAGACTGAAAAATTCATTGCCATAGCCAGGATTTGAACCACGGATCTTCTGTTCTCCGCCCATCAGCTCTAAACCATTGAGCTACTATGGCCAACGTGCCAACATGACATTATATTCTCCAACTAACTTTTGTTTTGCCTGGCAAACCACTTAGGAGTTCTCATAAACACATGAACACATTGTTCTAACATTCACTTTTTTCTCGGTCAGCCAACCAGGTGAAAATCTGATTAGATATAAACCTTTTGGGAGTGTGCATCTCTCCCATCATCAGGATATTTATAAAATGTTATAACCACAAACGAAATACTGGATATAACACAGCTATATTGTGTTTCATTTGTGGTTATAACATTTTATAAATATCCTGGTGATGGGAAAGATGCACACTCCCGCAACGTTGATATCTAATCATCTTTTCACCTGGCTGTCTGCCGGAGAAAAAAGTTAGCGTATTCCCCGCCAGGAAAGCTTCAGATCTTATGTTCTAACTTGGAAGAAAGCGTCATGAATGCTGGAAGGGAAGTGTGGGCTGATGTTCAAACCCAAGGATGTAAATTTCATCTAATACAAAGATGGTGGTGAAAGATACAAAATTTCATACCAGAAATGAAATAGCAAAATTTATAAACCACATATTTGGTTTGCCAATGAAAGCCAATAGTTTTAGAATGTCAAAATAAGTATCTAAATGCCGATGCATTATGTGTAAATTACAGAAAATAAAGAAATAATGACGGTGCTGATAAATGTGGAATCCTTTTGGTGTGCGAGCCATTTCGCCTAATGATGTACACTAGGTAACACTAAACGAACTGGAATAACCACTATTTCAAATTTTTGCATTAGAGGTTCATTTTCTTTTGGTACTAAAGTAGTGTTTCTTTATATATTATAGACGCAAAAAATGAAACATCTTCCACTAGAAATATGTAATACTGCATCAAATGTTATAAACATAAAACTGGAACAGTTACCTGTTTCGACCGGGAGGCTTTGGGCCTATGTAATTAGGGACCGGAACCAGGAGGCTTGGGTTGTAATTAAGGGACCTTAAAGGGTCCGGGAGCTTCTATGTTTCTGACCGCGGGAGGCTTCGGTCCCGCATCCTCGTAGATATACAGACGCAAATGATTAGACTCAATGGTGAAATTTTTAACATATACCGTTTATTTTCTATTTATTTAACAGAAATAATATTACAAAATATTGTTTCAACTTTTAGTAATTTGTATGTATTCCTTTAGCCTTTATTGCCATTTTGATGCGTTTAGGCATGCTCTCTAGAAGGGTGGAGCACTTTTCCTTTATTTCTTCATCTCTGTGCCAAATGCTTATCAGGCCCTCAATAAGCTCAACTTTTATTGTTATTTTCAATTTTTTTTTTCAGCCTCTGTTTAACAATACCTCACAGATTCTCTATTGGGTTTAAATCAGGGCTATTCCCTGACCATAGTAGTACTTTTACATTGATTTCTTTGAGGAACTGGGTTACAGATTTTGCTCTATGGCAGGGAGCACTGTCATGCATGAACACAAAATCACCATTTGGAAACCATTCTTTACTTTGCGGAAATAGTCTTGTTTCTAATACACTTTTATACTCTTTCTGCTACATAGATCCCACAACTATGTATAATCTTCCAGGTCCATGGACGACATACAACTCCAGACCATTTTTGATGTTGGGTGCTTTACTCTTTGATCGACACAGTGAAGGGAAAATGCTTCTTTATCTGTCCTTCTCACATATTGGCTGCTCTCTTCACATACTTCAAACGTGGATTCATCTGAGAAAATTACCTGTAACAATAAAAACATATATTAATATTAAACAGTTTTAAAATTTCTCAAAGATAGTATAACAAAACCAGCAATGAGAGAAACAAACTTTAGGCTATTTATTTCATTTCCATAAAATTTATATGTACATATTTTAATTTTATGCTATATACAATTTTCATACTATTACCTTTCTCCAAAATTCCACTGGATGTTTCTGCATCTTTTTGGCCCATTCTAAACGTTTTTGTGCCATTGCAGGTGTCAGTTTAGCCTGTTTACGAGGCCTGCATGCTGGTAAACCTGCTTCACATAATCTTCTGGGAACCACTGAAGCTGATATTTCTGTACCGTACTTCTTTACTTGATTACTGAGGTCAATGCTGGCTGCTCTTCTATTTTGTTTTGTCCCCCGCACAAGTTGTTGTTTTTTGCATCCTTGGTGATAGCTTTCTTTTCCTCCCGCATTTTCCATCCCTTTGTGAGGTCAACGTCTCACCGAATGTTAAAGCTTGATTAATGCAACTAATAGATTTTTGTGAAATACACAGTGTCTTAGCTATTTCACGTTGTTAATAAATAGTTTCCTTCAAAAGAATCTCCGTTACAGCTACTTTCCTTGGGGGTAAGTCAGCAGATTTACCCATAACCTCACTTTTGAATCAATGTGAATGCTAAGGATAAGATACACGATGTTACCTTGCTTGAGATCAATTGATAATAAACACTGAGGACATATTAGCTATAAAACACAATAAATGCAAATATTAACAATCTTCAGTTACTACATTCATCAAATGAAAGCAATATCACCAAGCAGTTGGATGAACAGACATGAAGAAAATGGCTGCTCTTAATTCAGAGCTACCACCATATTACTATAAGTAAAAGAAAAATTCCCCAGCTATTATTAAGAGAGAAATTTCATTAAATATGTTTTATATTATAGCAAGGAAAAGAATTAGGACAAATTGAAATAGGTTATGGCGGTAAATAGCTATTATTTTGAATGTTAAACTGAAGCAAAGTTAAAAAAAGAAACCCACACACGCCTGTTTTTAGTGGAACTGCCTAGAAACGGTAGCGAACGACCTGTAGACCAAGCAGCCCTTTAATGTCCATATGAAATATCCTTTCTTTTGAGCAAACATCTGATCGGCACCGTCATACTCCACGAATCCTTTAAAACACAAAAATGACAAGGAATGAAAGACAAATGATGGACAGATACGACTTATTGACCTACCGACCGGGGAAAACAGAAAATCCAAAGTCAGTTAGGTAGTTCTTTGGGAATCGAACCCAGAACCTTCCAGCTGTGAACCCAACACGTTAATAGTTTGTTTTTTTGTAGTATATACCGAGCATTATTTAAATTGCTTCCTGCTGTTTCTTGTAAGGAAAAACCTGAAGTGCGGTAGACGACAAAAGTAATTATGAAAATTTGTTCCCGAAGAAGGATTATGGTCTAGTGCTGAGACCAGTCTCCCACAGAGACTGTTTGTAATTCATCTGGTAGAGTGTAGGAGTATTATTCCCCATTTCCTTTGCACTAATGAGATTACATTGATAAGCCATACGTTACGAGCTGTGGGAGATTAAAGGGAACTGGGCTTCCTTACAACGAAAATTATTTGATTTCATAATAAAATAGGAGGTCAGGCGGTTCTAAATACGCTCCTTGCATGCAAAGCGCCGTCTAGGGAGAAATATGGGCCGCGGCTTGGGGACTTGCCCTTACTAATAATGATGACGAATCGGTTTAATTATAGGAGATGCCAGTAGACGGAAGTGGGGGGAGGACACGGGTGCGCTTTAGGAAGTTACTTAGTGAGAATTTGGACATTAAGAGGAATTGGATGAACGAGCATTAAGAACAGGGATTATATCTGAGAGGATGCTGCGTGTAGGAGTGGCTTATCATGCTAAACTTTTACTTCTGCTTCAGATACACCACGGGTTGGAATTAAATTGGTGAATGGTAATGCTACTGCTTTATAAGGCATTTGAACTTAACCCCAAGAACTTTTCTGTGTTTAACTTTACATATATAATAAATTATTAACTGAAAGATAAATTGCGCTATGCATGATGCTGGGGTTTCCACCAAAACATGTCTGCTTTACTAAATCTGATGTGCTGATTCCAAAACTGAAATCGGCTCTTTTCTACCACGTACCATTTTTCTACAATTAGTAGTTATACCTAAAATTAGTTCGGCGCATAAATATTGCATGGAACTAAGAAATACGAGGGCAGTTCAATAAAAAGTGATCATCATTTTTACGGACATAACTTTTCTCAATAAAATTCAATTTTATTATATGCTGTTAGCTTAATGGAAACAAACACGCCGTAGTAATTTCATTGTTGGTACTCCTGGTTCCCGCATGTGAGAGCCAGGCAAGTTCAGACATGTTCAGTATCGCCTACCGCTGCAGTGGAGGTAACACGCGAAGAACAATATGCGGCGTTGAAATTCTGCTTTCGTCTCAACAAATCTTCAGTTGAGGCCTATACAATGTTACAGGAGGCCTATGGAGAGTCTGTCCATCCCTACAACACAGCTCGAAGGTGGTTTAAAATGTTTAAGGAGGGGAGACATTCAGTTTCAAAAGAAGGTGCAACCGGTGCTCCAGTTACTGCTCTTATGGAAGAAAACTTCAACGTTGCTGGTGCCACTGTGAGAGAGGATCGACAAATTACCTTAAGATCACTTTCTGAAATACTGAACATTTCATTGGGTGCCATCCACACGTTGGTGACAGAAACATTACACATGAGACGTGTTTGTGCGTGATGGGTTCCAATACTGTTGGTTCCCGAATAAAAGGAAATTAACATGCAGGTCTGCATGCAGTTAAAGTTGATGTTAGAGGAAGATCTGGAGTTTCTATCAAACGTAATCACTGCTGATGAAACTTGGCTACATTATTTTTATCCTGAGAGCAAACAGCAAAGCCCAGTTTGGAAATCTCCTTCATCACCAACCACCAAAAAAGTAAAAGTGGTTGCTTCTGCTGGGAAAGTTATGATCATCTCATTATTTGATATTCATGGAATGGTTTATCAGCATGTTGTACCTGCACACACATCACTACCTGGACAATACTGCAGGAATGACCTGAAAACATTGCAAATCCATATCAGGCGCAAAAGACAACATTTCCGTGAAGCAGGCCAGATGCTGCACCACAATAATGAGTGGCCGCATATTGCCAATGTTGTTGCTGAATATCTTGCAAAAATCAACGTGAAGTGCATCCCTCACCCTCCCTATAGTCCGGATTTAACCCCATGTGACTTTTTTCTATTCCCTAACTTGAAGAAACGCCTTCGTGGGAGGCATTATCCAACATCAGAAGCAGTGATGAAGGCTGCGAATGCGATTTTGAAGGATATTTCAAAAATGGTTTCCAGCATGTCTATGAAGACTTGCAAAACGTTGGCACAAGTGCATCGCATTCAGGGTAGTCTATTTTGAGAAGGACCATCAAAATTATGAGGATCAGTAAGGGTATGTTGACAAAAAAATTTGATCATTATTTATTGAACAGTCTTCGTATTTATTTACCTTCAGTCATATTCCACACTTAGCACCTGAGCCAAGCTATTTGCATAGGAACAGGAAAGACCCTACCTACGTATTTCATTACTTCCAAAATTTGTTCTTACTTACTTCCTCTTCATGTATTAGGCTACTAGCTTGTTGCAACCTCGATCTTGTTGCATCACTTTTTGGAACGACCAACGTATCTTCCTCCAGTAGGGCGCATTCCACGGCAAGCTTTGATATCCTATTATCTATTGGAAACCTGCGACTATGAAATTATTTCGAGATCTCGCAAATCAAGCCAGGTGTTCGGGAGCGTACATCTCTCCCATCAACAGGATATTTTAAGAAATGTTATAATACCATTCTTCCATGTTGAGACTTGCCAAGGAGTGTTCAGTTTCTCAAGCTGAATTATTAGCAATCCGTGAAGCAGTGAAATGGTGCAACAACTTACAATGTACCGCTCGCCTTTACAGTGACTCACAGGCAGCAATTGCAGCTTTGAAAGTTACCAAAAAACAGCAGTCCTATTGCAGCTGAAATAAGAAGTCAATTATTGTGTAGTTCTCATCTGTGTATTGGATGGGTCAGAGGACACGTAGGAATTGCCGGAAATGAACCTGCAGATGAGCTTGCAAAGAGAGCTGCGACTTCAGATCTTCCAGAGACTTACACTCTATGCCCTATTTCTTATGTAAGGAGATTATCATCAACAACTGGAATGAATACTGGTTAAAAAGTGGTTGTGGTGCTTTGACTAAGGATTTATACTTCCCAACAGTTTCTGACAGACATATATGTAAATTCGTTAATCCTAACTATGTTCTCACTCAATTCTTAACTGGACATGGCAAATTTTCAGCTTACTTATCAGCTTTCAGCTTCAAAATCAAATCCACATCTGATTGTATTTGTGGAAATCATCTTCAAGAATTACACTGTTTCCGAAGTTAACTTCCATCCCAACATCTAGACTGGCTGCTTTCACGGAGCGCAGACAATCTTTAGCAAGATCAATTTGCTCGCCACAAGTTTCTTAGAACAGTGTTCCTTCAGATGGTTAGGCAATCTTTTGCAATGACTATCCTCTCAGATGGCCGCAAATGTAATAAAAAAATAGACTGGCTATAGAAGCTCAATACTGTAGCCTCAAATACTTCAAACAAAATTTGAAAAATTGGGACCTCCTTAATCCATTTCATCATATTTCTGGGTGTTTTAATTGTAATCTTAATACTGTACTTTTAACTGTACTAGCTTGACTGATGTTGCAAACAACAGTTGATTGTAGTTTCTATGACTTGAAAGAATATATGTAAAAAAAAAAAAAAACACTACTATAAGTGGTATACTAGGGATAAGGTAAAGAATAATAATTATTATTATGAAAAAAAAAAACGCTTATTCTGCCCCGTAAACAAAAGCAAAACAAATGGAGACTCTTGAAAAGATTTTAGAAGCAGTGTGCAGAAATCCCAGGTGCCTATGTCGGTGTGACGAACGGGGAATAAATACATCAAGAAGTTTTCCGACTGAATGAGATAAAAAAAATAAAAGAATAAAAAAAATGTCCCTCACATTTTATTTGATTGCCCGTTTTTCTGTTTTGAAAGATACGAATATAATTTATTGCTTCAATCCTTAGGTTACATTTTTTCAAAACCACTTACACATAATCTGATGAATTAACAAAACTTATCAATATTTCATGGCTTTTGTAAACAAAATATTTCTTAAGCTTGATGTTTAGTGTTTGTCAGCTTGATATTCAATTTTGTTATGTTTTTGTAAATTGTATTATATTCATAAATTTGTAAGCTATATTCCTAATATACATTTGGGTAAAATAGGAATAAGAATTGGATAATAAATAAATAAATTAATAAATAAAGAATACATGAATAAGTAAGTAAATAAGTAAATAAATGTTATAACCACAAATGTATCACTGGATATAAAACAAATATAAATAAAGACAAAACACTACCAACTGAAGACAGAAACACACAAACACACACATATGTATATATATCATCTTCCTCCAAAAATGCTTTATTTGAGTTCCAGGGACTTTGAAGCACATTACCAATGAAATACAGCCATCGAATTTTGTGTGAAATACATAATTGCTCCACTTACTATACGTAGCAGAGATGATAGAATAAAATTCTCATGAAATAGCGCATTGTTGAAGGAAGAAAGATAATAGCGCCACATTCGAGTGAAACATCTGCCACCTAGATTTGCGATCACTCGTAATAGCTGGAAGAAACATGAATGTATCGCTGTTAGGTGGCAAAACCATTTAGCTCATGTACGACGAGGATTAGAACATTTCAACTACCCTTAACTAGCTCGCTCTCGGAGATTGAATAATGAGGGAATTGCTGTCACATGTGTGAGTGATGCAGATAGAGAAATGTATCTTGAGTCGTCCTTAGCTCCGCTTGAGAAATAATGAGAACTTTCATCAAGACAACAGTTTGTAGCAAGTCCTATTGCGTACCGTGATGCTGCTATAAAACACCACGTAAATTCATTCTCAGAATATTAATCCAAACTGTAACGCGTCTTAGATTTAATGTACATAGTTGGTCTGAAAGGTTTCCAAACTAATAAAGATACAAGACATTTTTTCAGAACTTTTTTATTTTTTTTTATTTTTCAACATAGTCTCCTTGTAACTCTACACACTTCTCCCAGCTATGCTCCTATCTCTGTAACCCCTCCAAATAGTACTCGGCGTTTTCCAACATAGTCTCCTTGTAGCTCTACACACTTCTCCCAGCGATGCTTCCATCTCTGTAATCCGTTCATATAGTACTCGGCGTTTTTCAACATAGTCTCCTTGTAACTCTACACACTTCTCCCAGCGATGCTTCCATCTCTGTAATCCGTCCATATAGTACTCGGCGTTTTGCAACATAGTCTCCTTGTAGCTCTACACACTTCTCCCAGCGATGCTTCCATCGCTGTAACCCGTCCAAATAGTACTCGGCGTTTTTCAACATAGTCTCCTTGTAACTCTACACACTTCTCCCAGCGATGCTTCCATCTCTGTAATCCGTCCATATAGTACTCGGCGTTTTTCAACATAGTCTCCTTGTAACTCTACACACTTCTCCCAGCGATGCTTCCATCTCTGTAATCCGTTCATATAGTACTCGGCGTTTTTCAACATAGTCTCCTTGTAACTCTACACACTTCTCCCAGCGATGCTTCCATCTCTGTAATCCGTCCATATAGTACTCGGCGTTTTTCAACATAGTCTCCTTGTAGCTCTACACACTTCTCACAGCGATGCTTCCATCGCTGTAACCCGTCCAAATAGTACTCGGCGTTTTTCAACATAGTCTCCTTGTAACTCTACACACTTCTCCCAGCGATGCTTCCATCTCTGTAATCCGTCCATATAGTACTCGGCGTTTTTCAACATAGTCTCCTTGTAACTCTACACACTTCTCCCAGCGATGCTTCCATCTCTGTAACCCGTCCATATAGTACTCGGCGTTTTTCAACATAGTCTCCTTGTAACTTTACACACTTCTCCCAGCGATGTTCCCATCTCTGTAACCCGTCCATATAGTACTCGGCGTTTTTCAACAGTCTCCTTGTAACTTTACACACTTCTCCCAGTGATGCTCCCATATCTGTAACCCGTCCAAGTAGTACTCGGCGTTTTTCAACATAGTCTCCTTGAAACTCTACTCACTTCTCCCAGCGATGCTCCCATCTCTGTAACCCATCCAAATAGTACTCGGCGTTTTTCAACATAGTCTCCTTGAAACTCTACACACTTCTCCCAGCGATGCTCCCATCTCTGTAACCCGTCCAAATAGTACTCGGCGTTTTTCAACAGTCTCCTTGTAACTTTACACACTTCTCCCAGCGATGCTCTCATCTCTGTAACCCGTCCAAGTAGTACTCGGCGTTTTTCAACATAGTCTCCTTGTAACTCTACACACTTCTCCCAGTGATGCACCCATCTCTCTAACCCGTCCAAATAGTACTCGGCGTTTTGGTCTGCAAAATAATTGTTCACGAAGATGATTACCTATTCATTTGACGAAAATCTCTGTCCTCCGAACGTAATTTTCAGATGAGGGAACAAAAAGAAGTCGCTTGGGGCTAGATCTTATGAGGAAGGCGGATTGTGAAGCAGTTGAAGCCGTAATTCGTGGATTTTCGCCATTGCAACCACTGAGGTGTGAAACGGTGCGTTGTCTTAGTGAAACAGGAGTTTCTTTTCCTGCAAATGTGGCCATTTTCCCGCAAGTTCTGCCTTCAGCTAGTCAAGTAATGATGCGTAGGATGTTCCTGTCATTTCTTGTTTTTCCTTTTTAAGATAATGGAGTAAAATAACTACATGACTATCCCAAAACTTAGTCGCCATTACTTTCCCAGCCGTAAAAAAAAAAAAAAAAAAAAAAAAAAAAAAAGTTTTGCTTCTTTGATTTTTTTAGAATCTGTTCCCCTTCTGCAGTCCACTGTTTAGACTGTATTTTTGTTTCGGGCGTATAATGGTGTATCCAATTTTCATCTACAGTAATTAATCGGCGCCAAAACTCGTATTTATTGCGCCTAAACTGCATCAAGAGAGCGTTGGAAATGTTCATTCTAACACGCTTTTGGTCTAACGTGAACAAACGCGGCGCCCAACGCGCGGATAGCTTTCTCATGTGTAAATGTTGATTTAATATGTGAAAAGCACGTTCTTTTGAAATGTTCATAGCCTCTGCTATCTCTCTCACTTTAATACGGCGGTCGTCTAGCACCATTTGGCGAACTTTGGTAATGTTTTTGTCGGTAGTTGCAGTTTTTGGACGTCCATTTAAAGATTCAGCTGCCCAAAATTTCAGTGTGGTAAATGATGGTGCAGGGTCCCCATACACAAAAATCCAACTCATGTTTGATTTGCGTAGGCATATTGCCTTTCAAAAACAAATATTTAATGATACTCGATTTTGTCCATTTTCATAAAAACAGTCACATCGACTCACTCAAACGACTGTTACATAACAACTAAGCGTTCAGAATGGCTGAAACTTTGATGAGTAATGGTCAACAGATGAATAACGAAATTCACTAGCGTTTATTTAGTGCTGCTATGTTCATGTTGAGGTCGGAAATTTTTCAGACCCCATCATATATAATTGTGTTCATTGAAGTAACCTGAATTTGCGCTATTCTTTTTTTTGGTATTCCAGAAGTTTCGAAAGGTCGCCATATTCACCGCCATACTTTTTTTAAATCCTCTAACTAGAAGCTGTAACCAAATTAAAGCATGACATTTGTGTCAGTATTATGAAAAGGAAGTGTATTGCAACTCTCCTATTATTGCGGAAAATTTGGTCTACTTAAAGCGCAATTATTCACCGTCTGTGTCTCCTGGTTATTATCTTGTTCCAGGAAATGATTTTAATTACGTAGTGACGAAACACCAGTCTGATTTGGGACGAGCGACTGCTACGCACTGAGCATGTGGGATACTCGCTGCCAGCACACAAAAGAGACAATAAGACAATTTATTAAGACGGGATGTGCTTGTGAAAAGGACACGCATGAAAGAAAATAAATGAAAAGGATTTGAGAGGGAGAGAAAGAGAAAGAGAGAGAGAGAGAGATATAGTGGTGCTGATGTAAGAATGGGACGTAGAGGAGGGAAAAAAGATTATTTTTATCCTTCTAATTATGAGGTCGTGAACTTGCTCAACAGAAAGCATTTCAGTTGTAGGAGTTTCCCCTCTTCTAATGTGGCGGCTGAAAATAACCCCCCTCCCCCCTCTTATGACATTGTGTGGAGCAGGCGTGGTTAATCCATGCCTCGCGTACTCTGGAATTTGTCACGAACCAACTTTTGTTTACTCGCGAGCTTCCTTTGTTTCCACTAAACACATGCTTTTTGCTTCTTTATCTCTCACCTTTTCGATGCTCTGCTAACCAATCCATTCATTCCTTTGAAATTACTTTTTTTTTTTTCCTATCTGGACTTTATGTATGTTACCCTTTGTTCCTTAACATCTATTGTTCTTTTTTTTTTCTTACCAATGCAGTTATTTGCATACTTTTCCTTTAGCGACTACAAACTTTCTCCATTGATTTTTTTTTAGTTAATTGATGGAAATGAATCATTTCTCCACACTAGCCGTTTATAGGCTAAAGTTTTTGATGGATAGAGTCGACATGAAAAATTAAATGCCCTGGCCGGGATTTGAACCACGGATCTCCTAGTTTCCGTCCAGTCGCTCTTGACCTTTGAGCTACCATGGTCAACGTGCCGTCCTGGCATTAAATTCTCCATTCGACTCGTATATTTCCCCGGTAGACCACTAGGGGCTCTCGCATCCGAGATACACCGTTTGTGGCAACTTACTATCGTAAGTACTTGAGTTCCAGGCTTCGTCATTTAACTCTTATTATTTTAGTTAATTGATGGAAATTAATCATTGCTCCACACTAGCCGTATATAGGCTAAGGGTTTTGATGGATGCTCCTAGTGGTCTACCGGGGAAATATTCGAGTCAAATGGAGAATTTAATGCCAGGACGGCACGTTGACCATGGTAGCTCAAAGGTTAAGAGCGACTGGACGGAAACCAGGAGATCCGTGGTTCAAATCCCGGCCATGGCATTGAATTTTTCATGTCGACTCTATTCATTTCTCCATTGATTTTAATGTTTAAGTGGTTTCGTTCGCGGCTCCCGTGCAGAGAGTCCAGAGCTCGATTCCTGGATCGGGGGTTCGTGATTTTAAGTCGGCCCTATCCACGCCTTCACCTCTGTCTATCATATGTGAACTGTCTCCTAAGCCCAACGTGGTTCGGAGTCCACGGTATAGGTAAACTGTAGGTCTTCTCACCTGACCGTCATCTTCACTATCACCCCACCATTGGAGGTAACGGACACCGCCCTCATGGGTGCCTCCACCTGAGAAATGCGTCCGGTCATCACGTGGTGGAGCGAGGTTACTCCGAAGAACAAGGTTTTTTTTTATAATTTCCGTGCTCCAACGTTGAGTCATATCGGATGATGAGTAAAATGGGTGAAATGATGCTCAAATGAGACCAAGGTCCATAGAGCTTAGAGTTACCCGACATTCGCCTGTCAGGATAAGGGAAAACCACGGAAAGACCTTATCCAGGTAACTCACCCCGACCGAGATTCGAACTCGGGACCTCTTGAACGTGAGACAGACAGGCCACCATCTACGCTGCCGAGACGGGCATGAGGAGTGTTGGAACACACACATATACTGTACAATACTCCTAATCAAAATAAAACATACTACTTATAAAAGTTAATATAAAGAAATTGTATGCTACGCTGACGATGCTGTCCTGATGGCCAACACTGAGGATGACTTACAGAGACTCCTATATAGATTCTATCTTGGATGTAGAAACTATAACATGAAAATATCATTAACAAAAACGAAATCAATGACCATAAGTAAACTCCCCTTGAGATGTAAATTGGAACTAGAGAGGAAAATAATAGAACAGGTAATGACAATAAGGTACCTGGGTGTTGAGTTAAATAGTTGGGGAGCACTGCAGAATGAAGTTACATATCAAGCGAATAAAGCAGCGAGAATTGCAGGCTGCATAAATGACATTATTTGGAAAAAACAAATATTTAAATAAAGAAACCAAGACTAGAATCTATAAAGCGGTAATACGCCCAATATCCACCTATGCCTGTGAAGTAAGAGCGGACACTTCAAAAACAAAACAGATTCTAGAGACAAATGAAATGAACGTCTTAAGAAAAATTATAGGAATAACAGGAAGAGATAAAATAAGAAGTGAAGATATTAGAAAGCAATTAAACATTCAAGCAATAGGTGATTGGGTGGATAGAAGACGAAGCGAATGGAATGACCATGTATCCCGTATGACATCGGACAGAATCGCACTTATTATAGCAAGTGTCTACTTACCAGCAGACGGAAGAAGATCTCCTGGAAGACCAAAAAAGATGGAATGATTCCTAATTTCTGGAAGGAACAGGCCGTAGGCCTATATGATGAGAAGAAGAATATAAAGAATGTGATGACCAGCTGCCTTATCCAACGTTCCACAGTTAGCTTTCTTATATATTCATGAATTAATTGCTTTTATTTGCCTCCCACATTTCTTGTGAAAATCCTGAGACTTCGCGGGTTCGTAGAATCAAAAGTTTTCTTTGTAGAAATCTAAAACTTTCTTTATTGCCTCCATTGAATGTCCTTAGAACAGATTTGAATCTAAAATTCGCTCTTAAAACTTCAGCAAGACCCGAATCAATGATATACCAGTATGTCCTACCGGAGGCATCCAACCAACGTTTACAGGCTAACTCACAAAAACAAAAACAAAATTTTTGCGGTCGCAGTCTCCTTGGAGAAATTTGTGTAGAGTCTGATTTAATTAACTGTTTCTAAATATTAAAATGATAAATTGCAGCAGGGCTGTTCAGTAAAGAATGATCACAATTCGTTTTTTTTTTTTTTTTTTTGACAATGTACCTTCACTCATCTTCATAATTTTGATGGTCCTCAAAATAGTCTCCCCTGAGTGACATACATTTGTCCCAGGGTTTCCTCCAGCCTTCAAATACATGTTGGTAACAATTTTTTGAGAGATCCTTCAAAATCGCCTCCGCAGCCTTCACCTCTGCTTCTCATAATGGATAATGCCTCCCTATAATCAGGAGTTAGCACCATGTGATTATAGGGAGGGTGAGTGATGCACTTCGCGTTGATTTTTGCAAGATATTCGGCAACAACATTGGCAATATGCAGCCGCGCATTATCGTAGTGCGGCATGCAGCCTGCTTCACGGAAATGTGGTCTTTTGCGCCTGATATGGACTTGCAATGTTATCAGGACATCCCTGTAGTATTGTGCAATTACTGACGTGTGTGCAGGTACAACATGCTGATAAACCATTCCATGAATATCAAAGAACGAGATGACCATAACTTTTCCAGCAGAAGCAACCACTTTTGTTTTTGGGGGTTGGTGATGAAGGAGATTTCGCCACCGAGCTTTGCTGTTTGCTCTCTGGATCAAAATGATGTAGCTAAGTTTCATTAGTAGTGATTACGTTTGAAAGAAACACCGGATCTTCCACTAACACCAACTTTAACTGCGTGTTACCTCCATTGCAGCGGTAGGCGATACTGAACATGTCTGAACTTGCCTGGTTCTTACAGGCGGAAACCAGGAGTACCAACAATGAAATACTACGGCGTGTTTGTTTCAAATTAAGCTTACAGAATATAATAAGGTTGAACTTTAGTACGAAAAATTATGACCGTAAAAAATTACGATAATTTTTTATTGAACAGCCCGGGTATTATATAAAACGTGAAGGTCTTGGTTAGATTTTGTTTATTCGTGTAAATAAAAAATAAATTTAGTCTAAAATCAGGGTCTAGTAATGACTACAAACGTGGTTACCTTTCTATGCTTTTCCTTCTTCAGCTGCAACTGTGCATCTACAAAAGATATCCTTTCTCCCACACTCGGTGGCTCTTCTAGTTGCCTGAAGTGGAGGTCATTCCAAATGATGCGTTCCTTCTTTGCCTTTTGGAATATTGGCTTGACTCAGACACACTTGTGCTTAATGATCTCAAAAACTAGTCGCTCCGTATAATCCTCACATATTTCAAAAGATGCTTGCAAAATGTATACAAAATCTTGAGGGTTCATTATTTTTTACCTTGCAGAAAATTGTTTCATCACCGTTTACAACAAGAACAAGGTTTCTAGAGTAGATGGATTACTTTTTTGCCTATTATTGCTTTCCTTTTTTTTTTTTTCTATTCTCTTCCTACCATTTACTAAGGAACTCCGAACGTCTTCTCATTTTCCGTTATCATCTTTGGTTGTCTTTTGTCTTCTTTCATTTCGTATTTCTTTTATTCTAGGAGACAAAAGACTGCTCTTCCCCATACAGAGGGATGTTATCCCTGACGCGGCATTGTATAGTATTTTTACTAATAACGAGCTACCTATAGCAGCAGGGGAGGTTTGGGGGATGAAGAACAGAAGCGAAACTCCTGTTCCTTTCCAAGGATCACCTAAGAAATCTTTTCATAAGAAGCGTAATTGATTTTTTTTCTCATCTCAGAGCTGTAATAATGGGCAAGTTTACCTGGCACATGGAAGCTACAAAATCAATGCCAGCAGTGTTTCAATAAGTAAATCTTTTCTTCTGGTTTCACTTGCATTGTGGTCTTGTGAATGAATGGGTCCATGAGATAGTCTCTCCCTCTCTTCTTTCGATTTAGCTTCTGCAGAATCTCTAACCGACTTCATTTTCGAACAGGACAATCGGATTTGCAAATTTTGGGAGGCGGTGGATATTCCAGCCATGGACCTTCTGTAATGCCCATTTAAACTCAAATATCGTAATCAGCCTTCTCACATTTAGAGAGAGAGAGAGAGGAAGGGGGAGAGGGGGAGAGGGGGTGAGTGGGAGAGGGAGAGAGGTTGAGAGGGAGAGAGAGGTGGGTAGTTGTTAAGAAAGACGTGGTGGCAAGCTCAGGCGCGTTTACATTTTGGATTTACTCCTCCGCTTCTTTGGCAATCAACCTGACTTCTCAAGTTCTTCTCGGGAAGCAAATTAGGTGAAAAGACGATTAGAAATCGACGTTTCAGAAGTGTGCATCTCTCCCACCATCGGGATATTTATTAAATGTTAGAACCACAAATTAATCACTTGATATAACACAAATATAAACAAAGACAAAACAATATCAAAATTCGCATTACTGAACAAAAGACTGTTTTCGGTAAATTAAATGCCAGGCCTGGAGCTGGCGTGAGTATAGAAAATTAATTAGGTGAAAGAAACTAAACACAAAGTAACTAAACACAAGAAACACAAGAGCACCGCGCCTTTATGGTTGATGCACACTTCCGAAAGGTCGAGTTGCTAACCTAGTACAACTTGAGCAAGAAAATAATCAGTTTGTTACCGTTAGGGTTAGAGTACACAACTAATTTGGACCTAAGTAGATCTATACAACCTCCAGGAGGAAGAAAACAGGCAAAGGAATCAAAAACAGGTAAAGTCTGTTTAGTTAACACGTGTGCATATCGGCCGACTCCTTTGACGAACCCTTATAATCGTTTTACAACCCCGGCCCTCCTTCTCCCAGCCCTTTCTGCAAGGTTGCCACCTTTCTCTATACGTCATGGGTATCGTACGAGGTTTCGT
>CM060949.1:28262977-28420477 GCA_030765055.1 Mantis religiosa | reverse complement strand
TGGAGATGAACTGGAGGGACAGGGAATTCTGTGGATGTAATTAACATCACAGCATTCGCCTTGCGACCGGGAAATCCACCAAAAAATCCATGGTTCAGTTAGGTCGGCCACGGGAATCAAACGTGGGTCTCCAGAAGATGAAACTACCTGAGCCATCCCACTCGGTTCTTCTACAAATAATTTTATTGCATTATTGGTATGGCTGTCTCAGTGGCTCCAATGCCCCCAAGCTGCCAGCTCAAACCGAGTCCAGACCGATGGGTTTTGTCAGCTCCACTGGTATAGTGGCCGCGTTTAAACCATCCCCAACCGGCTCTCTTTGTAGGGAAAAACTATTCCTCCCCCTAACCACAATGTCATAAACATCTTAGGAAACACCAACCGGGGTCAGAGGTGAAGAATGCTAGGCACGTGTTTACAGCTGAGAATATCCAAGGTTGCCGTTGTTTAACATAACGTTAATGTTTCCTATAAGTAACAGATAATGTTACAACGCTTTGTAACATGACTGAAAAGAGATATGTCACCTATGTTGTTATGCTATTAGTACTTATATTACGTACAAGAACTAAGTGCGTATTATTAGCATAATATCTAAGGAACGTTTAGTAAAATATCATTACAATTTTCAAAGGGTTAAATTGCATCAATGTTTATGAATTTGCGAGGGATATTTACATGCGAATTAAAGAAGCACTTTGGATATTCTGGTAGTTAATAATAATTTATAAGCAAAGACTGCACGTTAGAGCTTTGTTTATTGCAATCGTGAGCCGATTTATTCTAAAACATTTTCCTTTATTCTATGGCAGCTACAGTTGGTGAATTTTTGTTGATTTAACAAAGCAATAAACACTTCAAAAGTAAAAAAAAGTAAAAAAGACGAACCAATGTATTAAAGAAAAACTAGTAAGGAAACTCTATTAACTCTTTTTAAATTTTCGAAGCTTTTAACAAGGATGTCTACCAATTTTACAAGTTTGAATAACGTTAAGCAGTATATTTTTTGGGGGAGGGGGGCTCTTCTGCTAAACACAATTTAAATAAGTAATCAGTACACTCCGCATAATAATTAAATATGTCATAAACGCTTTACAACTCGAGAAAGTTTAGAAATACTGTTAGATATATATTACAAGTATGAATGGAAATCCATGTTAGGTTCGATACCCACGGTCTCCACATCTTAACTAAATTACGCAAGTGCTAAACGCCAATAACTATTAAACACTAATAAATGTATAAAACTACACTAAGTAAAACACTATGTAACTTCTATAAATATAAACTTAATTAACATACATAGGAAGCATGTTTGCACAGTTTAAGCTAATTTCTGAGGACACAAGAGAAATATTGCAACAGTGCTTTAACTTGCTGAACGTATTAAGAAGGACGACCCATATGTTTAAGGGTGGAAGACCCTTATAATTGCTTACATGTGAGGAGGCGTGGTCAGAAGGGAAAGCTTTGATGCCGCCTGGGATGTGATGAACGAGGCTACTTTATGTAAAGGAATCTCCACCACACCGGCGGTGTCTGAAATGATGCTGACAATTTACATCGCTGCTAACAAACGAACAAAACACTGATATAATTTTAATCGAAGGGAATAAAGATAGTAAAAATGGAATGTTATAACATGTTAATCCGCCAAGTCATTACTCCATCATCTTTGGCTTCTAGTAGTTATAGATAAACTTGCTATGTTAAAAGCTCCGTTTTTGGTACCTGCTGTCTAACGATACACTTCATGTTTTATACTACCAGGGCTGTTCAGTAAGGAATAATCATAATTTTTTTACGGTCATAATTTTTCGCACTAAAATTCAATCTTATTATATTCTGTTAGCTTAATGTGAAACAAACACGCCGTAGTAGTTTCATTGTTGGTACTCCTGATTCCCGCCTGTGAGAACCAGGCAATTTCAGACATGTTCACTATCGCCTACCGCTGCAACGGAGGTAACATGCAGTTAAAGTTGATGTTAGAGGTAGATCCGGAGTTTCTTTCAAACGTAAACATTGCTGATGAAACTTGGCTACATCATTTTGATCCTGAGAGCAAACAGCAAGGCTCAGTGTGGAAATCTCCTTCATTACTAACCCCCCAAAAAGCAAAAGTGGTTGCTTCTGCTGGGAAAGTTATGGTCATCTCATTCTTTGATATTCATGGAATGGTTTATCAGCATGTTGTACATACACACATCATTAACTGGACAATACTGCAGGGATGTCCTGAAAACATTGCAAGTCCATATCAGGCGCAAAAGACTACATTTCCCTGAAGCAGGCTGGATGCTGCACCAAGATAATGCACGGCCGCATATTGCCAATGTTGTTGGTGAATATCTTGCAAAAATCAACGTGAAGTGCATCCCTCAGCCTCCCTATAGTCCGGATTTAGCCCCATGTGACATTTTTCTATTCCCTATCTTGAAGAAACGCCTTCGTAGGAGGCATTATCCATCATCAGGAGCAGCGTTGAAGGTTGCAGAGGTGATTTTGAAGGATCTCTCAAAAAATAGTGTCCAGCATGTTTTTGAAGACCGATAGAAACGCTGGGATAAGTGCATGGCATTCACGAGAGACTATTTTTAGAAGGACCATCAAAATTATGAGGATGAGTAAAGGAACGTTGTTAAAAAAATTGTGATCATTCTTTATTGAACAGTCCTCGTAGCTTTACATTTCCGATTCCTTGAATAACCATTACAAAATAAAAGCCCGTTCCCTTTGAGAAAATTATAACCATTTTGGAACTGAAACCAATAACAGCGAACATCTGGAATATTAAAGATGTACATTAGTTTGTCATGAAAATATCTTTGACGTACGGTTTTTTAATAATACCTAATCGTTAGAGACATTTTTGGGAAAATAGAAAACTTTTTAATACCTTTCCATCTAAAACGTTATTTGAGAAACCAATACCAATAGTGATATATAACAGCTTTTGTTTACATTTGGTTCGCAGTATACAGTCACATAGAAACATACCGATGTTCTTCTACAAATACTATTTTCTTTGTTTGGTTCAGGGTTCTCAAAACATACATTTCCGCCGAACACAATGTGCAGAACACATCCTTATATGAAGTCTAATTTCCTCATTTTGAATGTAGTCACGTGCCTGTCCTAATTCTTGCACCTTTCTCCAGATACACTGATTGAAATGATAGTTGCAACCAGAAATGTGTACATTTGGAAACGCAGACTTCAAAGCTTGAATGGCGCCAAGTTCAAAATCTTCAATTACTTCCTTGTGGTTCTCGTCTGGTGAAATCTTCTCTTTAATTGTGTTGAACAGCCTGCTGTAAGTCTCCATTTTCTTATTTGGAAGAACTTCGTACACCACCGGCATGACATTGGTTTCAGTTCTTTTTTGTTTTGTTTGTTTATTTGTAATTTACGTCCTACAACTTTAAGTCATATCATACGATGAATGAAATGGATGAAAATAATGCTTAAATGAGCCCGGAGTCCATAGAGCTTAGAGTTACCCGACATTCGTCTTTCAGGATAAGGGAAAACTTCGGAAAAATCCTTATCTAGGTAACTGACCCTGACCGAGAACTTGGGAGTACATGAACGTGAGGCAGACACGCTACCATCTACGCTACCGAGGCGGGCCCATTGGTTTCATGACTTGTACTTCCAACGTTAGCGTCGATGGTGTATATTTGGCTATATTGTTTGCTACAGCTTTTGTCATCTGAAAGTGATTCAATTCAATTTCAACTCCAGGCTGGCAGGCTGTTTGGAGCAGCCCGAAGGGTGGTCAAGTCGTGTACCTGCTCTGGAAAGAGCTTTACCACGTAGTGGCGGGATGTTGAAGTTGTAGGATGACGGGTGTAAATTAAGTGGGTGTAGAGAAGGGAGGTAGCTTGTTCCTCCTCGAGGAATGATGAACCGGGTGCCACAGACAGCGTGCACCGCTGGTGGATCAGTTAATAAACTTGGAAGAAGATAAGTAAAATTTTGAGTTTTCCAGAATAAATATTGGATAGCTGTAATTTAGTTTAGGCTGGAATGGGGATCGTGTGGTTACCGGTAATGAACGCAAGACATGCGGGGTAACCGGTATCACTTTAAGCGACGCTCACGAGGTACATAGTCCTCAAGGGATCTGACTAGGCGCTCTGATGTTGAGGCAAACTCTCGAAGAATTTTGTCGCTTGCGCCTAATTTCATCCTCCACATATCGGAGGGATGAAGCCTCGTGAAGTAGTCTCACGGGGAACCTTGTGCATACAGAATAAATAATCCGAAGACAGTTATTTTTTGAGCCTGCGGCCATACCCCAGACTTCGCACGCATAGAGCATGATAGGGAAGACCAGAACCTTAAAGAGGCGCAACTTTAGGGAAACAGACATCGCAGACCTAAGCACAGGGTATAGTGATGCCACGGCACCACACGACCGATGCGCTTTCTCCCGGATGTGCTCCCGAAAAGTTAGGCCCTTGTCCAGCTTGACTCCCAAGTATTTGATTGAATTCTCCCACCTGATCCCTTGCCCAAAGTAGGTGAATGTGGGGAAATTGGCGGGAAAGCGGCGCTTGGTGAACAGTATCGCTTGGCTTTTCTCCGTGTTAATGGACAATCGCCAAAGCGTGCACCAATCCTGGAGGAGGATTAAATAACTTTGAATGGGATTGAAGGTTCTGCGTGGGTGTCTGTTGAAAATAGCAGCGCGTCGTCAGCATATTGCGCTATGTTGACGTGCTGTTCAGTGGGAAGGTCAGCCACGTAGACGCTGTACAGCGTCGGGGATAACACAGAACCTTCGGGGACTCCGCCTCGGATAGACCTTCGTTTAGATGTTTTTCCCGCCACTGTGACAGTGAAGAATGTATGTTTTAGGAAAGAATGTAGAAGATGTAAGACGTGAGTGTGTAGCTCCAATTAGATGAATTTGTACAGAAGACCCGCGTGCCAAGTCGTAGAGAAGGCCTTTTCGACGTCCAGAGAAACCGCTGAGGTGAATACCTTGTCCTGGAAACCCAGGGCTGCAGTTTCCACCACGCGCAGCAACTGCTGTGACGTAAAATGCCCAGGACGAAAGCCAAACTGGTGAGGAGGGATGGCTTGAATGTCTCCCAGAAGGGGAGACAAGCGGACTAAGAAAAGTCTCTCGAAAACTTTCGAGAGCACAGAAAGGAGGCTGATGGAGCGGTAGTTGGCAGGGTTAACCGGGTCTTTCCCTGGCTTCAAAATGCATATCACCCGTGATCTTCACAATTAAACCAGTAAAACAACTCCCTGCCCCCCTGAAACCTAGATAACTATCTATGTGCCCAATTGCTAATGTGCCGAACTGCTACACACCCCTAACGATGCACTTCATGTTTTATGTAGCATTGTGATATAATCGAGTTATAATAGTCTTTAACAATGAAATCTGATTTACTATCTCGTGTCACATCTTTTAATTTTTTTTTAAATTTGTTTGCCTTATAAGCAGAATTGCTATACAAGCCATTGATAAATCACATAAGTACTGCATAGTAACGAATTATTGTCCTCTAACATACACAATAGGTGATAAATTTATAATATAAGCAGAACACAATTAAGAACACATTTAAATGAAAGATAATAAAAGATAAAGTATATAATAAGATAACTATCACATAAAATAACATTAAATAATAAGGATAACAATTGAAAAGAGAGGTTAGATGTGCGAGGCTAGATTATGATCAGTGGTGTAGTAAGAAAAATAGAGGATATACTTTGAATTAGTGAGAAAAGTCGCTATCTTCTGAATTAGTGAGTAGGACGTCTTGAGGCAGCTTTCTTTTTAATCTGGTCCTTTGGAAGTTTCGTCGTCCAATGTCATAGGCTACAGCACCTGGTACTTCGGATAATCTAACGAAGAATGTCTGAAGTACAGATGTATGGGAAGAATACCAAGTTCCTGATAGAGTTAATCATTTCTAATGAACCATGGAGCCTTTGAAATAGTGCGGAGAAATTTGTTTTATATAGCCTGAGGTCGATGAATGTGGGTTTTTCTGCGTGCACCCCATACAGGAGCAGCGTAAGAAATTATGGGGCGTATAAGAGACTTGTAGATCAATATTGAACACTACAGACTAAGCTGTGATTTCTTCTGTAGCAATGGATACAGATTTTTAATTCTAGAAATGGTTATTGTGGAAATGTAGGATATATGAGAATTCCAGGTTAATTTAGTGTCAAGCATTACGCCTAAATATTTAACTGGTGTTTCTGGAGGCTTCCATGTTAGTTGTTTTCCCTGTAATTCCAATGGGGGTGAATTTTGATAAGATCTTAAGGGGAATATTTTCGTTTCCGCTTTATTAGTATTTAATACTACTGTATCACATCTTTTGTTAATTAAGGACAACAGTTTATTAACTAAGAGTTTCTGGGGAAATCATTTTTTGGGTTTATCAAACTCGAAGATTTATACATTTTCAGGCCCAGTTCTTTAAATCACTCGTCTTCATCCCTTATTTAATGGAAAGCGCTGCAAAATGATTCCTTTTGAAGCTTAGCTAACGTGAAAGCTTTGCTAGTCTTCTTTGTGTAAGAGTTGTTCACATGAGGAAATATGCTTTCACATTATTGAATCTGTGGATGCAACTATTTCAGTATAACTGCTGGTCATTCATCTAGAAATGATATGCGTTCTAACAACTGTGAAATAAATAATAAAACAGATTTAAACTTCCACAGTGAGTTTAATGGAATAACACCACATATTAACACAAACCTATCATTTTAGCATTCACAGCATATTATGATCTAATGATACAGATATCATATTATTTTGTTCATCCAAGATTTTCCTTCTTTAATTTAGATTGCTTTTGATGATTTTCTGGAACACTTGACGATCTTTCATTCATGATACTCCGTTTCTCATTAATCGGCGCCAAAAACTCGGATTTATTGCGCCTAAACTGCGCCAACAGAGCGTTGGGAATGTTCATTGGAATACGTTTTTGGTCTAACGTGGTAAACGGCGGCACCAAACGCGTGGACAGCTTTCTCATGTCTAAATGTTGATTTAATATGTGATAAACACGTTCTGTTGACATGTTCATAGCCTCTGATATCTCTCTCACTTTAATTCGGCGGTCGTTTAGCACCAATTGGTGATTTTTGGTGATGTTTTCGTCGGTAGTTGCAGTTTTTGGAAGTCTAGAACGTTCATCATCTCCCAAGCTCTTACGGCCACGTATAAATTGACGCTTATATTGATGTATTTAATTTAATTTCTCAAAGATAGTATACCATTATACTTATCATTTGCTAAACACTTTGCACATAGCACATATGAAAAACGTTGACTAAGTCTATTACTAGTTTCAACACTAAAACATATTACAAAATAACTAATTGCAGCTGCCATTAACATGCATTGTCTTTCTTTTTAAAAGCAGGTTCACCAACTCCCTTGCATAAAATGCGACCAACTGTCACTGAAGACTTGTAGTGATGACATATACATTTGAATTAAATTCGTTTCCCATATTTTCCCACGTGATACCTTTCTCTTTTACATTCACCACATCCACCCATGATATCCTTATACACTTCGTCACTAATTCAATTAACAATTCTTTCTCCATCGATGAGAAATTTGTCTCACGGCTTTCGTTTACAATTTTGTTCATCGGCCATTTTTTCAACTGTGTGTAGACGAAAATGAAAACTCAAGCGCATCGCAGTAGGTTTAAAAAATGCGACTCATTCATAGCCTTCTGTTGGCTTTAACACGTATCTGTTAACATTTTCAGAAGACAGGTTTGAAAATGCAAGAAATTTAACAGTAATGTTAGCGCTGTGACAGTTGTTACGTTACATTTGTTAACGTCGAATTTAACATCTGTTGGTGGAGTTGGGCATAACTGTTGTAAGCCCACACCAACATATACCAGTTTAACCAGCGTTTGATGTGAAGTGCGTGGCCACTGCCTGCCGGCACAGCATTTTTAAAAATTTGTATTTTTATGAAAACGTATGTAATGATACATTAGTTAAAGATATCCATATGGCAAAATAAAGAGCAGGTACCTTTATTTTTCTGGGAACAACCTCTGAAATCATTTGGAAGGGATTTTACTCAATGATATACAATTAGTAAGCGTTAGATGATGGATAAAAATATTGAAGATAAAATGTATATCTCTTTAAAATACACAACTTATTCCTAATAAACTTTTGTGTGGCATCAGACATTTCCGAGAAATATAAATTTAATGATTTCAGTGTTCCAATAGTTCATCAATCTTTTAAAATCCCACGACTGAGTTGTAAAAGTATGGAATTTTAAGGGTATGTATGACTGAAATTTCATGAAAATCGTGAAAATAACGACTTTTTTATTTGAATTCTATAAAATAATTTAGACATTCCCGAATGTGAAAAATGCATAATTTGCCTCCGGACGCCATTTTTAAATGCTTATTTAAATAGGTTAGTTCAGGAGGGCCAAATGCTAAAAGCAGAAATCATTAATCTCAGCAATGAAGTTGTACGCAAAGCATACATAGAAGCTGATCCCTCTTTAGCTGACAATGACATAATAGATATTTGTGTTTCATATGATGGTGCATACCATAAACGAGGACACACATCTAGTTATGGGATAGGTGTTGTGATAGATGTTTTTACAGGTATTGTGCTCGATTATGAGATATTATCTAAATACTGTCCAGTTTGTACTTCTGCAGCAAAAAGATTAGGAGATGAAACACAAGAATTTGCTAGTTGGTATGCTGAACATAAAGACAAAGGGGATTGCCAGAAAAATTATTATGGTTCATCTAATGCCATGGAAAAAGATGCAGCAGAAATTTTGTGGCGAAGGTCAGTACCAGAAAAGAAAATTAGATATACAGAGATGCTGTCAGATGGGGATGCTAAGACACATACTCACCGAAATGAAATAATGGTTTATGGCTCTGATGTAACCACTGTGAAACAGGAATGCATCAACCATATTTCAAAACGTCTGGGAACTGCACTTCGCAACCTTGTGAAAGAGTGGAGGAACAAAGGTGTCACGCTGGGTGGAAAAAAGGAAGGCAGTTTAGCAGAAGCAGTGATTAAAAAGTTGACCAGCTACTATAGAAATGCAATCTCTCAAAATTTAGATGATGTAATTAAAATGAAGGAAGCAATTTTTGCCACTTTGAGGCATTACATTTCCACAGATGACAAACCACAGCATGGAACCTGTCCTAAAGGTACAACTTCCTGGTGCTGGTATAACAGACAATATGCTGAGGGATGTGTGGATACCCATAATAAAAGAAAAATAAGGCTTTCAGACAAAATAGTTGCTAAAATGTTGCCAATATATCAGAGGCTGGCTTTTACAACATTACTAGAGAGGTGCAAAACAGGAAAAACACAGAATGCCAATGAATCTTTGCATCATGTCATATGGAATAAGTGCCCAAAGGAAGTTTTCATATAAAAAAAAAATTGGATCTTGCTGTTATTAAAAGCATCAGTGAGTTTAACATG
The DNA here is from genome assembly GCA_030765055.1 of Mantis religiosa. Lineage (NCBI taxonomy): Eukaryota > Metazoa > Arthropoda > Insecta > Mantodea > Mantidae > Mantis > Mantis religiosa. Next base: position 28,410,967 of record CM060949.1, on the reverse strand, counting down.
GGTAGTCTTAAGTCATTGGAGCTGCAGCGAAATATCAGAGGTGAAAGTGTAGTAGACTCAGCAAGGAAAACTTCAGTGCAGCGAGATCAGACTCATATCCTGCAAAGCAAGAAGCGTTGTGCAGAAGAAAAGCAACATCTAAAGAAGAAAAAGGTAGAAAAAGCAGCAACAGAGGAGAGGAAAAAGAAATCTGAGGGTCCAACCTATCAGCCTGATGGATTTTAATGTGAGTTATGCAATCAAATCTTTAATCGCTGTTTTCTCAATGTTCATATTTTCAGCATTTTTCTTCCTGTAAAATGCTCCTTGCGATGCAGTTCTTGTACTACATTCATGAAATTTCCTACACAGGTTCAGAATATCACAAGAAATGGAAATTGCCCTAGGTTATATTGCGAAATGTATATAAGCATATATTTTTAATTTTCAAAAACAAAACTTACAGTTTTTTAGACAAAAAAAAATATTTGTAAATTAAAAAATTTTTGTGACCTAAACTATAGGAGACACAGAAAAACCCAGAGCAATTTCAAAAAGTATGTGTATTATGAACTTAGGGTTAAAATATTAGTCCAAAAGTCAAAATATTTTGTCGCAAGGGACTTTTTTTAGTGACGTAACAAAAAACATACAAAATTTATCATAATTTCTAAACTGCTGGAGAAAAATGGTTTAAATTTAGGTTGTTACATGTTTACATTATACTACACCTATGGTGTAAATTTGAAAAAGCTAGCATTATTAGTTCAGAATTTGAAAATTTCAGTCATACATACCCTTAAAGCAAACACATAGTGTCCAGCTCTTAAATATATTTGAAGCATCGCTGTTCCCTTTGTCTTATAACAAAGGAGGTAAGGATCTATTTCGTTCTGATTAGAATACAGTAGCTCGTCAAATAAGCTTCTGTAATAAACGATAGAGAAAGTCATGTGAAAGTTCTGAACTTTTAAAAGAAGCAGCGCTATACTTAACCATTTGCTACCTCGTAGTTTCAAAAATGTATTCATTAGCTTTCCATACGCATTGAGCGTATTTGTCAGTGGTAATCATACCCAACAAGCGTGCTAGCCACGTGATGTCTGCTACTGCACCTGATTTGCTTATTGGCCATATAACTATACAGTGAAGTCCTGCATTCAAAATACACCTCCACTTGCCTCCTCTCAAGGCGAACTTCTATTTCTGTATCCTTTCGACCTCATTATTGTGTGCATACTGTAGGTATTTCCTTACAAATGTTTATTTTATAAAATAACATTTCTTACTGGAGAGTGTATATATTTAATTTTAACCATTATGCGAAGCTTTGGGGCTTTGTCATAAACATTTACTATTAAGTCGTATAAAATATTTTTTTTTACCAAGTCTTAATCTTGTTAATGCGTTTCATATACGAGGGCTGTTCAATAAAGAATGATCATAATTTTTTACGGTCATAATTTTTAGCACTAAAATTCAATCTTATTATATTCTGTTAGCTTAATGTAGTTTCATTGTTGGTACTCCTGGTTCCCGCCTGTGAGAACCAGGAAAGTTCAGACACGTTCAGTATCGCCTACCGCTGCAATAGAGGTAACATGCAGTTCAAGTTGATGTTAGAGGAAGATCCGGAATTTCTATCAAACGTAATCACTGCTGATGAAACTTGGCTACATCATTTTGATCGTGAGAGCAAACAGCAAAGCTCAGTGTGGAAATCTCCTTCATCACCAAGCAACAGTGACTGCTTCTGCTAGGAAAGTTATAGTCGTCTCATTGTTTGATATTCATGGAGTGGTTGTACCTGCACACACGTCAGTAACTGAACAATATTACATGGATGTCCTGAAAACATTGCAAGTCCATATCAGGCGCGAAAGACCACATTTCCTTGAAGCAGACTGGATGCTGCACCACAATAATGCGCGGCTGCATATTGCCAATGTTGTTGCTGAATATCTTGCAAAAATCAACGTGAAGTGCATCCCTCACCCTTCCTATAGTCCGGATTTACTCCAATGTGACTTTGTTTTTATTCCCTATCTTGAAGAAACGCCTTCGTGGGAGGCAGTCGTGAAGGCTGCGGAGCAATTTTGAAGGACCTCTTAAAAATGGTTTCCAGCATGTCTTTGAAGACTTTTTTGTGTTGTAACTTACATCCTCCAACGTTCAGTCGTATCGGACGGTGAATGAATTGGGTGAAATGATGCTCAAATGAGTCCAGTGTCAATGGAGCTTACAGTTACCCGACATTCGTCTTTAAGGATAAGGGAAAACCCCGGAAAAAACCTTATCCAGGTAATTCACCCTGACAGAGATTCGAACTCGGGACAACTTGAACGTGAGGCAGACACGCTACCATCTACGCTACCAAGGCGGGCTTTTTGAAGACTGGCAGAAACGCTGGGACAAATGTATCGCATCCAGGAGAGACCATTTTGAGAAGGACGATAAAAATTATGAGGATGAGTAGAGGTACGTTGTCAAAAAAAAGTGATCATTCTTTATTGAACACCCGTTGTAATTTAGAATTTGATCTCAAATAAATCATGAAAATATATTATGTTAAATTAAATGCCCCATCGAATAAGTTCATTTACATCGTCATTGTCATCAACAACGACGACGACGCCGACGACACCAACAAGAACAACAAGAACCTGAAGGACAATAAGAACAAAAAGAACAAGAAGTACAAGGACAACAGTTTAAAGACTTCAATTTAATAATTTTTTTCAAACTATTTAAGAAACAATATATTTATTCAAAGTTTCACAAATCAACAGGCTTCTAAATGCATTACACTTGGGGAATTACCAGATTTAACCAAATGTACTTACACAACAATCAAATATACTTGTGAAGTGTAAGTAAAAGACTTACTAAAAGTACTGAGTATTCTGAAATGTATTGGCCTACAACAAAAACCAATAGCAAAAATAAATAAATTAGTAACTAAAATAGAGACAATCAACACTTGGAGAAATGAAAAAAGAGTGGGAAAAAGAAAGAAACTATGTGACGTGGTCTCTAACCTACTCTTGACATCATCGTAAACCAGTAGATAACTAACCCACTCGACCAGCTGTCACGTCTTCTATGTCACTCTTCGAGAAAGCATTCGGTTACCACTTTGATAGCATGAATATGCATGAAAAGATTTTGTTTATTTAAGCTTTTCGCAGCTTCTTGGTCCTTATTTAGGGCTGTGAGTATTAATGCTGCGTGAGTACATTACTGAATAGAAGGAGATGCTGCAATAATGGTTTTGCGCTAAAAGAGTAGATGTTTTCACATTGTACTATGAACTGCGGGTTTCATAGATAAATATAAATAGGGGTAGATGACCCACCTGGTATACGAAGCTGAGTAGTTAATGGCAGATAAACTTAATTTTGCTCATCATGTTTTATGTTTTCGTTTTTTTGACATATTTATGCTTTTTGTTGACTATGTTAAAGCTTTCGATTCGGTTTTAAGGGATATACTTTGGATATCGATGGAAAGTTGTGGAATACCAGCATATTTAATAGGGACTGTACACGGTATATATAAAAACACTACAATCGCAACAATAAAGAATGGAAGGAAAACAAAAGCAGTGGACATAAATAAAGAAGTACGAAAAGGATGCCCTCTATCTCTTTAATATCTATATTGATAATATGGTACAAGAATGGCAGCAAATTATAAAACAAAATGCACTAATGGAAACATAATTTTAAATACAGTATTATTTGCTGATGATAAAGTGATAATATCCCACTCAGAAGATGACATACAAAGAGTAGTATATAGTTTAAACAATTTAGCGGAAACATATAACCTTTCAATCTCAGAAAACAAAACTAAAGTAATGACTTTTAGAGGAAAGACCAACATAAGAGCAAAAATAGTTAAAAACAATAAAATAATAGAACAGGTTAATAGTTTTAACTATCTAAGCCAATGTTTTAGTTAGACATTTTTATATGAATATTGTTTTCTGATATGACTTAGTAGGCCATGAAATGACAATATTAAAAACAAATATAGGTGTAATTTTGTGATTGGCGTAGCAATAATATAACAAAATGTCAATTAATGCCAAGAAAAGTAAGTCGATTGTTTTTAGTAGAACTAAGGGCAAAATTATTGTTAACTATCACATGGGAGGGGTGCAAATTCCACAGGTGAACAGCTGCAAATACTTGGGAGTGTACCTGGCAAGTAATGCTGGATGGGACGAACAAGTAAATTCCACAACTAGGAATGCGTGGAAGGCATTACATTTAGTAACGAGAATATTGAAAAAGGGGAGCGCTAGATCCAGGGAAATTGCCTACAAGGCCTTAGTGCGGCCGGTTATGGAATATGGAGTAGCATGCTGGGACCCGTATAGAGCTAACCAAATCGATCCATTAGAAAAAATACAGAAGAAGGCAATAAAATTATTAAGGATTTATCGATGTGTTGGAGGTAATATACAGTGACTGATTAAGAAAGAAAATTCGGGTGAATTGTAATCCAGATTATATAATTAAATAATATACTACGAAATCGGAGTCATATAAATTTTATTTCTGTCACCAAAAAAATCTACACCTGAGAACAGATCTCATGACTCTTATTTAATCAAATCTCGACCAGGATCTTCCAAACAGTCTGCGTGCTTCCTATTTGCTGCGAGTGGAGGAATAACGCCACAAATTTTGGCTCCCGAACGTGTGGCTCGATTAAAATGGAGAGAGATTAAGCTGGAAAATAACGCCACAGAGGAAAGAACAACATAAGAGCAAAAATAGTTATAAACAATAAAGTAATAGAACAGGTTAATAGTTTTAAATATCTAGGCTACACAGTAGCAGTAGCAAATAACAATAAGAATATGGAGGTGAAATTAAACAGACGAAAGTGTGGGACTATAATAAGAACGCTGAACAGGAAAACACGAAAGGAAACACAGATGAAATTTTATAAGATAATGGCAGCCCCAACGTTAACATACGGTTCCGAAATATGGACACTGACAAAGAACCAATCCAAACAGCTAGAATCAGAGGAGATGAGACTTTTGAGAAGTGTGGCAGGCTATAAAAGAATAGACCACGTAAGAAACGAAAAAATAAGAGAAGAGCTTGGGATTTTAAATTTAAACAGTAAAATAATAAATAACAAAAATAAATGGAAGAATCATATTTTAAGAATGGACCCGGAACGACTTCCAAGAAGAGTTTTAGATTACACTAGGGAACACGTTTTTTGTACCCGAAACAAAATAGGCTAATTCTTATGCAAAATGACTCGCTGATTCCAAAAAATCCTCTGAAAATGCTGTATCACGTAACGTTTTTGAAATATTCTTATTCTTGTATATAAAATTACAGAAATGAGGTATGATACCAACTCATATTGACTCAATTTAAAATAATAGCCATTGACTCTTCTAAATATAGCTTAAAGCAGTGTTGCTTCATAATGGCAATTTACTACCTTCAATACCTTTATTTCGTGCCATAGGAATGAAGGAGACATACGATTCCATGTCCATCATTTTAGACGCTATTAGTTATCAAAACCATGGCTGGGACATTTGTAGTGACCCCAAGGTAGTTGCATTGCTAACGGGACTGCATGGAGGTTTCAAAAAATATTGCTGGTTTTTGTGCTTATGGGACAGTAGGGCAACTGACAAGCATTTTATAGTGAAAGAGTGGGGGAAAAGGGAAGATTATACCCCTGGAGCAAGCAATGTTAAGTATGTGCCTCCAGTAGACCCAAAAAAAGTTCTTCTCCCCCCACTTCACATAGAGCTCGGGTTAATGAAGATTTTTGTTAAAGGTTTGGACAAAATTGGAAGTGCATTTTAGTATTTAAGAAGTACTGTTCCCTAGCATGAGCTATGGCTCTGGGAACCTTTTCAGATAACAATAAATAAATAAATAAATAAATAAAATAAATCTTTCCCAGAATAAGTGAATCTAAATTGAAGGAAGGTATATTTGTCAGTCCTCAAATAAGACTACTTCTTAAAGACAGTGTTTTTGAATGAAAGCTTAAACGTGTTGAACTGGCAGCATGGAAATCATTTAAATCAGTGGTGGAAGGCTTCCTGGGCAATAACAAAGAAGAAAATTATGAAACTTTAGTCTCAGAACTATTAAGGGGCTACAAAGAAATGGGTTGCCGTATGTCACTTAAAATCCACTTTTTGCACTCTTATCTTGATAGTTTCCCTACAAACCTAGGAGCTGTAGTAAGTGATGAGCAAGGTGAGCGTTTTCACCAGGAGATTTCTGAGATGGAAAGACGTTACCAGGGTACCGCTGGGATTCAACCATGTTGGGAGACTATTGTTGGTTCCTCAAACGGGAGAGTACATGTCAATACGGGGAAAAAAAAATCAACGGTGAAACACTTCTGAAATAATTCAGGTATTGGTTTTCATCATTATCCTGTGTTTATTTATGTTAATAATAATTATTATATTCAATGTTATTTGGCAATAAGATACCTATTATTTTCAATTAATAAAATATGAGTTATCACATCACATTTCTGTAAGTTTTCATAAAAAATTATTAATACCTAAAAACGTTACGTGATACAGCATTTTGAGGGGCATTTTTGGAATCAGCAGATCAGTTTACATAATAATTTGCCTATTTTGTTTCGGGTATATAAAAATAATTTTTTTTTTGTTCCCCAGTGTTATATGCCGAAGGGAAAGAGAGATGTGAGACGACCAGCTCTACGCTGGAAGGAACGTGTCACAGGGCCCAATCCTTGAAGATGATGTGTTTTCTCTCCGTCCCCTCCCTCCCAATAGGTTTCTGCTCATTCTACACATTAATAGTTTTGCCTACTCTATAAGCTAAATCGTTTACTTAAAATAGATGACGTATTTGGCTAAGCCAAAACGTTGACGTGTCATGGCCTCAACTACAACTAAATTTGTTTTGTTTTACAAAGCTAACCTTTCCCCACAAACGAAGCGAATGTTTTCCCGGCTCTTTACGCAGAAATGTAAACCGTGGGACTGATAGAAGGGCGGAACGGGTTTAACGTTTGAAAATCGTGCATTCTAATACTGTTGTCATTTACTTCCCATCATTATATATACACGGTTTGTGCATAAAGCTCTGCTTTACGGAAATAATCATTATCCTTGAGTGTGGGTATGTGCAGAACATTTCGTGTGTTCCACATGGACAAAGTCACAGCATGTTTGTAAACAACTGCAAAACACAGGTACGCCACTCGACAACAGAATCTGATAGTGAGAAAGGATGTTTCAACACACGCTGAGCCTAAATTTTCTTTAAACCCCTCTATATTATTGTTGGTATGAAGCTATAATTAAATAAAGGTGTTTTCACTTTCTTCTCGGGAAACAAGCCAGGTGGAAAGACGATTAAATATCGACGTTTCGGGAGTGCGCATCGCTTCCATCATCAAGATATTTATAAAATGTTATAACCACAAATGAAACATTGGATAGAACACCAATATAAACAAACACAAAACACTATCAAAATTCGCTTTACTGAACAAAAGACTGTTTTCAGTAAATTAAATGCCAGGTCAGGAGATGGCGTGAGTAAATTGTGTCAAAGAAACGTAACTACTTAACTTGATTATCAAACAGTATTGATCTTTGCTTCTTAATTCGATGGATTTCCATTTTTAAGGCCATTTTCCAAGAGGAGCTGAACTGAAATCCAGGAGGAAATCGCTTTGGTCCGTAGCAAATCATCAGTTAACCATGAAATGAATACTGAAGTAAAATTGTTAGAACAATTAAATAGGACAATAGGTTTAATGATTTGGGAGAAATTATTTATTTTTAAAAATAAATATCGCGTAATGAATTTTGAAATACCAGCAGTCGATTCTGTTTTTAAGTTTATTTTATTTTCAGATTTGGTAGTAGTGACAAAAACACAGTGACGTCTAGTGATTGTAACGTTGACAATGAAGTTTTTTGTACTGATGATGTGAATGAGCTTTCACGAAATCAATTAATAACAAAATTTTCATCATTTTCTTTTAAGATACGTGAAGTGTGTGACAAATTATTTTATTTATATAGTAAAGGGTTAGCTTTTTAAATTATTTTTTGGTTTAAGATTAATACATTTTTGCAAGCAATGTTGCCACTAGGTAAGAGCTGCTGGTGGAGAGTTTGTGTTGACCTTTAGCGCATCCAGATATCAGTTGTTAGTTTTGTTAATGTTGTGTTGTCAAATGAACAATTATTTTTCTTTTGGACGTTTTGCACTTAGGAAACTAACTGAGAAGGGCTCTGTAGAATTATTTCTTGCAACATGAAGTTTTCCTTTCGGAGAACTAACCCAAATGTATTTCGATGTGTTACACTAGTTGCCAAAATGAACCTTTTTTCTTTCACAATAATTAAAATAACATTTTCTAGAAGTGTTTTTTGTGCTGAATTCAAATATAATTCTAGTTTTTCCCCATCAGGCAGGAGTTTTGGGTGATATTGATTTGAATTTTTATAATATTCTAAAAAAAAAATCTGTAACTAGCTATCTAACTCAAAATTATACCTACCGATTCTGACTTACCTAGAAAGTGGTAGGTAGTGATTTTCGGGCACATTTTGCATCTGGAACGTCTCTCTTCTTGGTCCAACAGTATTCAGCTAGCATATTGGAACTCCACTTGCCTTAGTAACTCTTTTCCATAGTAGAAATTTACTGATGAAAACGCTCACCTTGCTCATCGCTGACAGCTTCAAGATTTTCGGGGAAGAAGTCTAAGTGAGAGTCCAAGAAGTGAATTCTTAAGGACGTGTTGCATCCCATAGCTTTATACCACTTTCTTCAGAGAAGAAGTCCTTGAAATCACTATGGCGGCCACGATAACTACATATTCTTACTTCTTTTAGGAGTAGATTCCACCTTTTGAGTCTGGAAGTTAAACTTTCAGCTTGCTGTTTAGACAGATTTAAATCCCGAATCAGGTCATTTTGGTCTTTCTGATTGGGAAAGCATGTTCTGATGATCAGGTATTGGCTTCATATGTAGGATCATTTTTATTTTCATCTGAAGCATTTTCAGTTTCAGTTAGGTCAGAATCAGTTATCACCTAAGGTCGTATCTGCATATACTGGTACAGGGAACTGTTCATTGTGTAAGACAGGTGTTATTGCAGATTGAAAATTTGGATACTTAATTGTATGTTTTGTTTTAGATGTGATTCCTTTTATATTTGTCAAACAGAAATAACAATCACTTAAATGATCCTTCGATTCCCTCCAAATCATAGGAATTGCAAATGGCATACGATGTGTACCATTTTTCCACCCAGCCAGCAATCCAACACACGAAACACAGCACGTATTTGGTGCCCAGCTCTTATCACAACGGATAAATATCAGTGTGCGAGGGAATCCACGTTAACACAACGGTTCTGTTCTTCGTAGAGATGCTGTGAAGCTTGTGATGTAGTTCATTAATAAGATGATGGGTTGATGAAAGATCTTGGATCGCTAAAAGAGCACTTCTGGAGTCAGTGAGCACGAGGAAAGGTATATTACTATCCATTTCATTAATATATGACAGGGCTTCCTTAATGGCAAACAATTCACATGTGAAAATAGTTTATAGTAGTAGTTTGTGGAGTATCTTCTTCTCAGAGTCAGTAACAGTTGCACATCCACCACCGTTAGGTATTAGTTAGCGAAACATCAGTGTATATGTGTCTATAAATGCTAGCATTGCTTAGGTTTTAATGACAACTTAAAGTCCTAAATAATTGGAAATACTAAGTAGTGAACTTCGGTTTAGAATGAACACAAAATGTTTAAATGATAATTTACAAACTATTAGATCAAATCGAACTTGAAATAAATTCACTATACATTTTATTTTAGAAACACGGCGTTCTAAAAATTTTCAGTGTCAACCGTGTAAGTTTGACGAACAAGGAAGAATAGAAAATCTGAGTTTAACATAGTTGAGGGAACTTTGAACTTCTACTGATGCATATATCTGAAAGTACATAATGATAAGATCACAAAAACAACTCGAAAAATATGCAATGGAGAGAAAATGTTGCCTTGGGGAGGTGAAGTAATTGTTGAAAGGCATTTTGGATGGAAAAAAAGTTGAAAAATGTATTATGGAAGGTACTCAAAAAGCGAGTTGAAAATAGAAAAACAAGAGATATCGACAATTGTTTAGGATAAGCGTACATTTATAAAGCTTAAGAGGAATCGGGATAGGGAGATATAATTATTTGAATAGTTATGACTAGGGCCCGTAAGTTGTTGACCTAAAAATTATCTAAAAATGGGCTATAAAATGGCCTTAAAATATAAAAAGAATGCACGTAAAATGTAAAAAAAAAATTACCTAACAAAAATTAACAATTGATTTCATAATAATAAAATAGTAACTCTCACAGACAAATAATGAATACCTATATGGTGGAATAACCACGTTTTAAAATTAACTTTCTTAGCAAATAATGCAATTATTGCTACTAAATAATACATAAAATCAAAATTCATCAAGTCATTTTCTATTTTATAAAATATGAAAAAAGTTACTGTACCCATTAGCCAAAACGTAGCGTTGCAGTACACCACCATGGTCATCTTCAAGTTATCAGAAGTAAAGGAACGGCGGTTGTCAGCTAAAACTGTTTTATACTTTGAGAAACTTCTCTCCACTTCCACGGATGTTATAGCTACATATTTGAAAAATACTATGTCAGTGACTGTTAAATACTGTTAAAAATATCTGTTCTGAAGTTTTCTACTGACAAGATATCGGCAATCTGACAAACTATTTGGTATCCTTTATTTTTGTCCAACATAAATTTTAGTTTTTGTCTAATTTTGTCCCCAATCTCACCTTTTACACTTTAAATTCTCTCTTCCCCAATCCTCACTAACTCAATCGAGTTATCGAATGTCATGCCACTGTCTTCAAGGCGATTTATGGTATCCGTCAAAAATGCAAAATTTGATTTAATGAAAGCTAATTTAGCTTGGATTTGAGTTTTAGAAAACCGATCCTGTGTGCTCTCAATTGCCTTAGAATCTATCCTATTTAACCTATTCACCACTTCTCTCGCTATTTGAAAATTATCACAGTGGTGTATATAAACATAGGTCACTGTCAGGTCGGCCACGGGAATCGAACTCAGGTCTCCCGAATGCGGGCTACAGATGAAATTGCGCAATAAATTCGTTAAAAGGAAAGAAAATGACCGGAAAATGCATCTAAATGTTATAAAAATTTGGAAAATGCATTTTGATGATCCATAAAAACCGTATATATGTAACTAAGGTATTTGTTCCAGAATGTACTTGAAGCATCGTCTGTGATTACTCAGAAAAAGGATGACTTTTCATCAAAATCCGGGCCCTAGTTATGACAAACTGGAAATAATAAACGAGACTTGAATGGGAACAGGAAATGGAATACTCAGTACACTATAATGACTCTGACATGTATTCTACAATTTAACGTCAGAGAGCTTGCTTTTGTGTGTAATAGCTATTGAATATTAATAACGGTTCATTGAAAGGGATCTAGTATACATTATATTGCAACAAGAAGCGTACAATACAGGATTTAGCTGTTTAAAACCGTAGCTCACTATATACTCATTTTGACAATGTATACTGTGCTTGTATTGGGATAAAACAAAACACGGACGAAATGTTTTCCAAACAGTATTAAATTAGGGGGGATATTACAGAATTAGTAACAGAAAACCTAAAAAACAAAAAAATTACACACTAAAATTACCTTATCTAATTATGTAACTTTGGGAGAAGTTTCCATCTTTTAGAGCTTATTCATTTTCACATATTTTTGCAATTTTTATGAGTGAAAATACGCTTCAGAGCTGTTGAAAGAAACTCAGTCTAAATCGAATATATATTTGTAAACTATAAATGAATATGATAGACCATAAATATGAAGATATGATTATAGACTCTCTAAATAAATAGCTAAAACAATTGAAGCAGTTGGAGAGTTTAACGTTAGTCAAATAAAAATTAAGATTTTAAAGAGCTTTTTCCTTGGAAGCATTACATGATCTGAAATAAGATAGAAAGTGCTTATGTGTTCATATGTTGTGGTGTGAAAATTAAATTGAAAAGAACCAAAAAATGACGTGTTTATTGTCAGTTTATAAAGCAGTGTTATTGTGAGTTAGTACAAGTTCTAATATTACAAAATAAGCAACATATATAAAGCACATTTAAAAAAATAGAAAGAGGCTCATGTGTGTATGTATATGTAAGAGTAATTGCTATCAGATTTTGTGATTGTAGACCTAACAGGGATGTTAAGATTGCTTGAATCTATAGCTCCTTTAGTTTTCTCCTCACAGATAAGACTTGGGTTTAGTGACTCATTATACTTAGAATTTTATAGCGTTAGTGTTTGCGTTTTCGCTATGAAGCTCTTTGGCCCTAGACTCTAAGGAGAGTAAAGTATAACTATAAACAAAGGAAAAGATCCTCGTTATCTGGAAATCAAACTTTGGTGAACTAGATTGAATAGGCGGGAACGCACTGGAGTTTAGTTTCATTTGTTGATGGATAAATATGCACGTCAACGTAACGAGAGAGATGCTAGCGCAGCTCATAAACAAGGTCATGATGTACCAATTCGGTTAGAAAAATTCATACATTTAACCATTTTGTCAAATAATACGTAAATAGGCTTTTTATTATATTGTTTGAATGAATGATTTATTGTGCATATTCCAAAACGTTTCAATTGTTTACAATTTTCAACTTTAGGCTGCATTTATTTGTCTTTACCTTGTTGCTACCTTCGCTTACATGACACCCTGGTCTTCTGCTCTGCCAGGTAGCTGTTAACCTCCATGCCTTCTTGTTACTTAATTAGCCCCTTTCTTCCCTCTCATCTTCCTTTCTTATATTCTTTACAGTTCTTGCCCATTTTTCTTTTACTTTCTATAAGAACGCACCAACACTTCTAACCTTCTTTTCCTTCTTTCCTGTTAAAATTTTTATAGCTACTATCCTCTTCTCTACTTTCTCCCATTTTTCCTCCCAAACCTCTTTACTCCACATTGCAACCTCCTCTTATTCTGTTTCATAGTGTTCTATGCTTTCTTTCCCCCCACACAATTCACAAATTCTCATTTCCCTACTTCTTATCCCTCTTAGGAATATCGTTCCTGTTCTCATCCAAGCTAGCCCTTCTCTCTCTTTTGGCCATTGCAGTAATCTACATATGCTTCTCCTCCCCAGTTTCTTTTTAGTTGTTTGTAAAATTATAGTGATTTCATATTGTGTAGACTTTCCCATAGTTCCTGGCTTAGTTCCTATATCTTCTATTCTGCATTTTACTAATTTACCCACATCTCTTGTATTCCTTTCCTCTAATCTCCATATATCTCCAATTCCTATTTTTTCCATAATTCCTCCTACCTCTGCCCACCAACTGTTTGAGTTCTCCAATCTTTTTTGCTGTCTCATGCATCATTTCATAATTTCTCCTTCTTCTTTGGCCAAGCACCTATGCCAGAATGTCATTATTCTCTCCATTATTATTCCATTTCTTCTTGTCTTTCCTAATTCTACTAAAGCTACTTCACTATGTGCTGATCTTGGTAAGCCTAGTAGCTCTTTACAAAACCTTCTGTAGTTTTGGTATACCGCTTTGTTTACCTCTGCGCCCCCCACTCCCAGATCTCCACTCATACAACATTTTGGATTGCACTAGTACTTCATACATTCTTTCTAACTACTTGGTTGTCATTTCTAGCTTATATTTGCATGTGCTTATTCCATTCATTGCCGACCTTCCTTTTGGTTCAATTTTTCTCCTATGTGCCCTCCATTTTCCATTGTTATTCAAACTCACTCCTAAGTATTCAAATCCATTGGCCACTTCTACCCTTTTGCCATTCAGTACCCAATTTTCATCCTTTTTTAGTTTAACTCCCTCCTTGAAGACCATAACTTTCGACTTATTGATGTTCATTTTTATTCCCCACTCTTCACAGAATTTATGGATTTCATTTATTGCCTTCTGCAATCCTGTTATAGATCCTACCATTAAGTCATCCGCAAATAGCAATCCAGCAATTTCTTTGTTTGCTACTACCGGAAAGTGCTGATTTCCTTCTTTAACCTTGTCTATCATCTCGTCTGTAAGTAAGGTAGTTAGTTAGTTACTAACACTCCCCACATGGCAACCTTGGCCTTCGGGGTAACCTCACCCCACCAAGTGATGACCGGACCCATTTCTCAGGTGGAGGCACCCAGAGGGCGGTGTCCATTACCTCCGATGATAGGGTGATAGTGAAGATGGCGGTGAGGTGAGAGGACCTACAGTTTTTACGTTTTTACGTCCCACGTTGGGCATAGGGGATACTTCACGTGTGCTAGACAGAGGTGAAGGCGTGGATAGGGCCGACTTAAAATCGCCAACCCCAGAGCCGGGAATCGAACTCGGGACCCTTAGAACGGGAGCCGTGAACGAAATTACCGCGCTACCCCGGCGCCCCTGTAAGTAAGGTATATAAAATTTGACTTATTTGCATTCTTGTCTTAGGGCTATCTTTTGTTTTGTAACCTCCGTAATTACATTTATTCCCACCCTATCCAAAACTTCAAGCCCTCATAGATTTTCTCTACTTCTTTTATATATTTTCCACTTACTCCTTTCATCTTCAGTTTTCAATTTCCGGGAGATTCAATCTCCCTTACTATATCCCAAGAATGACATTTAATTTTCAGGTTTATATATATATATATATATATATATATATATATATATATATATATATATATATATACATACATACATACGAAATCCTGGATTTCTTTGTGTTCTTCCTTGGTCGATAGGCAAATGTTTACTCATCTCACGAATTTTCCATTGTTTTCTTTTCTTTCTTTTCCATCCCATGCTTCAGATGTTCTTATAATTTTCGTGGGGCTCGGGGTGCCGTAAGATGTCGCGGATGCTTGCTCAAAGGAAATAGTTTCGCCCGAGAGCCCTAGCATTGGTTGAACGATTCGTTTATTGTTCTCTCTGGTGAACTCCGCTATTGGAACCATAGAACTGTTATGGAATTCAGTGCATCTCTGTAGCCTCTGCAACCTTTTGTTTCCTTCACTTCATTTGTTCTCCAAGGGTGATGTTAGTCCACAATAGTCTCCCGCAATTAGAGTGTGCGAGCTGTCCCCCTTTGTTGTATGATATATTCTCTATATTGTTTTCATCCTAATGTTGGCAGTGTCTCAAGTATTAATTGTGGAGACATAAGTAAACAAAACCACTAGCACTGTTTCCACGAGAACATCCGAGGGCTGTTCAATAAAAAATTATCACAATTTATGACAATGTACCTTTACTCATCCTCATAATTTTGACGGTCCTTCTCCAAATAGCCTCCTCTGAATGCGATGCACTTGTCCCAGCGTTTCTGTCAGTCTTCAAAGACATGCTGGAAACCATTTCTTGAGATATCCTTCAAAATTGCCTCTGCAGCCTTCACCACTGCTTCTGGTGATGTATAATGCGTCCCACGAAGGCATTTCTTCAAGTTAGGGAATAGAAGCAAGTCTCATGGGGCTAAATCCGGAATATAGGGAGGGTGAGGGATGCACTTCATGTTGATTATTGCATGATATTCAGCAACAACATTGGCAATATGCGGCCGCGCATTATCGTGGTGCAGCATTCAGCCTCCTTCACGAAAATGTGGCACCCAATGAAATGTTCAGTATTTTAGCAAGTGATCTTAAGGTAATTCGTCGATCCTCTCTCACAATGGTTGCAGCACTGTTAATGTTTTCTTCCGTAGGAGCAGTAACTGGAACACCGGTTCCACCTTCCTTTGAAATTGATTGTATCCCTCTTTAAACATTTTAAACCACCTTCGAGCTCTGCTGTAAGGAAGAGAAGACTCTCCATAGGCCTCCTGTAACATTGTATAGGCCTCAACTGAAGATTTGTTGAGACGAAAGCAGGATCTCAAAATCGCATATTGTTCCTTGCGTGTTACCTCTATGTGATGATATATATAAGGGCGCTCAACTACGGCGGTCATCAGCGCCCTTTAAAAAACTAGTCATGGCAAAAGCCAGATATAAAACTTTCTAAAAACTATACAAGTATAACAAAACCTATTAAAAATACACGTACATAAAAAAAATCAATCAAAACCTACTAAAAATTTCGTTCACCTTTTTCACCTTTTTTTTTTCACCTTTCCACCTACACGGGTCTCCACGCATGGCCTACACGTGGGTGGGCCTGTTGACCGTCTCCCTCAACCACGAAGAGGAGCCCACACGAGGGAAACCGTTGGCTCGGGACCCCGGGTGCGCCAAACACGTACCTACCGAAGTAGGCCCCTGGGGGGGGGGGCGTGTTATCTCCATTGCAGCGGCAGGCGATACTGAACATATCTGAACTTGCCTGGTTCTCAGGGCGGGAATGTTTGTTTCACATTAAGCGAAAAATTATGACCGTAAAAAAATTATGATCATTCTTTATTGAACAGCCCTCGTAGAGCATTAAAAGAGGAACACAATAACAATGTAAAACAAAACAAATGAGGAAAACAAATGATTATTTCTGGAATGATGTCCCTTTTGATTTGCTTTCATGAAAGTGCTTCATTTGGGATAGTGGAAACAGCCCAAGGCCTTTGATGACCTTCTTGTACTCTTTCTCGCATTCACATGCATATTCATACAGCATTTCAGTTTTCTCTGGGAAATAACAGTTCTCGCGGTAGAACACAAAAAGAAAATGAAGACTTACATAAAATAACATCCTTCAAGGAAGAATTTAATCTTAACAGTAATGAAGTGCGACGGAACTTCCTGATACAAAAATTCCTATTTAATAATAATTACCATATTAGTTTCTTGCACGAATTTTCCTGATTTCTGTGTATTCTAACCTACAACGTCTGTGGTCATTGGAGCTCGGCATTTGTCTATTTCGTTTAGAATGTTTTTATACATGTATGTAGCTTTAACAGCAAGGTCATATTGCGACTACGTAATACAAAATATACATATATGTATAAAGCGTACGATATATGAAATGCAGTAGAACACTGAAGTTACACACACAGACACAATATTATGTAACAATTCCAAAACACTTACAATACAAAACAGTGTGAGTGACAATACATACATATTATATTAAAAATTACAATTTTTATTATATATTGTATATTATATATTTACGTTTTAGTAGTATGAATACTAGATTTTCATATACAAGGGCTGTTCAATAAAGATTGATCAGAATTCTTTTTGACAACGTACCTTTACTCATCCTCATAATTTTGATAGTCCATCTCAAAATAGTCTCCCCTGAATGCGATGCACTTGCCCCAGCGTTTCTGCCAGTCTTCAAAGACATGCTGGAAACCATCTTTGGAGAGATCCTTCAAAATCTCACCCGCAGCCTTCACCACTGCTTCTGATGATGGATGATGCCTCCCACGAAGGCGTTTCTTCAAGTTAGGTAATAGAAAAAAATCACATTGGGCTAAATCCGGACTATAGTGAGGGTGAGAGATGTACTTCACGTTGAGTTTTGCAAGATATTCAGCAACAACATTGGCAATATGCGGCCGCGCATTATCGTGGTGCAGCATCCAGCCTGCTTCACGGAAATGTTGTGTTTTGCGCCTGATATGGACTTAAAATGTTTTCAGGACATCGCTGTAGTATTGTCCAGTTACTGATGTGTGTGCAGGTAATACATGCTGATAAACAATTCCATGAATATCAAAGAATGAATTAATTTTCCCAGCAGAGGCAACCACTTTTGCTTTTTGGGGGGTTGGTGATGAAGGGGATTCCCACACTAAGCTTTGCTGTTTGCTCTCAGAATCAAAATGATGTAGCCAAGTTTCATCAGCAGTGATTACGTTTGATAAAAACTCCATATCTTCCTCTAACATCAACTTTAACTGCATGTTTACTCTATTGCAGCGGTAGGCGATACTGAACATGTCTGAACTTGCCTGGTTCTCACAGGCGGGAACCAGGAGTACCAACAATGAAACTACTTCGGCGTGTTTGTTTCACATTAATTTAATAAGATTGAATTTTAGTGCGAAAAATTATATCCGTAAAAGATTATGAATATTCTTTATTGAGCAGCTCTCGTGTATTTTAGTATTTTTGAGGAAGAGGTGCACTTGCTTGATATTTGATGACTTTTTGAATATAGTAGATAAGTCTCCAGCGATTCCATGAATCCGTCGTTGTTTAGCATATTGTTTGCATTCTGTGAAGAGGTGTTTAACGGTGAGCTGCGTGTTGCAGACTTCACAAAGCGTGCTCCTTTCAGAGGAAATCGCCAAAGCCTCCTTAATTCTCCTTAATATGCTCGTTTCACAGGAAATCGCCTATTAAGGAGAATTAAGGAGGCTTTGGTGATTTCCTCCGAAAGGAGCACGCTTAATCGTGATGCTGGATTTCAGTTCAGCTCCTCTTGGAAACCGGCCCTAAAAATAGAAATCCGTCGATTTAAGAAGCAAAGATCAATACAGCTTGATAATCAAGTTGAGTAGCTACGTTTGTTTGACACGATTTTCTATACTCAGGCCATCTCATGACCTGGCATTTAATTTACTGAAAACAGTCTTTTGTTCAGTAATGCGAATTTTGACAGTGTTTTGTCTTTGTTTATGTTTGTGTTATAACCAGTATTTTAATTGTGGTTATAACAATTGATAAATATCCTGATGATGGGAGCGATGCACACTCCCGAAAAGTCGATATTTAATCGTCTTTTCTCCTGGCTTGTTGCCAGCTGTTGTACTAGTAATGCTGAGAGCTGAATAATATGTCATTTTGGGTTAACTTTTTTTCCCTTAGAAACCTAGGACACTGTATTCGAATTTACTTTACTTTATTATCTATAGAAGGGTTATTTCATGATATGTATTCAGAGTTGATAGTTGCATTGCACGGAAAGTGGTGTCACGGTTTTGTGACACCGTGTGTCTAATGACCGATGATATTCTTGAAAGTTATTTGCGTGTGCGAGTTCTCCACGGTTCTTTCAGAACTTCCTCATGGCCTGGTCTCCGTTGGTTGCACTCATGTTTATGCGGTGAGAAATAATTGCTTTTGTTGTCAAGCCATCGCAGTGTACCGGTCGGAACGGCCATATTACTCTTTATCAACTGACAAATGCGCTAACTAGATCTGCTAGCTTGTAGCTAAATTCGTTTTGCCATACTTAGCTTTATACAATTACCTTTTTGACATTACTGATGCATTAGCCAAATTAACTTTCTCAACCATCCAAAAGACACGGAAGAATCATTAAAAGTTGTGATACATTTACATGATTTGGTCCACTTGCTGTTATTCATGCTGAAAATGAAGTACTTTTTAAATCTAGATTTATTGAACCCTATTTTACACAGTGGTATATTAGGATTAGAGTTTATACATAAAAATATACAATTTTAACAAAAATATTTTAAATACTAGAAGGAAGAAATGATGTTTAAATCTAATGAATATTAATTTAAACCATTTCAGACGTTTAAACACTGAGTTTATAAACATCACGAAGTACTTATACTGTTGTGGCTTCATTAGCAAAGATGTGAGCGGAGCAGAAAATTCATTTACTAGATAGTCTAGCTTGAATATTAATTCTTGTCTTTCTTTCCAGAAAATGGGACAACAGAAAAGGAGATGAACCACAGTTTGAAATTCTTCACCACACATGCACTCGGGGTTGGATGTTAAGTGAAAGCGTGATAAGTATTCACCAAATTTACCATGTCCACTTAAAAATTGCGTCAAAACAAAATTTGGTACAAGAGTTTCACATTTTCTCTGTCACATACACTAGGGAAAAATAATCTTGTTAGTTTCTCGTCCTTCAGATACAGAAATTATTGAAATCGCCAAAAAATTTCAACTTTGATATTTTGATGTTCCGTGGCATTTCTTAGGGTGTATAATAATAAAGACTTGTTAAAAGACAGAAGGTTATCTGACCGGATCGGCTACCGGCACTTGACAGACGTTTGTAAGAACGGCCCTAAGACATTTATTTCTTTAATGAAACTTCTGTAGGGTTTCTGAATTTCTCATAATATTTAAAACATATTAAAACATACCTGGTTGCGTGTTGTTAATACTCTGTTTAGTGTGACAGAAAATATACGGTGTATAGCGGTATGGACAACATAAGACTGAAATAACAAATAAGTGTGTGTGGGGTTATTTCGGATAGAGCCGATTCGAGCCCATTTCACCCGAATGAGCGTCATATATTTTAGCGTGACGGCTCAGTTTAATTCACTACCCACAAAAAGTGCTAAGTGTGCCTAAAGAAGTTTTTACTTAAAAAAGTAAGAAAGAAAAGAAGCAGAATAAATATGAAAATATTTGCTCTCGAGCTCTCAGCCAGGTGAATTATGGAAATATTTCTGAGCTTTCAATAGTTAACGTCGTTTTCATTTTGAGGGAAATTTAACCTCAAAAATCTCTCCAGAATTCACCTGGCTGATAGCTCGACAGAAGCCATTTTGTATATCGCTGCCAGGAAAGTGTCAAGACACAGCAAAATAAATAGCAGGATATGATAGAACATGACTGAAATTGGGCTTTCTGAAATGAATTATATAAATATTTCAGTTGTAGAATGGTAGCGATTATCCCATTTACAGGACATAAAACCACATTTCTGGAAGAAATACTTATTGATCTCCAAAAACAGCCAAAGCAATTGAGCATCGTTTGAAGATATCTATCTTCAACTAGTCAGTATTGGAACCTGTGTTTTTCAGTGACAAATTACTGACGCTACAAAGTTTATAAACAGAAGTAAAGTGCACTGGCAAGGAAGAATAATAAACAATCAAGACTATTTATAAAAAATTTCCTAACAACATTGTGGGTAAACTTAAATATGTCACAGGACTGGGTATACACTGTGTTCATTTTAATTCGTTATTTTCCACCCTCCGATTCAGCAAGAATGGCCTCATAGTTGACTGGTGAGTCTATCTTGAAAATCACAGTGCCCTCTACGGAGAAGAAGCGGTAATTTTTGCAGAACAGCAAGCAAAGTACAGCTCTCTCAGTGTGGTTACACTGATAACTAATACAACCAACTTCTCCTGGATATGAACACAGACCACCGCGTCTTCATGGTTGAATGCTACTTTCGTACTGGCATTAAAATTGGTGCGACATATAAATATAGATTAAACCGCTGCATAGAGGAGTTTATGCAACACTATCCAGCATTCAGACAAGTCCTTCGGAGTGTAATGTTGTCAAAAGTGTCCAGATAACGTCAAATTGACATACTTTTGTTTGTAACATAAACGTCTTAGGTTTTATCAGTATACGATATAATTTTTTTGTCATTTTCACGCTAAATTAAAATGTCTATTAATGTTTGTATCTTTATGTCTTTTAAAACTAATAGGTGCATCAAACATTTCCAAGATATAGGATCAGTTACTCGCAAAAAGAGAGACACTGGACGTTATAAAGTGTCTGGTCCCAATCTAGAAGCAATAAATAATGTTATGACAGAAAGGCCTCAAGCATACCTTCTCGAAATACAGACAGTGTTTAAGGGAAGTGAGAAATAAAATATAAGGAAATGGACACTTAAGACTATGTACTAGAGATGTTTCTTGTTTAGACTTGGACAAAAGCTTTGTGCATATTGTAACACTAATTTATTTTTCATTCCTAGAACATGTTCTGCTAATTTTATGGTTTGTAATGAAGAAAAGAACTGAGATCAAATTGAAATATTTCTATTGTATGTGACAGGTTTACAATATGCATATATGTTTACTATAACGAAAAACAGATGTTCATTGTGAAATAAGTGTTCATTGACTTATCATTTGGTTTATTCTTCGTGGTCTACTTTTATGACTGCATAATTAGCTTTAAACTGCATTGTATTGCAGTATATAGTTTTTTTTATAAACAGTTATAGTATCTACGAATCAGGCGAAATTACGCACATTTATATTACGGGGACAGACCGGTAGAGGGAGGCCTCAGAGCTGCTGTCAACACATCTAATACAATCGCAAGCCGCTAGGAGAATCGTATATAAACTCGCGATGTTATTAAATTTTGCGCGGTAAAACTACGGATAAAAGTGAACACCGTGTATATGTAGATATATGAACATTATTATTAATCATAATTTATAATTTTATAATATAATTATTGTAATAATTATTGTAGTTGTGTTACAAAATTTTGCTTTATGTGATATATAATTTTAACTGGTATTTATTTAAAGGATATAATGTTTAATGGGGCTTGAATAAGAAACTTAAATATATTAATGTATTTTCTATATTATTTTCCATTGTATTATCTAGCAATTAAAGAGAAAAATATATTATAGCCACTTCACAAGAATTATTGTGCTGAGCCCACAGCAGAAAATCTTTGTTTATTATTTTAAATTACAGTGTCACTGGATTGTAAATTAACATTTCGATCACACTTTGATTACATTGCTGAAAGAGCCAGCAAGCTCCTTGGTGCGCTCGCAACAACAATAAGACCAACCTGGGGTCTGAATTCTAGTATTCTTAAAATTATATATCAAGGTGCTGTAGTGCCCCTAATTTTGTATGGTGTATCTGCATTCCAGGATGTTCTTAATAAAAAATGGGCAGTTAAAAAACTTGCACAAATTCAAAGGGGATTCCTCCTTCGCATAATTCGAGGATATCGTACAATCTCCACTGAAGCAGCTCAGATTATACCTAACATCGAACCTTTGGCTCTCACTGGTTTATCAAGAGCAACTATTATGAATTTAAGACATGAACGTGAATGTGCGTCTTATCTGTCCCACTTAAAACTACAAATACCGGAGCGTCCTACCACAGCAGGACACCCATCAAGTTTTGTAACCTGTTTAAAGGAAATATGTAATTTTCATGATTATTACATATATAGAGACGGTTCGCGTTTCCAATTTGAAGATAATATATCTGCAGTAGGATGTGCTTTTGTTGTTTACGAAAACCAAACGGAACTAACTCAGTCCATGTTTAAATTGTCACCTGAGTGTTCTGTATTCCAGTCGGAGCTCTTAGCAATTAAAGAAGCTATAAAATGATGTACTGTTAAATGGGAACAGTGCCCGTATTCTTAGTGATTCACAATCAGCTCTACTCGCTATTAATGATAAATACAATTTAAATTCATTAGCACATGAAATCAGAACCTTGCTTCAAAACCATCCAGGACATATTTGCATGGGATGGCTTAAAGGACACAGTGGAATTTTAGGTAACGAGAGAGCTGATTGCTTGGCTAAGAAGACTGCAGAATCCAATCTTCCTGTGGCATACTCTTTATGTCCTATTTCTAATGTAAGGAGAATAATACATCAACATATTCTTGAAGAATGGAACCAACAATGGCTAACAACTCCAAATGGAAGTTTAACAAAAACATTATTTTTCCCTAGTGTATATGACAGAGGAAAATGTGAAACTCTTGTACCAAATTTTGTTTTGACACAATTTTTAAGTGGACATGGTAAATTTGGTGAATACTTATCACGTTTTCACTTAACAGCTAACCCCAAGTGCATGTGTGGTGAAGAATTTCAAACTGTGGTTCATCTCCTTTTCTGTTGTCCCATTTTCTGGAGAGAAAGGCAAGAATTAATATTCAAACTAGACTCTCTAGGAACTTAATTTTCTGCTCCGCTCACATCTTTGCTAATGAAGCCACAACAGTGTAAGTACTTCATGATGTTTATAAACTCAGTGTTTAAACGTCTGAAATAGTTTAAATTAATATGCATCAGATTATTACCTATTTTCTTCCTTCTAGTATTTAAAATATTTTTGTTAAGATTGTGTATTTTTATGTATCAACTATAACCCTAATATACCACTGTGTAAAATAGGGTTCATAAATCTGGATAAATAAAAAAATGTCACTAGGTATGAGTAAAACTAATTCATTGCAGAAATGATTGGCATCAACTTTTAGCCTTTATTCTTCTCTAGATGGTCATGAAGATAAAAGTAATAAACAAATGCAACGTAGTACTTTTGAGTCAATTCTTAGACAGAATAAGGTCCACGCCTTACACTGGAACCAGTAAACACTAGGCAACCGTTAACTATAGGTCCATCTAGCGTCGACACCTTCCAATAAAGTGTCTTGACAAACATAGACGAGATTCCTTGTTCATTAGGAGAGAGTAGGTGTTGAGAAGTGTCTCATGTGTCTATAGAAACTGCCTCGCTAATGATTCGACACTTGGTCTCGTGCTTAACAAAAAGTCCTTAACCAACCGAAGCCAGAGTGCTCTTCTGTTTGTTCAGGCATTACCCATACCTCTTCTTGGTAAATGAAGGCGATATTAAAGCCTCCGTGCAACAACCGCTCATGCGCGTTGTTTGTTTTAGCATGACGCGGTAGGATTCATTACCACTTCCGAGTTGTTAGGATGGGAAAAGAAAACATGACTTTGAAAAATCAACTTAATTTATACTTCACATTACAGATATCACAAGTGTGACAAGTTGGCAAATTATAGCTGAGGGGCTTCAAAATAAATAATGGAAATGTACAACCAAATATGAAAGTGAATTTGACAGCTTTCTGTCGATGATTAAATGTACCTTCATACATTTTATAAATGAATACATTAACAGTTACTTTGAGAAACATATTCAAAACTTCAAAGAATACAACGATAGATCGGGACTGCCTTATTGTGTCGATGCTCCATCACTAATCTATCGCGACTGATATCCGTTTGGAGGCACAAATAGCGTGTATTCGATCGAGAGGAGCTATCATTGCATATTGCCTGGACCTTGGAATGCCCTGCACAAATTAATCCATATGATACTGAGGCGGACATGCACCATTGTCAAGAAACGGCGTTAGACGAAAACTTTGGTGATGGTTTGGCACAAGGAAGGACGTCGTGAAGTAAAGATTGGTGCCAGTGGCTACGTAACTCATTGAATAACAGGCAAGCCTAGATTGTTTTACACCAGAAGGAAACCAACTAGCTTCTTGTCGCTAGTTGAACTGTGCGTGGATTGCTTCATCAGTGTGAGCTGAGATAAGTGAAGCATCATTATCCATCTGTTTGGTATACTTTAAAAGTAAACCGGCGCGGTCTCCCATGTTAATCTTCAATGAAAGATTCTGAGCTTAAAACTTCTGTGTTCAATCCAGTTTTTATTTACTTAGCCTTCCGTCGGGCGTGACAGCTTTCGTGACGCCGTTAGTCGCCGTTAGTCGCGTCTTTTTCAATTGTTTTAAAACGAATGCACCTTATTATGAATAGGAAGCGTTTCTCAGACATAGTCATTCTGAAAATATTGACACCAAGGTCATCTGTTGTCCAGAAGTAGTGAATTTTTTGCCGTCCACAGCAGCAAGGTATAATAAGGCAATAAATGCTTTCATTTCTCTTATGTCTTTGTCCCTGCAATAATTCTCATGTTCATATTTGAAATCATCTACGCGTCTTGGTGTGTTCAACAATTAGATGTGGAATATCATCAGAAACTCTAGACAGGATAATAATAATAATAATAATAATAATAATAATAATAATAATAATAATAATAATAATAATAATAATAATAATAATAATAATAATAATAATAATAATAATAATAATAATAATAATAATAGTAATAATAGTAATAATAGTAATAATAATAGTAATAATAATAGTAATAATAATAGTAATAATAATAGTAATAATAATAGTAATAATAATAATAATAATAATAATAATAATAATAATAATAATAATAATAATAATAATAATAATAATAATAATAATAATAATAATAATAATAATAATAATAATAATAATAATAATAATAATAATAATAATAATAATAATAATAATAATAATAATAATAATAATAATAATAATAATAATAATAATAATAATAATAATAATAATAATAATAATAATAATAATAATAATAATAATAATAATAATAATAATAATAATAATAATAATAATAATAATAATAATAATAATAATAATAATAATAATAATAATAATAATCAGCATCATCATAATAATCATAATATTCATAATAATGATAATGATAATGATAATGATAATGACGATGACGAGGACGACGAGGACGGCGAGGACGACGAGGACGACGACGACGATGATAATAATAGTAATGATAATAATAGTAATGATAATAATGATAATAATGATAATAATGATAATATTAATGGGGGGAGGTGTGGAGGAGGAGGAGGGGAGTGGTGGAGGAAGAGGAGGGGGGTGGTGGAGGAAGAGGGGCTGGAGAGGGAGGGGGTGGAGGAACTTGCCTGGTTCCCACAGGCGTTAAACAGGAGTACCATTCTCTATTGATAAGGCCCTCGTAATTCAATGTATTTGGAGGAAAAATGAAGATAAAAAGTAACAGCTATTTAGAGAACGTCTGAATTTTGTTTAATACGTTTCTGAATATTTTGAAAATTGTACTTAAGAGTATAACAATTTTCGGAATACTATACAACATAAATGTGCGTCAGTAGATGTTTTTTTTTTTTTTTTTTTTTTTTTAAATTTACATCCTCCAACGTTAAGTCATACTGGACGATGAATGGAATGGGCGAAATGATGCTCAAATGAGACCAGGGTCCATAGAGCTTAGAGTTACCCGACATTCGTCTTTCAGGATAAGAGAAAACCTAGAAAATTACCTTATCGAAGTAACTCACCCTGACCGAGATTCGAACTCGGGACCTCTTGAACGTGAGGCACACATGCTACGACCATGCTACCGAGGCGGGTCAGTAGATTCGTGTCAATACAAGAAATGAAGTAATTTGAACCCTCAGCTAAGGATTTGTGTATGAAGAATCCGTTTCGAATTAAGAATGCACGATGGAATAGCAGTCAAAAACACTTGAAAACCAACATAAAGAAAGCTGCGTATACTCGTGTCCACGGAAATGATAATCACAACACCGCACCTTCCTGCCCGCTGCTGGTGATTTGTATGCAAGTCCGTATCCCTACCGTGTCTGTTAACACTTTTCGTCTCCTTGTCTACGTCCTTTTTTATTTACACATCCGTATTATTCCAATTAAAAAAAAAGTCTACTCCTCCACCAGTTCCTGTCCCGGAAAGCATGTTAGGGCTAATTTGGAGAGGAAAGGATGCAGCGCAGGCATTCAGACGCCTTTTCCGTTACTAACCTCATTTGGTGAGTAAGCCGGGTTTTATGAGCATCTACTATACGCTTCAAAGTTTTACTGCATCTGACATGGGCACATTTTGGCACACAACGTAAAATTAAGAACACAAGCTGTACATGTTTATTAAGCTAATCCCAAAACTGTGGGTTCAAATCAGCTTATGACAATGGTTCTTAAGTACGCTTAAAAGCAACAGCCCCATGCCACTAAATTTACTGGAATGTAGAAGAACTGCGAACAAAAGGTTGGCTGGCAACTGACAGCGTCGTTCAAATGTTCACACATAGGTAATTATAGATATTCCTCTAGTTTTTCCGCACTCACAAACAATTAGAACTGATTTCTTCCTCTTCTTTTTCTTCTGCTTCATGGATTTAGGCCTTTGACCTCTTTCCACGTCAAAAGATTGAGTTTATCCATCTGCTGTATGGACGTCCAACTCTTCCTCTACCTTTAGGTTGGTAGTGAAATAATGACTGTGATAATTTATTTAGTGGCATCCTTCCCATGTGCTCTAACCAGTTACATAGGTTGTCTGAAAAGTTTCCGAATTAATAAAGATAGAAGACATGTTTTCAGATTTTTTTAATTCTTCATATTTTCAGCATAGTCTCCTTGTAACTCTACACACTTCTCCCAGCGATGTTCCCATCTCTGTAACCCGTCCAAATAGTACTCGGCGTTTGTCAACATAGTCTCCTTGTAACTCTACACACTTCTCCCAGCGATGCTCCCATCTCTGTAACCCGTCCAAATAGTACTCGGCGTTTGTCAACATAGTCTCCTTGTAACTCTACACACTTCTCCCAGCGATGCTCCCATCTCTGTAACACGTCCAAATAGTACTCGGCGTTTTTCAACATAGTCTACTTGTAACTCTACACACTTCTCCCAGCGATGTTCCCATCTCTGTAATCCGTCCAAGTAGTACTCGGCGTTTTTCAACAGTCTCCTTGTAACTCTACACACTTCTCCCAGCGATGCTCCCATCTCTATAACCCGTCCAAATACTACTCGGTGTTTTTCAACATAGTCTCCTTGTAACTCTAAACACTTCTTCCGGCGATGCTCCCATCTCTGTAACCCGTCCAAATAGTACTCAGCGTTTTTCAACATAGTCTCCTTGTGACTCTACACACCTTTCCCAGCGATGCTCACATCTCTGTAACCCGTCCAAATAGAACTTGGCGTTTTTCAACATAGTCTCCTTGTAACTCTACACACTTCTCCCGGCGATGCTCCCATCTCTGTAACCCGTCCAAATAGTACTCGGCGTTTACCTCTGTAAAATAGTTGTTCACGAAGGTGATTGCCTCTTCATTTGACGTAAATCTCTGTCCTTCGAACGCAATTTTCAGATGAGGGGGAAAAAAATCGCTTCGGGGCTAGATCTGTTGAGTAAGGCGAATGGTAAAGCAGGTCAAACCGTAATTCGTGGATTTTCGCCATTGCAACCGCTGAGGTGTTAGACGGTGCGTTGTCTTGGTGAAACAGGATTTTCTTTTTCTGCAATTGTGGCTGTTTTTCCGCAGGTTCTGCCTTCAGTTTGTCAAGTAATTATGCGTAGTGTGGTCATGTAATGGTTTTTTCTTTTTTGAAGTAATTGATTAAAATAACTCCATGACTACCCCAAAAAACAGTCGCCATCACTTTCCCAGCCGAAAAAGTTTTTTTTTTTTTTTTTCAGTCCACTGTATGGACCGTATATTTGTTTAGGGTGTATAATGGAGTATCCAAGTTTCATTTACGTTAACTAATCGGTGCCAATACTCGGATTTATTGCGCCTAACATGCGCCAACAGAGCGTTGGAAATGTTCATTCGAACACGTTTTTGGTCTAACGTGAGCAAACGTGGCACCCAACGCGCTGACAGCTTTCTCATGTCTAAATGTTGATTTAATATTTGGCAAACACATTCTTTTGACATATTCATAGCCTCTGCTATGTGTTTCACTTTAATTTCGCGGTCGTCTAGCACCATTTGATGAACTTTGACGATGTTTTCTTCGGAAGTTGCAGATTTTGGACGTCTCGAACGTTCATCGTCTCCCAAGCTCTTACGGCCAGGTTTAAATTCAGTTGTCCAAAATTTCTCTGTGGTAAATAATGCTGCAGAGTCCCCATACGCAGAATCCAACTCATCTTTGATTTGAGTAGGCATATTTCCTTTCAAAAACAAATATTTAATGACAGCTCGATACTCGATTATGTCCATTTTTATAAAAACACTTACATAAACTCACTGAAATGACTGTTACATAACAACTGAGAATCGAAAATGGCTGAAACTTTGGTGAGTAACTGTCAACAGATGAACAACGAAATTCACTCGGTTTTATTAACGGATGCTGCCATCTTCATGTAGAGGTCGGAAGCTTTTTAGAGCACCCTTGTGACAGGAATTTTAAGAAAACGCTTTATTTTCGTGCTATGTAATGCTTCCTTAGGCGTAGATGTTGAATAAAGCTTCAATCTAACGATAAGAGCACAGGAACAGCATAGAAAAGTGTTGAGATATGTTCCATGGTTGTATTCAGCTAATTTGTTTTAGGTAAATGTGCATGTTGTTATTCTGGTTTTATCATATCAGAGAGCCAATTCAACCATCGTTTCATCTCTTTCTTTCAGTCATCATCGATATCACCGTTCCGGTTAAAATACTTTAAACGTCAAGCCCAAAAGTTATTATTAATATATATATATATATAATGTAATATTAAACTTATTTATCATTGCGTCTTTTCTGTTCACTGAAATTGATCACCCCTCCTCTAAAACAGAATTAAACCTTTAAATGTTACTTTAAAATATTATATATATGGAAAATAAAGATTTTATATCTAACCATCTCGAAATTTTCACGTAATATTTTACATTCATTTTACATTCATGGGATTTCAAGATTACTATATAAGAAAGACATAGTTTCTTACATTTTAAAGGGCGTGGAACTCCAAATTTTTCTTGGGTTTTAGCATGTTGGATAGTATCTCCATTTCTGCCTGTGTAGTGCGGATACCTAATGTACAGTGGCACAATATGGCGACACTTCTTGTTCGTTATCAATTGTTTCAATGACATTCCGCTAAATGATAAGAATATTTATTTTGGAAATATGAGACCATATATACCTAAGCTTTGAACATCACCTACTTCACTCTGATTCTGTCGAACAAAAACAAGTGACAGCTTATAAAGCACATAACTCTTTTGTTATTCATCAACAACACCTGGGGAAGTAGCTTTAGCAGAATTAGGAAAGACAAGAAGAAATGAAATAATAATGGACAGAGTAATAAAACTTTGGTATAGAAGTTTGGCCAAAGAAGAAGGGGAAATTATGAAATTATGAATGAGACAGCAAAAAATATTAGCGAACTCAAATAGTTGGTGGGCAGAGATAGGAGAATTATGAAAATAATAGGAATGGGAGATATGTGGAGATTAGAGGAAAGCAATACAAGCGATGTGGGTAAATTAGTAAAATACAGATTAGAAGCTATAGAAAGGCAGAAAATATGGGGAAGTCTAGAAAATATAAAATCATTACAATTTTACAAGCAAATAAAGAGAAATTGGGGATGAGAAGCATATAGATTACTGCAATAGACAAGAGAGAGAAGGGTTAGCTTGGATGGGAACAGGAACAATATTTCTAAGTGGGATAAGAGGTAGGGAAAAGGGAATTTGTGAATTGTGTGGTGGCAAAGAAAGCATAGAACATTATGTAACAGAATGCGAGGAGGTTGTAATATGGAGAGAAAAAAAGTTTGGGAGGAAAAATGGGAGAAAGAAGGGAAGAGGATAGTAGCTATAAAAATGTTAACGGGCAGAGAGGAAAAGAAGATAAGAAGTATTGATGAGTCCTTACAGAAAGTAAAAGAAAACTGGGCCAGAAATGTAAAGAATATAAGAAAGGAAGATGAGGGGGAAGAATGGGACTAATTAAGTATCAAGGAGGCATGGAGATTAAGAGCTACCTGGCAGAGCAGAAGACCAGGGTGTTGTGTAAGCCAAGGTAGCAACAAGGTAAAGACAAATAAATGTAGCCTGAAGTTATAAATTGTAAAATTTTGGAACAAGTACAATAAAAATCTAATGCAAACTAATCTTATTCATCAACAATTGACAGTAAGTGTACACCAGTGTACGTGTTGCATAATTGACAATCTTTTATTTTCCCAATAGGCAAGTGAGGCAGTTCAGCTTCGCTATCTATAGAGGAATGGGCTGATAAATGGTAATTGGTGTCCAATTAGGTTAATTGTAATTTTTTAAACAATTTGTACTTGTACAAAATTAGCTATAAATGGACATCCGGAGAACATTTTCTGGAACACCGAACTTTGTTCTAAAAGGGGAACAAATTCAAATATACGGTATATCTAGCAACCTACGAGTAGGCCGTTCTTTTTAATTTAAAGTGGTTATTTCTCGTGATCTGAAAGATAGTGAATTATTTTGGTTAGCGTACAACAATTGCACGGTGTATTTATTAGCCATAACTTCCAAGGTATACGTTAGCACAACTGGTACCGTTTTTGAAGGATAATTTAGCATTAATTGCAATGTATCAAGAAAAGGAGGTGCATGTACGACGGCTGTTCAATAAAGAATGATCATAATTTGTTTTGCCAACGTACCGTTACTCATCCTCATAATTTT
The DNA here is from genome assembly GCA_030765055.1 of Mantis religiosa. Lineage (NCBI taxonomy): Eukaryota > Metazoa > Arthropoda > Insecta > Mantodea > Mantidae > Mantis > Mantis religiosa. The sequence continues at coordinate 28,379,089 of CM060949.1, read as the reverse complement.
GATGGTCGTTCTCAAAATAGTCTCCCCTGAATGCAACGCTTTTGTCCCAGCGTTTCTGCGAGTCTTCAAAGACGTGCTGGAAACCATTATTTGAGAGATCCTTCAAAATCACCTCCGCAGCCTTCACCACTGCTTCTGATGATGGATAATGCCTCCCACGAAGACGTTTCTTCAAGTTAGGGAATAGAAAAAGGTCACATGGGGCTATATCCGGACTATAGGAAGGGTGAGGCATGCACTTCATGTTGATTTTTGCATGAAATTCAGCCACAACTTTGGCAATATGTAGCCGCGCATTATCGTGATGCAGCATCCAGCCTGCTTCATGGAAATGTGGTCTTTTGCGACTGATATAGACTTGCAATATTTTCAGGACATCCCTGTAGTATTATCCAGTTACTGATATGTGTGCAGTTACAAGTTACTCATAAACCAATCCATGAATATCAAATGAGAAGACCATAACTTTCCCAGCAGGAGCAACCACTTTTGCATATTTGGGTGTTGGTGATGAAGGAGATTTCCACACGGAGCTTTGCTGTTTGCTCTCAGGATCAAAATGATGTAGCCAAGTTTCATCAGCAGTGATTACGTTTGAAAGAAACTCCGGATCTTCTTCTAACATCAACTTTAACTACATGTTACCTCCATTACAGCGGTAGGCGATACTGAACATGTCTGAACTTGCCTGGTTCTCACAGGCGGGAACCAGGAGCACCAAGAATGAAAACAACTAAGACGTATTTGTCTCACATTAAGCTAACGGAATATAATAATATTGGATTTTAGTGCAAAATATTATGACCGTAAACAACTATGATCATTCTTTATTTTAACAGCGCTCGTGTATAACACTGAGTGATAGAGATAGTGAAATATGGGGGAGGGAGAGGAATATAAGCATATTTGTTTAATTTTATAACTTGATAATAGGTTCAAGCTCCGTTAAAATGTTTTTGTAAATTTTATAACATACGTTTACTAAGCATTTTCAATCTTGGCAAGGGCAATGAAGTAGTTATACGCAACCACTAACTTGGAAGATGGCAATATAATTTAAGAATGTTTTCATATTCAAAGGAGAAATAACTGGAGTGTGTCTTGGGCACATAAAATGAATGACGTGTTGAAGCAGATAGGTATGGGTCATTCTTGGATAAATGCAGAGTATGGGTATAGAGACTTCTGGAAAGGAGTTAAGTAAAGATGAGAGGATATTGACAGACAAGACATTTTTGCCAGTACAAGTGACAAAAGCTCACTGAGGTTATATAGAGAAATAAAAACAACCTGGGGGAGGGAAGGATTTATAGATATATGTAATAGGTTAGGGCAAGAAGGTTTTGCTTGGGCGAGAACATGAGTGAGAAACTATAAAAATATAGGTCTAGATAAGGAGCTAGATAAATGTCCATTGTGTTAAGAGAATGCAGACTTCCATTGTAGGTATATTATATTTTAGTCAAAATATACATCCAGAGAGCAGGCGTAAATGGGACAATTTGGTGGCGAAGTAGTAATTAATAAAATTTTGCACGTAAAAGGGGGAAAGATCAGGAGAAATATAGGGAATTATTGAGAAAGTTAAAGAGGAATTGCTAAGAACAATTAAGAGCAAAATTTGGATTTAGGATAGATGAAATGGCAAAATGTGTAAGGAGTAGAGGGCCTCCAATACACAAAAACTTAGGGTTAGGTGTATGGGGACCAAATTATTATTCAATGGCAAGCTAAATGGTATTATTTTAAGGATTTAGGAATATATGACGTTTTCCAGCATGGATTTTGTAATTGTAACTTTGATTTTGTATTTCCATTTGATGATGTAAAAGGAAAGATGAGAAGTAAATAACTATTTTCAAGTACCTTCAGTACTCAGTGTATTATCTAGATTCAATTATCTCAGTGGTTAACAATGTAAACTCATGACTTAGATATTGATCAGTTTAGTGTGCATCAGTTCTATACTGTCCTAAGTTTAAGAGAATGAATATCAGTTCGGTATGACTCACTTCCGCATCGTTTGTTCTCCGTGTTTGGAAAACTTCACAAAAACCACTTTCTACTGTTCCTACACATGCTCTATTTTTATACAGGATTTACATCATTAAGTTTGCCCTTTAGTTTTCTGGGTGTTTTAAACAATGCAGCTGGGTGGAGGGAAGTGGTACCATTATTGTTGTCCTCGTCCGGCAGTCCGAATAGTGGAGGTAACCGTGGGAAAATACCACGTGACTATTCCTGACGTCACGTTTTCCCATGCGTCATCAGGTTCTTCTAAACCACAACCATTGCACCTTATAATCGGGCACACCCAGTGGCGTAACAAGGTATTTCGGTCGAGAGATGAAAATGCGACATGCCCAAGATACAGTTGTAAGACAAGTGCCCTCAGATATTCTCCGGCCTTCAGCAGTCGATGAAGGCCCTGTTCGTGATCAGCTACCGACAAAGTGTGTCAGAACAATTGCCCCTTCTTGTGGAAGGTCAGCCAAGACCTAGTTAGTGAACATTCTTATTCTGAACCAATCACACAAACTCTTCGGCTTGTCAGCGATAAGTGCTCAAATCGCTTGAGGTGAGACTGTACGCAAAAATTGGGGAAAAATATTTTTTTATACGGAGTTAAATAGTTCACACCTTTCTGCACATTTTGATATAGAATATAGTCATATACTATAATTATAAGTGTGCTTAAATGAAGTTTAAGAATATACTGACAGGTGTCAATTTATTAGCTTACTGTGTATCTATTTACACAATTTGGAATAAGTGCAGAAATGTTTCCTCTAGGAGCCTATGAAACAGCTTTTTTAGTAACTTTTGCTGCGTATTTTGGTATGAAGTTCATCTTCTTAATTCTATTATCCTTAGAACTAATGATTCCCTAGATTTGTTATTCTATGGCTGTCGCTCGACTTTTGTTTGTAAGCATCTGTCCCTTCAGTATTTATCTAACTGAATGTGTAGTGTAAGAAGATGGCAAAAACTAAAGACGTTTTCAGAAACCTAAGAACTGTAGAGGACACTGTTGTGATATAGAAACTCTTTGGACTAATTAGTGATATCAGGAGGCAGTGTAAACTGTAGATAGTAAAAAATTAACAATTGAAAAAGGATTAAGAAATATCTTGTAAACACATTTTATTATAATTTGGTGTTATATATTACGTATAATTAATAAATATTAATACAAGAGAGCAACAAAATGGTGACTCCGACGTGATTCGCATGTGATTCTGGGGGTATGAAATTTCGAATGATAAACTGATCTGTGAAACCTAAGTTAAGTACGTAATTATACAATGGAGGAACATAACCTAAACGGGGAAAATATTCAAGTGAGCTTGAAGGCAAATAGTGTGATATCACTAATTAGTCCAAAGAGTTTCTATATCACAACAGTGCCCTCTACAGCTTAAAGGCAATAGATTCTACAGGACAATACCGTTACCTGCAGAAGTCGATGAAAATGATAACCAACCATGTTGCAGTCGACCATGTACAACTTCTCCAAGTGCTTCGAAAACGAAGTAACAAACAAATGTAAATATTAATGTAAATATCAGCTGTGTTGAAGACTGTACTAAATTAACATTGTGACAGATTTAAGCATTTTAAAACGAGTGCTAGAAGAAACTGTGTCATGAGAATATGTGGTGGTGAGGTTAGGTTACAAGAAGAATCGAGTACTAGAACTGGTATTGGAAATACATTGAAAATTGTATGCTTGAATTGTAGTTCTAAAACGTCATTTTGCTCTTCACAACATTGTGATAACAGTGAACGCTATGAAAACAATGTGAGACTTGTTTATGGGCTAAGATGCAGTTTCAAGGGACTTGGAGATGGTAAAATGTTGTGTGGGTTTATGAACTTACCAAATCCCTCTACAAGGTTTTTCGAATATACCACACTTTTAGGAAATATCCTGCAAAAGGTTGGAGAAAATTCCATAAGAGCTGCTGTCAAAGAAGCTGTGTTACTAAATAAAAATAATAAAAATTTTTTAATAAACCTACAGAGTGAATTGGAATCTATAATTCTTTTTGGAAACTTTAAGGCTGTTTTTCTGAAAATTAAGTTTTTGTAAACATTTGTCCCATTTTCTCAGAAACTATAGGAGGTAATCTACATATAACTTTTACAGTTTATAAAAGTAGCTTCAGAAATGCTGTGGATCTACATCCACAGTACTTTAATTCATGAGCTCCATGTAATGATGTTTTTAATGCTAAAAAATCAAGAAAAAGTAATGAAAGAAAAAGGAAACAGAAATATAAATCCCTCCAAACTATTAATACAAGCTTCATTGTACATCAGTAGCTTCTCTAAGGACCATATAATTTGTTAAAACATTTTTGTATTCGTACTGTTAATAGTTCAAGAAACATTGGTTCATCAAGTTGTATATTTTCACAGGGGTGAGATAGAGCTTACCATCTCATCTTGAAACGGACCAAAAATGCTTGATGATGCTTATGCTTGTATTAGTCAAATGATACTATATGATTTTCTGACATCTGGAGTTATAATAAGACCTGAAGCTCTCCTGGTGACGTATATGCTCACTTTATTCTCGGGCAGCAAGCCAGGTGAAAAGACGATTGGATATCGACGTTTCGGGAGTGTACATCTCCCCCATCATCAGGATATTTATTAAATGTTATAACCACAAATGAAACACTGGATATAACACAAATATAAACAAAGACAAAACACTATCAAATTTCGTGTTACTGAACAAAAAACTGTTTTCAGTAAATTAAATATCAGGTCAGGAGATGGCGTTAGTATAGAAAATTGTGTCAAAGTAACATAGCTACTTAACTTGATTATCAAGCTGTATTGATCTGTACTTCTTAAATCGACGAATTTCCATTCTAAGGCCGGTTTCCAAGAGGAGCTGAACTGAAATCCAGCATCACGATTTAGTGTGATCCTTTCAGAGGAAATCGTCAAAGCTTCCTTAATTCTCTGCTTCCAGTAACTGTTGCATTTTGCCAAGATGGTCGTCTCCCGAAAATTGGCTGTATGGTCGTCATCAAAACAATGCTCTGCTAGCCCAGACCTCTCAGGTTGCATTAAACGAATGCTCCGTTCATGTTCGTTTATTCTGGTAGCGATGGTCCTTCCGGCTTGTCCTATATACGGTGTCCAACATTCACAGGGAATGCGGTACACTCCCGGAATTTGGAAGTTCAGTTTGTCTTTCACTGTTCTCAACAGATGTTTAATCTTCGGAGGTGGCTTGTGGATGGTCCTGATGTGGTATTTGGCATCCTTTCTATGCATGTTCTAACCTCTCTTGTACTTCCACAGTAACGTTCATAGCAACTTGTTTCGACAGTCTATAGAAAATTTTCTTCTAATAGCTCCTCAAAATCATTTCCCGTCATAGACCGTTCCCTATTACGAATGCCATTTAGACGGTCTAAATATAGCAAATCACATCAAAAGCTGTGCTCACGCCCGAAATCTTAACAATTCTACAAATGTTAATGACTTAACAACAGAAATGTGACTTATTAGTTTAACAAGGGGTTTAACACGAGTGTTAAGCTAACACGTGTAGGTGTAATGTAATTTCTGTTGTAATTATTGATAAATAGACTAACAGTCGTGTCAAGTCTTAACATCTGCTGGTGAAATCGGGAACGAGGTTATAATTTTCATTTTCTTGAATAAGTGAGTCATAAAAAGCTCTGCTTTTAGAGCTAGCTGTCTAGAAACAGCTAATTGTATATTGATATTCCTCTAACGATGTTTCATCTTTATGCGCTACTTTTTCTGTGGCTTATGTGCCGTTTTAAGGGTAGCCGGAACAGCTCATCTCACCAATGTTAAAATGAGAGTTTCCTGGTGACAGTTCAAAAACAACTGAATGTATCAATTTGTAACTTTTACTTGTTATTTTACACCACTTTCAAAATTCATTAAAGATAATATATATTATTTTTGGGGTTTAATAAAGGATAGGTGATTTTTAAATAAATGTCTTGAATTTACCTCTAAAAATATTCAAGATTTATTGTTTTTAGTGCAAATTTACACATATCATTCTGTAAGTAGCTTTAAAAACAGTTTAAGTATTCGGTGTCAAAAAACAATTGTGATCATTCTTTATTGAACAGCCCATTGTAGTTACCACTGCTACGTTTAGCATAACGTTGGTTAAGTTTCCATTGCTGGCCAAACAGCGATTTGCTGGACGATCCTGAGGAAGCTAACTGATGAGTGGTTAGCCAGTTGCCAATTCTCTTTGCACACAGCTTGCTATAGGCAAAATTCAGTCCACAATCTCTTGATAGAACTTGTGCTCTTTGTGTATTTCCATGGTGATTATACAATTCGATACGCTATTTCAGGAAATCGACCCTCTGGCTGTAAGTCATAACGACGTTAAGGGTCACTGGTTCAAATGTATTTGACTGCCGGCTTTCTCGATATGTAATAACCACTTTACCGTGGAGTCCCATAACTCATTAGAAATCACAGCTGCTACCCGCAATAATAACTAGCTATTCGATAATTAAGTAGATCCGGGTTCAATCTGCCACAAACCTGTATATTCCAGATTTTCAATGAAAAACAAAACGTCAATCGCTGTATAAAGGTACAAAATATACACTTTATTTTTTATTTAATACAATGATTCCATTTTTAATAAAAGTACTTAGAAAGAATTTTAAGGAAGGAAATAAGGTTTATATTACAAACCTTTATTTGGATACAATTCCCATTCATTTTTTATGTTATCCTATCTTATGTTAGATTTGATAATCTGACGACAAAGCACCTTTTAAGTTTTTTAGTCAATTCTTGTAACTACCAACAATAGTTATGAAAGACAACTGAAAACTAACATAATAGTGGAACTTCTCTATCCATTTCATCAAGATATCGTATGGAATTCGATGTGAATAAATAACATAAATTGTGGAAACCTAGAGTCAGGCTAAAAAATTCAATGCCATAGCCAGGATTTGAACCATGGATATTCTGGTCTCCATCCAGCCGCTCTAACCAATGAGCTACTATGGCCAACGTGCCGACATGACATTAAATTCTCCAACTGACTTAGCAGTTCTCATAAACACACGAGACAGCTACCTTAATGGCGACTTACAACATGTAAGTACTTTAAGGCCCGGGGTTTATAGTTAACCACTATAGGTCAATTAATGGAAATTAATTGTTCTTTCACACTGGCCGTGTGTAGGCTAAATTGTGGAAACATAGAGTCAGACTGAAAAGTTCAATGCCGTAGCAGGGATTTGAACCACGGATCTTCTGGTCTCCGTTCAGCCGCACGTTAAGGTAGCTGTCTCATGTGTTTATGAGAACTTCTAAGTGGTTTACCGGAAAAAATACGACTACGTTGGAGAATTTAATGTCATTTCGGCACGTTGGCCATAGCAGCTCATTGGTTAGAGCGGCTGGACGGAGACCAGAAGATCCGTGGTTCAAATCCCGACTATGGCATTGAAATTATTCAGTCTGACTCTATGTTTCCACAATTTAGTCTACACACGGCCAGTGTGAAAGAACAGTTAATTTCCATTAATTGACACTAATAGTGGTTAACTAAAAAGCCCGGGCCTTAAAGTACTTACATGTTGTAAGTCGCCATTAAGGTAGTTGTCTCCTGTATTTATGAGAACTCCTAAGTGGTTTACCGGAAAAAACACGAGTCAGTTGGAGAATTTAATGTCATGTCGGCACTTTGTCCATAGTGGCTCATTGGTTAGAGCGGCTGGACGGAGACCAGAAGATCCGTGGTTCAAATCCTGGCTATGGCATTGAAATTTTTCAGTCTGACTCTATCTTTCCACAATTTAGCCTACACACGGCCAGTGTGAAAGAACAATTAATTTATATTAATTGACCTAATAGTGGTTAACTGTAAAGCCCGGACCTTAAAGTCCTTAAATATTGTAAGTCGCCATTAAGGTAGTTGTCTCATGTGTTTATGAGAACTCCTAGTGATTTACCTGAAAAAATATGAGTCAATTGGAGAATTTAATGTAATTTCGGCACTTTGGCCATAGTAGCTCATTGGTTTTAGGGGCTGGACGGAGACCAGAAAATCCGTGGTTCAAATCCCGGCTATGGCATTAAATTTTTTAGTCCGACTCTATGTTTCTACAATTTAGTCTACACACGGCCAGTGTGAAAGAACAATTAATTTCCAAGTAACATAAAACCGAAGTTTAGTGTCCGCATGTTATTGTGATTCAAATACACAATTAAAACAAATGCCTCTTGCAGACTTCTTTTTTTTCGGAAAAACAAAAATAATGAGAAATTACATAATTTCGGATTAGGTAATATTTATCCTGCTTTTCATTTATCAGTTGTACTGTTCCTCATTCGTATTGTTGCGAGCCCATTGTTGATCGAGGCAGTGCCGGGGATTAGTTCAAAGGGACGGGCGTGCAGTGTGTAGATGAAAAGCTCGCCGAAACGGCGGGGGAACGGGACGGATTTTTCGAGAGTTTTAATTCTTTGTTCTAGCCATTTTGATTGTTGGAGAACATTCTGGAATGTGAGTAACCTATAAAAAAGGAAGCCTGCTCGCCAAAAGGAGTCAGTGTTAATTGTACTCGCGTGCGTGAACAGCTGGTGAGCTTTGTCGATGACCTTGCAAGTTGTATTGTGTATGTGACGTAGTTCTGTACTGCTATGTACGAAGCGTGTTTCTACGGAAATAAAGAGCAATTTTTGGTGTTTGTAACCTGGACTTCTTATTGCACTAAGCCAAATAGTCACAATATAGATACACATATACAGAACGTTACTCTAAAGCTACGTATTTTGCGTCCTCAATCCTCACAACGTGTATTATGGCGATGCTCTTTTATAATGTAAACAAGTTACATAGGTGTTTTTGCAAATTAATTTTGGGTTTACCAAGACCATCACTACATAGGTTTGTACAAATGGAGTTAGGAAGATATGGTCCCATGCAGTAGGACAACTACGCGAAAGCATAGATGGGACTCTGAGACATCCCCAAAAAACTGTTATGCAATCTACATAAGCCCTTTGACTTTCTAAACCGAAGAATACTAATTTGTTAGAAGAAACGACTGCCAAAAACAACAGGTTAGTCACCATAATATACGTATTTGCGACAAATACAAAGAAGATATGCTTAATATGGGACTACCAGCCACAAATGCAGTGAAGAAACACCTACACAACAAAAGAAACTATCAACTACGGAGGCTGTTCAATAAAGAATGATCATAACTTTTTACGGTCATAATTTTTCGCACTAAAATTCAATCTTATTATATTCTGTTAGCTTAAGGTGAAACAAACACGCCGTAGTAGTTTCATTGTTGGTACTCCTGGTTTCCGCCTGTGAGAACCAAGCAATTTCAGACATGTTCAGTATCGCCTACCGCTGCAATGGAGGTAACATGCAGTTAAAGTTGATGTTACAGGAAGATCCGGAGCTTCTTTCAAACGTAATCACTGCTGATGAAACTTGGCTACATCATTTTGATCCTGAGAGCAAACAGCAAAGCTCATTGTGGAATTCTCCTTCATCACGAACCAATAAAAAACAAAAATGGTTGCTTCTGCTGGGAAAGTTATGGTCATCTCATTCTTTGATATTCATGGAATTGTTTATCAGTAAGTTGTACGCCCTGCTCGGTAGCACGGTAGTAGAGTGTCTACCTCACGTTCAAGAGGTCCCGAGTTCGAATTTCGGTGAGGGCGAAGGTTTCTTCCAGGGTTTTCCCTTATCCAGAAAGACAAATGTCGGGTAACTCTAAGCTCTATGGACCTCGGACTCATTTGAACATCATTTCACCCATTCCATTCATCGTCCGATATGACTTAATGTTGGAGGACGTAAAATACAAAAAAAAAAAAAAAAAAAAAAAAAAGTAAGTTGTACCTGCACATACATAAATAACTGGAAAATACTACAGACATGTCATGAAAACATTGCAAGTCCATATCAGGCGCAAAAGACCACATTTCCATGAAGCAGGCTGGATGCTGCACCACGGGAATGCGCGGCCGCATATAGTCAATGTTGTTGCTGAATATCTGGAAACTCAGCGTGAGATGCATCCCTCATCCTCCCTATACTCCGGATATAGCCCCATGTGACTTTTTCTATTCCCTAACTTGTAGAAACGCCTTCGTGGGAGGCATTATCCATCATCAGAAGCAGTGGTGAAGGCTGCGGAGGCGATTTTGAAGGATCTCTCAAAAATTCGTTTCCAGCATGTCTTTAAAGACTGGCAGAAACTTTGGGACAAGTGCGTCGCATTCAGGGGAGACTATTATGAGAAGGACCATCAAAATTATGATTATGAGTAAAGGTTCGTTATAAAAAAATTGTGATCATTGTTTATTGAACAACCCTCGCATATGGGAAGAGTATTACTGCACCGAAGTAATGATGAACAGCGAATAGACGAAAGCAAATTATGATCTCAAGACACATGGTGACATGAATAGCAGCAAAATCACAAAATCTGTGCAACGAAGATATTTCATGAGCCAATTGGAAAATGTGGGTGCGAGCTCCGCAGAAATGCGAGTGAAATATAAAATCTAATATCCTGCCAGAAAATAAGGAAATACTTAATACAGCGTACACCACTTTGCACAAATGTGCACATTTAATATTCACTCATATAGATCTTTCCTACGGAGCTCAGCATGTCATTTGTAATTTCCTAGGTTAATTTATAATGAATGTTTAATTAGATTTATATCACAGTTATTTGTACTACGATGCTTAAATGCAGGTAATTTTCCTCAAGCCTATGGACAATGGTCTTGAATTTATTGGACTTAAAGAGATTTCTGCAGAATTTCGTTCGCAAACACAATACTTTCTATTTCTCTCTACTGATCTTTATATACACTATAGGAAGAATCTATTATTTTTCACATTTATGATGCATTTTACATCAAAACAGAAGAATGTTATTTTATAGTTATGGAAAATTTGCGTAATATCTATGACATATTGATATATATGTATCAATTAAGACCTGTGCGTCATCTGTAGCATATTACGTGTACTTCACGTTGCACAAGACTTCCTGTGTGTCGCTGTGGTCGCAATCACGCAGGAAACACGCGTGACATTTAAACTGCAGGTTTGGATGTGTTTTGTTATTCGTACGGATTCTTATTTGTATAATTTTAAAGTTCACACGTATGTTTCCTGTAGGAAAACCATAGATTATTATATATATATATATATATATATATATATATATATATAAATATTTTGTTTCTTTACAACGTAGTCAATTATAAGGATCGTATCAGCGATCTAGGAATGTCGTCCTAGATAGTTGTTTTACATGTCAGTAAGTCTACTTACATGGGACTTTTAACATACTTAAAAAGAAAAATATCGTTATGGGCTGAGCTTTAATTCACAATTTTGAATTAATAGGCACGCATCATCTACAATGCACTAGTTGACAAACAGTTGGATTTAATACACAATGCATAATAATAAAATTTTGGTGTTCACATCAAGCAGCAGGGTAGCACTAGTGCAACTATTTTCTTTTGATTTTTATGAGTAGGTGATATTGAAGATTACTCACTTAAGTTTTTTGTGAAGGTATTTTGATTTATACAACTTGATGTAAAGATTAAAATGTTTTGGATTTCTAATTAATTGAAATTGATAGAAGTGAGCCAATCTTGTAGGAGTTGAGATATATTTTCAGGAGGAACATTAGTAAATAGTGAAGTAACATCAAAAGATAATAAAGTATCAGTATCCAAAATTGTAATATTCCTGATTTTTTTCAATCAGATCTACAGAATTCTTAATTCCGTGACTAAAACTTTGCAAAAGATGATAAATTCTTTGAAAACCATTTTGCTAGAAGAACCTATGTTATTGATGATAGGTCGCATGCTGTTACCTTTTCTGTCAGTTTTTGGAAGACAGTAGGTAGAATTTGATTATTGACTTTCAATTTACGAGGGATTTTAAGTTAAGAATGATCACTTTTTTATTTTGACAACCTACCTTTACTCATCCTCATAATTTTGATGATCCTTCTCAAAATAGTCTCCCCTAAATGCGATGCACTTGTCCCAGCGTTTCTGCCAGTCTTCAAAGTCATGCTGGAAACCATTTTTTGAGAAATCTTTCAAAATCGCCACCGCAGCCTTCACCACTACTTCTGATGATGGATAATGCCTCCCACGAAGGCATTTCTTCAAGTTAAGGAATAGAAACAAGTCACGTGGGGCTAAATCCGGGCTATAGGAAGGGTGAGAGATGCACTTCACGTTGATTTTTGCAAGATATTCACCAACGACATTGGCAATATGTGGCAGCGCATTATCGTGGTGCAGCATACAGCCTTCTTCACGGAAATGTGGTCTTTTGCGCCTGATATGGACTTACAATGTTTTCAGTATATCCCTGTAATATTGTCCAGTTACTGATGTGTTCGCAGGTACAACATGCTGACAAACCATTCCATGAATATCAAAGAACGAGATGACCATAACTTTCCCAGCAGAAGTAACCACTTTTGCTTTTTGGGGGGCTGGTGATTAAGGAGATTTCCACACTGAGCTTTGCTGTTTGCTCTCAGGTTCAAAATGATGTAGCCAAGTTCCATCAGCAGTGATTACGTTTGAAAGAAACTCCGGATCTTCCTCTAACATCAACTTTAACTACGAGTTAGCTGAATTGCAGTGGTGGGCGATACTGATCATGTCTGAACTTGCCTTGTTCTCACAGGGGGGATCAAGGAGTACCAACAATGAAAATACTATGGCGTGTTTGGTTCACATTTTGCTAACAGAATATAATAAGTTTGAATTTTAGTGCTAAAAATTATGTCCGTAAAAATTAGAATTATGCACTCGTACTTTTTAAGATTTGATCAGTACATGTGGAATCATTTATCACTTTGTTAATAGATTTGATGTTAGAATGTTATGTTTTTTTCTGTTTCTAGATAATCAGTTTTATGAGAAGCTGCAAAACTCTATCTTTATAATCAGCTGAATTAAGTAATACAATTTGGTTTCCTTTGTCAGCTTTGACAAATATTACAGATTTTTTGTTTAAATTGTTTATAATCTTTAAAGCTGGGAATGTGTTTTTATCAAATTGTAATTTCTGAAGAATATCTGTACAATGTGATCCCTCACTTTTTTTTCTTGAGTTGGGATCGTGTTTTAAATTCAGTTCAATATCTGCTACAAATCTTTAATCTCTTCTGAATAAGCTATGCAAGTTTTTAATAATGTTTGTTCTTCTTTTTTTTTTAAAGAAGACTGGATAAATTAATTCCTTCGTTACTATTTTTTATAACTTTAGGAGTATGAGGTAAGTGGCACATGAGAATGAGTAACTTGAATTTCATGCATTTATTTTTAATTTTCATTATTTTATTAAAGTACGTTTATTGTAAGTCGTCAAAGTTAATCCAAAAAGTATTATCCAAACAATTAGATAGCTGCAGGTGAAGCTGGTACAGTTGCAGGTTAATTTGATTAAGCTTTTAATAATGCTGAAGTTTTTCTGCTTTAACTACAGCTTTCCCGCCATTTTGTTGAGTGCCATTGTTATATTTAATATATTTTCTAATAAATTTTGGAGTGATGTTATTGATTAGACATTGGTTAAGAAAATGAATATCAGATAGAATATGACTCTTTAATTTGTAATTTCTCATAACGTTGCAGATTTTTTTTGTGGTAAAAAGGTCCAGAAATAAAATTTTTACAGCCCATGTTCCACGTGATTTTAAGTTAAAATGAAATGTGTAGTGTTTAACGCCCGCTTTTACTACATACGGCACCGCAGAGCACCGGTGGAATGAGATGTCGGGGGAAACCGGAGGTCCCGGAGAAAACCCGCCCCAGCGCCGTGTTGTCCACCACAAATATCACTTTGCGGTCACCTGGGATCGAACCCGGGCTGCCTTGGTGAGAGCCAAGCGGTCTAACCACTGAGCCACGGCGCGGCCTGTTTTTAAGTTGTATGATTCATGCAGTAAGTAATATGTAATTTTCGTTAAGCCATCTAGCTTTTTGTTTATTATAAATACCACGAATGTTAAAAGTGAGACATAGTCTTGAAATTTTATGAGTAGATGGTAGTTAAGTGAGTAATCTTCAATATCCCTTACTCATAAAGTATCTAAACTATGTCTCACTTATAACATTTGTCGTATTTAGAATAAACTATTTTGTTACTACAGTTTAACTTTGGTTTCAAACGAATTAATGTTTTCATAAATGAATTATTCTTCTGTCTCCAGTCCCGAAATTATCACGAATGGATGCATTTGTGGACCTCAGTTAAAGTGTCGAAGCACTGTGCTACAAGTGCAGATAATATTCAACTTGTGGTAAATTATCAAATTTAACATATATAAATTACCACTATGAAGAAACATAACTCTGAGTGCGTGCGTGCATGTGCCCTGTTCACTAAAAAACGACTTAACCAAAGACTAGGGCTCGGCTCTAAAAATGAGCTATAAAATTACCTTAAAATATAAAAAGAATGAACATAAAATGTAAGAAAATGACCTAACAAAAATTAACAATTTCTTTCACAATAATAAATCAATAACTGTCACAGACAAATAATGAATATATGGTTGGAATAACCACCTTTTAAGATTAACTTTCTTAGTAAATAGTGCAATTATTGCTACTAAATAATAAATAAATTCAAAATTCATTAAGTAACTTTCAATTTTATAAAATATGAAAAAATAAGTTACTGTACCCATTAGCCAAAGCATACCTTACTTAGCATTGGTCATCTTCAAGTTATCAAAAGTAAAGGAACGGCAGTTGTCAGCTAAAACTGTTTTATACTTTGAGAAACTTCTCTCCACTTCCACAGATGTTATAGGTGCATATTTAAAAAAAAAAAAAAAAAAAAAAAAAAAAAAAAAAAAAAAAACATTATGTCACTGCCTGTTAAATCCTGTACAAAAGTATCACTTCAGAAGCTTTCTCCTGACAAGATATCCGAATCTGACAAACTGTTTAGTATACTTTATTTTTGTCCAACACAAATTTTTGTTCCTGTTTAATTTTGTCCCTAATCTCACCATTTACATTTTGTATCCTCTCTTCCGCAATCCTCACTAAGTCAATTGACTTATCCAATGCCATGCCACGTTCTTCAAGGCGGGTTGTGGTATGCGTCAAAAATGTAAAATTTGATTTAATGAAAGCTAATTTACCTTGGATTTGAGTATCAGAAAGCAGATCCTGTGCGCTCTCAATTGTCTTAGAATCTATCCTATCAAAGCTATTCACCACTTCTCTTACAATTTGAAAATTGCCACAGTGATTATATATATAAACCTGGGCCAGTGTCAGGTCAGCTACGGGAATCGAACGCTGGCCTCCCGAATGCGGGCTACAGATGAAAATGCGCAATAAATTCGTGAACAAGAGAGAAAATCACCGGAAAATGCATCTAAATGTTAAAAAATGACTTTATTATAAAGTGTGAAAAAAGTGCATTTTGATGACCTATAAAAGCACATATATATTGTCAACCGGACATTGGAATTCCCGAGAGAACTAGCTGGCAGGTAGGGGCCAGATGGGAAGCATGCCACCCACGCCTACCCATTTGTCTATGTAGCGCTCACGGAGGGGATGGTTAGAAGAGCGGCACGAGTCTCTTTTGTCTCCCCCTGACGTCTGGAACAGTCGGAATGATGTTCCAAGCCCTGAAGCTTCCAGAAACAGCGATCTTCCTAAACAAGGGCTGCAGTGGACGAGTCAGTTCAGTACTCCCGTCCCCATACCTCACCCTGATCAGTAGTTTCCTCCGGGATCGAACCTTCAGGGTGCGGGTCGAAGGCAAACTCTCCTCCGTCAGACCCATAGCGGCGGGAGTCCCGGAAGGCAGTGTACTGTCGCCGTTACTCTTTGCTGCCTACATGTCTGACTTCCCCACAGAGCCTCGCACTGTTCTGTGCCAATATGCTGACGACGTCCTCATCTTGGCCCAGAACAAAAACGTCCGCTACTGCCTCCCTCCGCTGCAACGATCACTCCGAGCCATCGGCACGTGGAGTTAAAGGTGGAGAATGGCCATCAGCCCACAGAAGAGCTCTGCCCTTCTGCTGGGGAAGGTCCTCCGCTGGCGCCCGGAAGGAGACCTGCGGTTAAGGCAGAGAAGGATCCCTTGGGTCCGGACTGCCAAATACCTGGGTGTCCGACTGGACCGCGGCCTCACATTCACCGCACATGCCCGTGAAAAGATCAGCCTCGGCCATGCAGCGCTTAGGCAGTTGTATCCTATATTCCGTTCGACCATGCCCACCCGCCGGAAACTACGGGTGTACCGTGCGATCATCCCGCCCCTGATCCTGTATGGATGCGAGGTCTGGGGATCGGTGGCTCGTACCACCATCCGCAGACTGCAAGCCGTGCAGAACAGGGCGCTTAGGATAATCTACGGTACCGAACGTATGTTTCCCTCATACATTCTGCACACCCATTCTGGTATACCTTGCGTTGAGGACGTTGTGCGTGAACGCAGGATTACATCCCATCCCAACCACCTAGTGAACACACTAGGGCAGTATGACCATCGTGTACCCAGGAGGAGAAAGAGCTACCGTCTCCCCAAGGACGCCCCTGGGTGGTGAGATCAGCCTCTCATTCTCTCAATTCTACACTCTGTCCCGGCCACACTGGGGCTGGATCTGGCCCGCCGGCTGACCCCGGCAGCCGGGTCTCCCGCTGTGTCCTGGTGGAGAACCATAACCTAAACGGTCCCCAACATCCCAACCTCTCACTCCTGGCCGCACCACGCTGGACGGACACTGCAATGCAGGCCGCCAACAGCGTGGCGGTTCACGGCACTGGCCTCCTTGGAAGCTAACCCCGCCGCCAGGAGCACTAGCAGAGGTCGAATCAGGTCCTTTAGTCAACAACGACATCCAAGCTTTGGAGAAGTGACAAACCCTTTAAGACCGCACGGGTAAATCCGCTCAGCGGATATGTACCGTGGCGCTCTACCCACCGTCCGGGAGCACCCGGACGACTTGTTCTCGCTCTTGGCTCTTGGCAGTTCAGTTCTTGGCGAGCAGCCGTGAAGAGCGCAATGCTAGCGAACGGACTGGAAGACTGCGTACGTGTATCAGAGGATTTGTGTGGAGTGGACATGGTGAATTGTAATTGTGTGCGCTATGTAATTCTATGTAATCGGCAAGTGTTCCAACTGTAATTCGGTGAAAATAAAGAACATTTGAGTTTCTGCAATGGGACTTTTAATTTCACGAACCCACAAAGTCACAATATCTAACGTATTTGTTCCAAAATACACTTACTTTCCAATAAGCATCACCGGTGACTACTCAGGCCCTACTCATAAAATCCTTTATGTCTCCTTTAGAATACGTTATACAACATTTCCACGGAATAAGGGGGGTTAACATGGTTTGTAAATTAAAGAATTGTGAATATTTATTATCAGTTACCGTTTTTTTAAAACAATTACTCAATAGTGTTTTTTGTTCTTATGAATAACTGCTTCGAAAAGATCAGATAACCAATTAGATGGCTCAGACTGTAACGTGAATCTGGGTTCAAACCCCTTGTACTCGCCAATCTGACAGGGTTATTTTTCGTGGTTTCTCCCAGTCGTCAAGGTAATTACCAGATTGGATATTGAATTCCACGACTGAGAGTTCCATCTTAACTCTAAAACAATAGTAAGAAAAAAGGATAGATGTATGGCACTCTAATACCCAGTGTAGAAGCAGATATACAGCTGCCTAACACTAAGGGCTCAACGGACTCGTGATGAAACAAGATGGTATCGTGCAACAATGAGACTTAGAAAGTTTTCTGACACACACTTAACCGCGATAAAGAGCGCGTAAAGTGATATAAAGCAAATAGAAAGTCAATTACAAGTTTTAAGTAGCTGTAACCGTTTTTTTTACAAATATTGGTCGAATAAACTAAATTATTGATAAAGTATAGTTTCGAGCATCTCTCACGTTACTGTATGGTTGGGATTTGATCTCATAACCCCGAAGGTTCCTCAACCTCGAGCTCACTCGTGCATTCAGTTCATGCTGTCTTTAACAGTATATTTGATTAAAGGAGACAGAGAGAGCTAGAGAGTGAGAGGACAGTGGGGAGAAAATGCATAAAGAAGGGGCACAAATTAAATAAAATATTACACATTTGGACAATACTGAGTTTGAGAAGACAATTACTTAACCTAAATTTACATATCTCATGCTAATTAAATTATTCTCTGAGATTCACTGAGTTTGCCTATCTCAATTACTTGTAGAAAACATTAATTATATTAAATATTTACATTTTTTAAGTAGATGCACAAAATTTGATTTCCTTAATTAAACTTTAAAACACTTTATCAAACCAAAGAGGCAGATCGCTAGCTAATATGTTAACCACAACCTTAATGTCGATGGATGAATGAATGACGTTTGAATTGTAAGACCTGTCTTTCAAGAAGCTTAAAGAACACTACACCGATATCGTTAAAAAGGCGATGCTGGCTAAGTCAAAATATTTTCAAATGTTTGGGAATACGTGAATGTTGTTTCATGACGAGGTTACTGTAACTGAAGAAAACATGATACGGCACTGATCACCGATCCGGAGCTTCGTGTCTTATAATCGGACAATAGTCAGGTATATCTTTCTCTCTCTCTACCTCGAATAAGAAATAAAGATCTGTAATAACAAGGTGTAAGGTATCCCCTGGCATGTTAGCGCAATTTCGTCATTTTCGACGTTACGCCATGAGCAAGAGTCATTCGGAGATACGGTTGGAATAAAACTATAAAATCAATCGACAATTGCATATTTGGGCAGCCATACCGCATAAAGTTCATTGAACTGGCATTCTATTGTTTTGTAGCATACCAGCATTCACGGTGCATTTATTTCTATAGAGGCATGTCATGGAGGTCAATTCTTCTTTGTTTGTCCATTTTGCTACGGTCAGGCTTTTAATTTTGGGACAGCTGAAGTGAAAATGTGACATAAGCGAGAGATTTCCCATTGATACATGGTTAAGTAATATCATGTGTTGCACTCACTTGTTTTTTTGTACTAAGTCTTGTAGGAACAGTAATTGACTGAGTTAAACGTTTGTAGAAGTGGTTTTGTTACTCAGTCCTTGTAGGTACAATGGGAATAGTGAAATATAACGATAATCAGATCGTTGCGTTTGATCTTTAAGTGATCACTTTGGGGTACCAATTTCTTTACATAAGCAGGAGGGAGAAAGAAATGAAAAATGAAAAATTGAAACCAAGACAAAAATTGACTACACAAATTTTTTTCTGAAAGCGTTTATATACTTTGTAAGCGCTCGAGGACTTGAATTGAGCGTGGGGGAGATTATGTTGAAAAGTGATACTGCTTTTTACCACTTCTGCACAATAAAGAATATTTAAACAAATATTTAAGATATTTATTTGTCTCACCCTCGTATTTTAGCATCATTACAGAACTGGTATTCAAAGTGCTTATCGTGTATTTAATAGGACTTCTCAAAAACATTGACTTAACTTCTGAATCTGAGTGCTTCGGTTTTTAAAGACCGAGGGAACCTGGTAAAACACTTATTCATGGAGGATGGCTGGACAACTGTAGATTATATGGACCCCTGAATGCTAGTTCACACATTACCAAGGCGTTTAGGTAAAAAATTCTATGAGTTTCGTTATCCTAAAGGTATATTTGAAAATAATTATTTCAAATAAGGAAACAGCATTCTGTTAACCTTGGAAATCGGCTTTTGTATTTAAAAATAGCCAGAAGGACAAATAACTTCAAACACTTTAATTCATCAAAGCAATTATCAACATAATGTATAAGAATCTAAGATATAGTGCATAAAAATGAATAATAATGAAATAAAATTACAAATAGACAAAATCCTAAGTTAGCTGTAGTGTGGAGAATTAAAAATATTTAAAACATGTAACTTCTATGTTTACATTAAGACAGCCATGAAATCAGAAAATACATATGATAAGAAATACTGAAATATAACTTACAAAGTAGTACACGATTCGAGGTTACGCGTTTCTGAGAAAAACCCTTCATCCTTAAAAGTGTCCGTACTCTTCCGTCTGGTATTTGCATAACCATGTCATGCAACGAGGCGTTTACTTTGCAGTCTATAATTTATTAAAATGAAGCAAACTATGAAATTTGTGCTTTTGAAAATAATATCCCTGATGTGCGTTTATAATAACAGTAATAATTTGAAGGTGGACAAGATAAAAGTTTCGACAAATGAAAAAAATTATCGTTCTTAACGGTTACTACTGTACTCAGCCATTGCAAAAGGTTTCTCTTTTTTGTTAACTGTGTTACTTAACATACTGTAACTTTATCTAAGTGTCACTGCCACTTCACTATATCAACCATCCAGTGCTTAGGTCTGCGATGTCTGTTTCCCTAAAGTTGCGCCTCTTTATGGCTCTGGTCCTGACAACGTACCTTTAATCATCCTCATAATCTTGATGGTCCTTCTCAAAATAGTCTCCCCTGTATGCGATGCACCTCTCCCAGCGTTTCTGCCAATCTTCAGAGACTTCCTGGAAACCATTTTCTGATAGATCCTTCAAAATCGCCACCGCAGCCTTCACCGCTGCATTTGATGATGGATAATTACTCCCACGAAGACGTTTCTTCAAGTTAGGGAATAGAAAAGGGTCGCATGAGGCTAAATCCGGACTATAGGGAGGGTGAGGGATGCACTTCATGTTGATTTTTGCAAGATACTCAGCAACAACATTCGCAACATGCGGCCACGCATTATCGTGGTGAAGCATCTAGCCTCCTTCATGAAAATGTGGTCTTTTGCGCCTGATATGAACTTGCAATGTTTTCAGGACATCCCTGTAGTATTGTCCAGTTACTGATGTATGTGCGTTACAATGTGCTGATAAATCATTCCATGACTATCAAAGAATTGAGATGACCATAACCTTCCCAGCAGAAGCAACCACTTTTGCTTTTTAGGATGTTGGTGATGAAGGAGATTTCCACACTGAGCTTTGCTGTTTACTCTCAGGATCAAAATGATGTAGCCAAATTTCATCAGCAGTGATTACGTTTGAAAGAAACTCCGGATCTTCCTCTAACATCAACCTTAACTGCATGCAGACCTGCATGCGAATGTCCTTTTGTTCGGGAATCAACAGTCTTGGAACCTATCGCACACAAACACGTCTCATGTGTAATATTTCTGTCAATAACGTGTAGGTGGCACTCAATAAAATGTTGAGTATTTCTGAAAGTGATCTTGAGGTAATTCGTCGATCCTCTCTCGCAATGGCAGCAGCAATGTTGATTTTTTCTTCCGTAAGAGCAGTAACTGGAGCACTGGGTCCACCTTCATTTAAAAGTGATTGTCTCCCCTCTTTAATAATTTTAAACCACCTTCGAGCTGTGCTGTAGGGAAGAACAGACTCTCCATAGGCTTCCTGTAACGTTGTATAGGCCTCAACTGAATATTTGTTGAGACGAAAGCAGAATTTCAAAGCCGTATATTTTTCCTCGCGCGTTACCTCCATTGCAGCGGTAGGCGATACTGTACATGTCTCAACTTGCCTGGTTCTCACATGGCGGGAACCAGGAACACCAACAATGAAACTACTACGGCTTATTTGCTTCACATTAAGCTAACAGAATATAATAAGATTGAATTTCAGTGTCAAAAATTATGCCTAAAGGTTATGATCATTCCTAATTGAACAGCCCTTGTATTTTAATCGGATTCTTGTTCTTTTGTCATCTGTAGTTTGTTTTCAAAGTCACCTTTCCATAGTTCAATTCCACCCCGCTGCTTTTCCTGTTTCATCTTTTCTTTATGTCCTGAATCTTTCGCAGTAGTAGATACACGAACTGCTCCACAGAGAGTGTGAAGCAAGGACATAGGCCGCACGGTTCTCGTACAAGGACCAAATTATATTACGAATTCAAGTTAAGTACGCAGGTTGTAAAACAATGTTGAAATGGAACCTGCTTCATGCAGGGACATGGGAAAATGTGGTCATTCATATGCCGGGGTGTCTGAAGGCGCGGCTTATGACTTATGGGATGTTACGTCGGGACACGTGAGGCGGAATTAAGAGGACAAAAGCGGAGCCATCTCTAAGCCTTGTTTAAAGGCGGCTGGGAGATGTCGCCCTACATCAGACGTTGGAATGTCGATTATCAATCACATAATGAAATCAATACATTGCTTTTAGTGGTGGAAGGAAATTTAATGACAGCTAATATGTGTTTTCGTGATTTTCTTCTTCACATTGGACCATAAATTCTCGATCGAGCTTACTTCACGACTATTTCCTGGCCATGGAAGCACTGAAAGATCTACATCCCGTAAGTATTGTGTCATTTTCATGGCTTTGTGACACAGTGCACCACCGTGCATAAACATACAGAATCATTTCTGAACCAGTCCCTTATCTGGGGCAGAAGTCGAAATTGAATAACTCCTAGATACTAACCTTGCCCCCTAGTACCCTTAGCAATATACAATCTTCCAAAATAGAGTGTTTAGTTAACTCATGTGTACGTCGGTCACCTCCTTGGACGAACCCTTTTAATCGTTTAACAGCCCCAACCCTCCTTCTCCCGGTCCGTTCTGCAAGGTTGCCACCGTTCTCCCTACGTCATGGGTATCGTATGATGTTTCGTCTAAATAAATTATCTTATGTCCATTGCTGCAAAACTTCCTTAGTTTTGACGATATATATATATATATATGGTACCACGAAACTTCCTTAGTTTTTTCAAATATATATCGCCAAGCTAAAATTCTACTGGATTCCATAACCCTTAACTTATTCAAAGTGCGGTATTTGAAACCCAGCTCCCTTAGGAGACCGCGCAAAGTGCAGTGCCCATAAGGAAAATCACAAATTTCTTGCAAATGTGCAACCAATCCGTCTAAGGTGGGCGCTCTCCCTTTTGCATAGAATCTATAAATTTCTTGACGAATTAAATCGCATGTGACATTATCTACTTTAGAGAAACGCTTCCTTTTGTTTTCACACTTGATCGCCGTCTTTGGTATTCCTTTCGTCACAATATTTCTTACTGTATTTCTGTGAATACCCAGAATTTATCATCAGGTTCATTGCATGACCTCTTACCAAGATTATTTTTCAGCACATATTTATATATGTTCAAAACAAGCGCTTGAATTTGCTTAGAAACAGTTCCCGTTATAACTTTGTTTTTTGAGGCTTTTCCAGTAATATAACTCGGCCCAGTTATTCATACTTTTGTCTTCTCTTTGATTATTTTCACTTGACTGAAAGTTATCTACTACCTCCCACGGTCTCCACATCGTGATTCACAACGAATTTCTGCACGTAATGAAACAGATCAACTGAAAGTTGGAACTTTGGCAAGTGAGACTCCACGTGGAGTAGACATGCGACTGTCACTTCGAGAAAATCAGGGTTGCTATTGGTCCTCAATGACAGTGTTCCATTTCTGAAGTGTGGAGATAGATTTATGACGGTCATTAGTGGGCGGAAGGGTGAGTTGCCTTTGAGGGGCAAATTGCACTTGCATTCAGTAGACAGACTCTACCATGGACATACGTCTCCTTTGAAGGGTGTTTCACAGTTGGTTGCACTCACTCACTGCACTATTTCTGTTTATAGAATCAAACGCTTTTTCGAAGTCTACAAATGCTATGTGAGTTTCTAAGTTGACTTCTCGGCTTTTTTTTTAAAAAAATTCTCTTTATACTAAAAACATTATCACTAGTAGATCGTCCTATTCTGAAACCTAATTGTTGCAATAACCTAATAGTGCTTTCCAATAATTAAGATGACTGTATAATTATTATCGTGAAAATTGTTTAGTATTATACTTTTTATGAACGATATTACAGATGCACAAATGTGTGTTTGGGAATGATAGCAGCATAAATTGCCATAATGAACTTCTCTGTGCTGAGGACATTGCTCATTACCATAAAGCAGGCCATGGATGGGTATACATAATGACCAAATTAATGGGTCCTTTATATTCAAAGAAAAAGTCACTCTTGTAAGATATTTCATTTTTATTGAAAAATGCGTGGGCACTTCGTTAGAGTATTAGCAAGTTGACATGTTTACGTAGAAAATGAACCTGGCTACAGTGAAGCAATGAATATCACAGAAATATAACTATTTGTAATAAAAACTTCAGTTATCTTAAGAAAATGATGTTAATTCTTCTTTCTAATTGAGATGCCCGCCTCGGTAGCGTGGTGGTAGCATGTCTGCCTCACGCTCAAGAGGTCCCAAGTTCGAATCTCGGTCAGGGTGAGTTACCTGGATAAGGTTTTCCCGGGGTTTTCCTTTATCCTGATAAACGAATGTCGGGTAACTCTAAGCTCTGTGGACCCCGGGCTCATTTGAGCATCATTTCACCCATTCCATTCATCGTCCGATATGACTTAACGTTGGAGGACGTAAATTACAAAAAAAAAAAAAAAAAAAAAAAAAAAAAAAAAAAAAAAAAAAAAAATCAAATTGAGATTCACTTCACAAAGAAATTTCTTGCATCGTCAGTACCTCAACACACCTCTTTGTGAAGGATTGCGGTTACCATGTTATTATGTTTTCTCAGCATTATCAAAATCTGAAAACGAAACAAATCTAAAAACAGAATTGACTGCTGGCATTTCAAAATTCATTACGCGATTTTTATTTATAAAAACATATATTTTCCCAAAACATTAAATCTATCGGACCATTTAATTGTGGAAACGTAGATTTAGACTGAAAAATTGAATGCCATAGCCGGGATATGAACCACTGATCTTCTGGTTTCCGTCCAGCCGCTCTACCATTGAGCTACTATGGCCAACGTGCCGACATGATATTTAACTCTCCAACTGACTCGTATTTTCCCGATAAATTACTTAGGAGTTCTCACAATTTAGCCTACACACGGCTAGTGTGAAAGAACAATTAATTTCCAATAATTGACCTAATAGTGGTTGACTATAAAGCGCGGGCGTTAAAGTACTTACAGCATAGTAAGTCGCCATTAAGGTAGTTGTCTCATGTGTTTATGAGAACTCCTAGTGGTTTACCGGAAAAAACACGAGTCAGAGAATTTAATGTCATGTCGGTACGTTGGCCATAGTAGCTCAATGGTACAGCGGCTGGACGGAAACCAGAAAATCCGTGGTTCAAATCCCGACTATGGCATTGAATTTTTCAGTCTGACTCTACGGTTCCACAATTTAGCCTACACGTGGCCAGTGTGAAAGAACTATTAATTTCCATTTGTTTTAATAATATAACTTCAGGACCAAAAATGATCTGCTGCGGCCAATTTATCAGTTTTTTTGTACTTAATATTACGAAAATGTTCTTTCGTTCTGGTTTCCACATTACGTTTCGTCTTTCCAATATAAACCTGATCACAATATAAACAATTAAATTCATAAATACCACATTTTTTATTATTAGGAATTTTATCTTTTTTTGGAGAAATTTAGTAAATGTTTAATAGATACTATATTTATTTTGAGGAACTAATGTTATAGCAACTTCTTTTTAAAAGCTTTGAAAACTTATATTGACCCAAGGATGATAAGTAAATTTTTTAAAATTATAATAATTTTTTAGTTTTTTAAGGGTAGAAATATCATTAACAGTTTTTTATATTTAAAATTTTCAATCTGCTTTTGTATAAAGTCTTTATTAAAACCATTAATTAAAGCAGTATTAATAATACGTTTATATTCTTTTTTAAATTCTTCTTTATTCAGGGGATATTTATTAATCTATAAATAAACCATTAAAAACAGCAAGTTTATGTGTAAGAGGGTCAAAACCTTCTCTTTTTATGTAATTATAAATATGAATAGACTTCCAGTAAATACCAAAATATAATTTATTATTATTTCTTATTATGTTCAAATCTATAAGAGGAAGAAATCCATTAATTTCAGTTTCTAATGTGAAAGAAATTGGAAAGAAGAATTAGCATAATTTTCTTAAAATAAGAGGAGCTTTTGTTACAGATAATTATATTTGTGTAATACGTTTAACAGACTTATACCTCTATAGTTATTAGGGTCATTTATTTGCCCTTTTTTAAAAATGGGTATCACTTCAGCTACTTTCCATGATTCAAGAATTCTATAACCTTTCCAGCACTCGTTATATTTATATAAATCCAAGAATCTTAGTTGACTTAGTTGACCAGGAACTGTAAAATGACGTGGAAAGGTCAAAGCTCTCAAATGCTAGAAGAAACACTGCAAAGCAGATAGTGCAGTTCAAGCCAGTTGGTACTGGAGATTTTGGAAGATCACGTAGATGCTGTGAAGATCTCTTCAGAGCTGGATCAGACCTATCTGACCTATAATGATTATTATTGGAGGGCTGTTCAATAAAGAATGATCACAAATTTTTACGGTCATAATTTTTCGCACCAAAATTCAATCTTATTATATCCTGTTAACTCAATGTGAAACAAACACGCCGTAGTAGTTTCATTGTTGGTACTCCTAATTCCCGCCTGTGAGAACCAGGCAAGTTCAGATATGTTCAGTATCGCCTACCGCTGCAATGGAGGTAACACACGAGGAACAGTATGCGGCCTAGAAATTCTGCTTTCGTTTCAACAAATCTTTAGTTGAGGTCTTTACAATGTTACAGGAGGCCTATGGAGAGTCTGTCCTTCCCTACAGCACAGCTCGAGGGTGATTTAAAATGTTTTAAATTGATTGTCTCCCCTCTTTAAAGGAATGTGGACGCGGTGATCCAGTTACTGCTCTTACGGAAGAAAACACCAACACTTCTGCTGACATTGTGACACAGGATCGAAGAATTACCTTAACATCACTTTGTGAAATACTGAACATTTCATTGCGTGCCACCCACACGTTGGTGACAGAAACATTACATATGAGACGTGTTTATGCGTGATGGGTTCTAAGATTGTTCATTCCCGAACAAAAGGACCTTTGTATTAAAGTTGATATTAGAGGAAGATCCGGAGTTTCTTTCAAACGTAACCACTTGGCTACGTCATTTTGATCCTGAGAGCAAATAGCAAAGCTCAGTGTGGAAATCTCCTTCATCACCAACCCCCAAAATAAGCAAAAGTGGTTGCTTCTGCTGGGAAAGTTATTGTCATCTCATTCTTTGATATTCATGGAATGGTTTATCAGCATGCTGTACCTGCACACACATCTGTAACTGGACAATACTGCAGGGATGTCCTGAAAACATTGCAAGTCCTTATCAGGCGCAAAAGACCACATTTTCGTGAAGCAGGCTGGATGCTGCACCATGATAATGCGCGGCCGTATATTGCTAATTTTGTTGGTGAATATCTTGCAAAAATCAACGTGAGTGCATCCCTCACGCTCCCTATAGTCCGGATGTAGCCCATTGTGACTTTTTTCTATTCCCTAACTTGAAGAAACGCCGTCGTGGGAGGCATTATCCATCACCAGAAACAGTGGTGAAGGCTGCGGAGGCAATTTTGAAGGATCTCTCAAAAAATACTTTCCAGCATACCTTTGAAGACTGGCAGGAAAGCTGGGACAGGTATATCACATTCAGGGGAGACTATTTTGAGAAGGACTGTCAAAATTATGAGGGCGAGTAAAGGTAGGTTGTCAAAAATAAATTGTGATCATTCTTGTATGTAGTCGTACTTGTATAACTTGGGAAATTCGTTCCCCTGGAATAATCTATCATATAGGCAGATGTTATGGAGATACCAAACTGGGAAGCTGAAGGCGTCAATGCAATGATGCTGCACAGAATCTTAAATACAAAAGCTTAATGCAGCTGAATCAAATAACTGGTGTTTCTGCGTTTTAAAGACTTTTTGCCTAGAGCGGTGTATCTGCGTGACAAGAGCTTTGGAGATAATACAACGCACACGCGACTAAGGATCACGGGTGTGGAAATAATAGCTTTAGTTTTTCTGGTTGACAAAAGAAAGGTAGGATTAGGGTGCAGACTTTTTGCCCAGGAGGTATTACACCCTTTCTGACAGTCTATCATTAGTCCTCCAGACACGCGCTTATGTAAGGATACTCTACGTTACTCTACTCGGCAGCTGTTGCCATTGAGGCCATCTGACCTCAGATAACGCTACACTTAAAACTGCTGTAAGCTTTCATGATCAACCTTTAGAATTTTGGATACATCCTTGGGTAATAATTATAGCAAACTTGTGCTACAAAGCGAGTTTATTAAAAACTTTTCAATAGGTTAACAAAACGAATGCATCTCCTTTGATGTATAGGGTAAAGCTTCGTCATTTTTATACCGGTGTGTTCAAGTGGCGCAAGATATCTGGATAGGAAAAACTTGCTGCCTCCAATTATCCTGATAAGTAAATGTGAGCCTACTTAGTTCTAAGGTTATAAGCGGCTCATTAAAGAATTTACTTCGCCACCCATTTCGTTCCCTTCCAAATAAAAACTTTTTAAATATTTTATTGTTTGCTGACGACTTGGTTATTATACAAAATAGCGAGTCTGCCCTGCAAAAATCCATTTTTAAACTTAGTGAACTTTGTAAGCAATATAATATGAAAATTTATTTTATAAAATCAAAGGTAATGACATTCATTGGGAAAGAGCCAATTAGAACAAAAATAGTTATAAATAATCGTTGCATTGAACAGGTAAGCCATTTTAACTACTTGGGAACTGATGTTATTTATGACAAGGAATATGATGTCTACAATAAAATATGCAAACTTCAAAGAGTGTGTGGAACAATAAATAGAACATTTAGAAACAAAATACGTAAAGCAACAAAATTAAAGTTCTACAAAGTTATGGCTCTACCTCTACTGACATACGGAAGTGAGACTTGGACGTTAACTAAAAAGCAACAGTAAAATACAGGCTTCAGAAATGAAATTCTTGAGAAGAGTGAAAGGATGCACGAAGAGGGACTTAATAAGAAATGAAAATATAAGAGAAGAGCTGGATATTTTTAGTATGAATGATAGGTTAAAAGATCTCAAGCAAAAATGGAAGGAACATGTTGAAAGAATGCCAGATAATAGACTTACAAAAAAAATATTACAGTATCATCCTAAAGGTAGGAGATCGGTGGGCAGACCCAGGAAACGATGGCTGGAGGATTTCGAAGGCGGAACAGGCACTTGATTGCCTATGCCATGAAGTGAAGAAGAAGAAGAAGAAGAAGAAGAAGAAGAAGAAAGAAAGAAGAATATCGTTCCCTGTTTCTACAAATTTTAGTTAACGGGCAGTCGCAATATACACATCGGTGTGGCTGACTCATTTGGTTTAGGACTGGCTTACTGATCCCGATGTCGCAGGTTCGAACCTGACCCAGACCGGGTGTTTTTAAATGTACAAGGACTGTTCATAAAATTTCTGGGCCTTCAAGTGGACAGATGTTTAGATTGGAAAGCTTACATAAATTATATCTTACCTAAACTCAGCTCTGTCTGTTATGCTATCCGAGAGCTTTTTAATTTGAGTTCTATTGACATACTTAAATTATATATTATACATACTTTAACTCTATTATGGAATATGGAATATTATTTTGGGGCAACTCAGTAGAAAGTTAAAAAAAATATTTCTTATGCAAAAGAAGGTTATAAGAATCATTACTAACACCCACAACAGATCCTCCTGTGAAGATCTTTTTACAAGATTGAAGATATTAACGCTTCCTTGCATGTATATATTTTCGATCCTAAAACTCTTTGTATGCAATCGTGCCTTATTTGCAACAAATAATGTAATTCACAGAATAAACACTAGACAAAAGTATAAATCCATTATCCCAGTGCTAAACTTTCGTGCTTTCAGAAACGTGTGTATTATGAAACTATCAAAATATCTGGTGCACTCCCTAATGTTCTTAAAGAAAAAATCGATAATTTTGGTGCTTTTAAAAAAGCTGTTAGAGAGTACCTGTGCTCCAAGTCTTTTTATTCTGTACAAGATTATCTAAATGACAAATTATCGTGATAATGCTTCTGTAGCTCTATAAGTAGTATCTAACTATTCCAATGACAAATCATTACTAATAAATATTTGATGCAATTTGAAAGTTTACTTTTAATGTATATGTATTTAAGAAATAACAATGAATCGTATCCATTGCAAAAAGTTTGAGACGTACTGGCATAAGCCAAGTGAAAGCTGGTTTAAAAAGTATTTGATTTTGTATTATATATAATTATCCCTGCTTTGTTTTCCAAAATGTTGTTCATATTGCCTATATACTATAATATGTGTCTTATGTTAACTTTCGTACACACACACACACACACACACACACACACACACACACACACACACACACACACACACACACACACACACACACACACACACACACATATATATGCTGTTTAACTTTATACCTCTGAACATGTTCAATTTTCACAGCCTTTTCTGGCTACATGTGAACCTACTGAACGCAAATCAATCTAATCTAATCTAAAGAATGATCATAATTTTTTCGGTCATAATTTTTCGCACTAAAATTCAATATGATTATATTCTGTTATCTTAATGCGTAACAAACACGCCATATTAGTTTCATTGTTAGTACTCCTGGTTCTCGCCTGTGAGAACCAGGCAACTTCACACATGTTCAGTATCGCCTACCGCTGCACTGGAATTAACATGCGAGGAACAATATGCGGCTTTGAAATTCTGCTTTCGTCTCAACAAATCTTCAGTTGAGGCCTATACATTGTTACAGGAGGCCTATGGAGAGCCTGTTCTTCCCTAAGCACAGCTCGAAGGTGGTTTAAAATGTTTAATGAGGGGAACCAATCAATTTCAAAGGAAGGTAGCCCCGGTGCTTCAGTTAGTGCTCTTACGGAAGAAAAGATCAACACTGCTGCTGCCATTGTGATAGAGGATCGACGAATTACCTTAAGGCCACTTTCTGAAATACTGAACATTTCATTGGTTGCCACCCACACGTTGGTGACAGAAACATTACACATGAGACGTGTTTGTGCGCGATGGGTTCCAAGACTGTTGATTCCCAAAGAAAGAGGACATTTGCATGCAGGTGTGCATGCAGTTAAAGTTGATGTTAGAGGAAGATCCGGAGTTTATTTCAAACGTAATCACTGTTGATGAAACTTGGCTACGACATTTTGATCCTGAGAGCAAACAGCAAAGCTCAGTGTGGAAATCTCCCTCATCACCAACCCCCACAAATGCTAAAATGGTTGCTTCTGCTGGGAAACTTATGGTCATCTCATTCTTTAATATTCATTGAATTATTTATCAGCATGTTGTACCTGCGCACCCATCAGTAACTGGACAATACTACAAATATATCCTGAAAACATTGCAAGTCCATATCACGCGCAAAATACCACATTTCCGTGATACAGGCTGGATGCTGCACTACGATAACGCGCGGCCGCATATTGGCAATGCTGTTGCTGCATATCTTGCAAAAGTCAACGTGAAATGCATCCCTCATCCTCCCTATAGTCCGGATTTAGCCCCATGTGACTTTTTTCTATTCTCTACCTTGAAGATACGCCTTCGTGGGAGGCATTATCCATCATCAGAAGCAGAGGTGAAGGCTGCGAAGGCGATTTTGAAGTTTCTCTCAAAAAATGTTTTCCAGCATATCTTTGAAGACTGGCAGAAACGCTGGGACAAGTGTATCGCATTTAGGGAGACAATTTTGAGAAGGACCATCAAAATTACGAGGATGAGTAAAGGTACGTTGCCAAAAAAATTGTGATCATTCTTTATTGAACAGCCCTCGTAGATTTACTGACACGTAACAGAACAGGATGAAATTTGGACACGTTTTCGGCGTTAATTATTGATTTGGACGTTTTTTGTAATTTGCGTCCTTTAACATTTTTTAAGTAATATCGGACGATGAATGGAATGGGTGAAATGATGCTTAAATGGACCCAGGTACCATGAAGCGTAGTTTTACGCAACATTTGTCTTTTAGGGTAAGGGAGAACCTCCGGAAAAATCTTATCCGGATAACCCACCCTGACCAAGATTTGAACTCGGGAGCTCTTGAACGTGTGGCAGACATGTTACCATTTACGCTTCCGACGTGGGCTTGATTGTTGGCAATAGATAGCGTCGTAAACAAAGCATAAAATAAAGTTAGAGTCAACCTGAAAAATTCAATGACATGCCGGGAGTTGAACCACGGATCTCCTTGTTTCCGTCCAGTCGCTCTTATCCATTGAGCTACCATGGCCGTCCTGACACTAAATTCTCCAATTGACTCATATATTTCTCCGGTAAACCACTAGGGGCTCTGATATATGGGTCATTTGTAGAATTATATGTCAGGACGGCAGATCCCGGCCATGGCATTGGATTTTTCAATTTGACTCTATCTAAAATATTAGCCTATATACGGCTAGTGATAAGACATGATTAACTTCCATCAATTAACTTAAAAACGAAGATAATTATTTTTAAGTTAAATTACTTGCAGTATTTTCTTTTTCATCTCAGTTGTGTTGTAGTAGCGTGTATGCTTTTATTCCAAACATCACAGCCTTCTAAACTTCATGGCGATGAGCTTTTAAAATCTTTTTCTTACGGTCTTTTTTATTTATTTATTTATTTATTTATTTATTTATTTATTTATTTATTTATTTATTTATTTATTTATTTATTTATTTATTTATTTATTTATTTATTTATTTATTTATTTATTTATTTATTTATTTATTTATTTATTTATTTATTTATTTATTTATTTATTTATTTATTTATTTATTTATTTATTTATTTATTTATTTATTTATTTATTTATTTATTTATTTATTTATTTATTTATTTATGTATTTATTTATGTATTTATTTAGGTATTTATTTATTTATTTATTTATTTCTTGTAATTTACATCCTCCAAGGGTAAGTCATAAATGATGCTCAAATGAGTCCAGGGTCCATGGATCTTAGAGCTACCCGACATTCGTCTTCAAGGATAAGGGAAACCCCGGAAAAACCTTATCCAGGTAACTCACCCTGACCGAGATTCGAACGTGGGACCTCTTGATCGTGAGGCAGACACGCTACCACCACGCTACCGAGGCGGGCTCTCACGGTCTGGAAGTATGAATGAGAGTGCGAATGTGTGCGTGACTTAATGATTAAAAAGAATAGACAGAAATCCAAAGTACCACCACCCCAAGGTCTACGAGATAACAGCTTCGATATGACCTTAACAGTCAAAGGGGCGTAGAAATGGAACAATAGAAAAACAGTAAGAAAATATTTACGTAAAACATAATATGTATATTTTGGTCTTTCTGAGAATTGCTGTGAGGTCCTGCTTTGTCGGAAGGAAATTTACATAATCCTGAATTGTTGTATATGTTAAGTAATAGACGAGTATGACTGCAAAATTTATCTCTTGAATTTCTTTAAAACTCAGTTTATTTCAAATAACTTTTGTTGAAGCATCTGATATTTTCTAAATATTCCTCATTAATGGTTCAGATTATAACTTCGTTGTTCTTTTGACGTCCTGTTGATATTCAATTGTCTCTCGCGATATACTGGAAACAGCAATTTTGTAATCAGCATAGAGCGAGGGATCCTAAAACTTACCTACTTTCTGTTAAGTTCTATCAGGGGCGGTTCCTCCATAAGTTTGCAGGTTTGCGCTACACCCACTGATTCTGAATATACTACAGGTGCATTTTGTATATTAAAGCTGTACTTGTTTGCATTGTTTTATATACAAACATGTTTCAAATACGCTTATCGTCTGTAGCTACCCATGACCGCAGAAGTCGAAATAAACAGTGATTAGCTGTAGGAGCTACAGGTTTGCAGTGAAGAGTTAACCTAAGATTTTGCCCAAATGTAGGCTCTCTGAAGGAAGGTGTAGGGATGGGAGGGGCTCCTTATACATTGCTTAAATGGAGGTTTATAAACCTAGCTCCTCCTACTCTTAGCAACGGCTATAGCGTGACCTTCAGGCTTAGCTTCTGTGTGCTCTGCTTTTCGAACACAGGGAGAATGTGATTAAATGCATGGAGGTTATTCAGAAGAGAGCTCTGTTAAACAACAACGCCACACTTGTTCAGGCTTCTGGGTTTATGGCCACTTTGAAAGATTATAATTTTGTATTCTGGCTGTCTTTCCTCTACAAGATCATACCCCATGTGGACATTTTGTACAATCAGCTGCAGAAACGAGACTGCAATGCAACGTTTGCCATCGCCCAGCTAAACGCATTTAAAAGGGGAGTGCTAAAGGTAAGAAATAGCGTTGATATCGAGGAACACGAAGAAAGTGCAATTAAGAGGAGAAGAATAGAAGATCATGATGTGAAAAGAATATGTGACATTCTTAGAGAAGCAAAGGACAGATTTAGCTTCACGGGGCATCTGGTAGCCTCAACTTTGTTTCATCAAGAAAATTTCTAAGACATTTCCAGAGGATTCCCTTAGAGAAACAATAAGGTTCTATCCTTTTATCATTGGAACAAAAATTCGTAGAGAACTAACTGTAATTTTCAGTCGAGAGGAATTTCGTGGAATGTCCGGAGCTTTGTGCTTGATTGACTTCAATAAGGAAAACAATTTATGTGCTACATTCAGCGAATATGTCAAACTCCTCCGAGTACTGTTAACTATGCCAATGTCTACCGCTGAAGCAGAATGCTGTTTCTCAACTTTAAAAAGAATAAAAACTTTCCTTAGGAACACAATGTCACAGGACCGATTGGCAGCATTAGCAATGCTTTCAATTGAGAGAAATTTTGTTATGAAGATCAGCGACTTCAATGCTAAAGTTATCGTTAGATTCGCCAGGTCTAAGGAGAGTAGAGCAGAGAATCTGTATAAATAGGTGAGCCATTACTACTTTGTATTTTATTTTTCATTTGTGCACCACTAATAATTTAACCCACCAGCCGCCACTTAGTTCTATCTCGATTAAAATGAAACAACTAGGAAAATTGTATTTTATTAAACATGATTTGTAAACCAATTAATAAACAACAGAAGGTAGAAGAGGTCAATGTATGTAAACCATGAGATTTTTCCTGTATGCACAAAGCTACAGACAACAAGCGTGCGTGAACATTTTCCCATGCTTTCTGAAAAGGGACGTTTCTCACAGCCTGCCTTAGCGGTCTTATAGAAGCAGGTAGGACAATTAAGATTCTATAAGTGTAATTCCCACTACATCCTTACGTATTCTCTGTCCCTCTCTCTTATCTCGTGCTTGGCTAAGTCGTGTCGCTTTATTTACGAGTCGTCCCTGACGTCATCCGTCACTCACTTTTATTTTTCTTATCTTTGTAAATCATTGACTTCACAGCACGATCTGCATGAGCAATATATCACCGTCACATCTCTCATATGGCGGAAGTCCGGGTTGGTCATCGGCCTGGGTATCAAATTGTGCTGTAGTCTAATTATGATTTAGATGCTAATAAAGCCCACGAATCTCAAAGGGAAACTCTGTAAGCTCAGTGGCAAGTAGCAACCATTCATTTGGAAACACTAACACTAACAGGAAGTCATAATCGTATTAACACATTCATCTTGACGTTCATAAAAAAATGAAAACAAAATGTTAACAAGACATTGAATTACGAAAGCTTTTTAAAATGAATATGAATTTGATTTATATTAACTCCTTATTGATTCCTTATCCTTAACATGAAAGTCGTCCAATGATCCTTCACCGAACAACTGTTTACTTTATCCATTTCATTATCTTTTCATTATCCATTAATAACTGAATTTATTTACTGCAATTATTTTTATCTATCATTTCATTATAACTACTAGTGATGCGTGATTTAATCGATTAACCGAAACGATTAATCGACTAATTCTTTATTTCAGATTAGAGACTAAAACAATTTAATCGATTAATCGAGTCGATTAAAATTAATCGATTACAATATATATTAATTAAAACTCTTTTAGCCAAATTTGGTCCTCTTTGTTTTGGTGTATTGCTTCCAACTTAAACAGCCTTACCAATGCAACAAGCTTTCACTACTCACGTAATGTTCTTTGAACTTTCAGCTAATATAACTCCTGATAGCTAAAACAAATAACTCTGAACCCCGAGAAAGTCTAAATAACTCTTCTGTTGTGAAATATTCTAAGAGGTACATAACTACATAATGATACTGACAGAGAGGCTTGTGTGTGACAACATATCGTATACAACTGATTATTTATCGTTTGCTAGCATAAACTGAATCTTGAACCGAACACTTCGCTTACGCAGCTATGGGAACAATAGCTGATCCCTCTTCTCAGGGCTGGTGGTGGTGTAACTGCTGTTAACTGCAGTAAGCCTGTAACGATTCTGATTTCGTGATGGTGAGTGAAAGCTTTGTGTTAAAAAAGTTAAAATAAGGAAAAACGACATAAAACAGCTGCATGTCAATCTCCCAAATATTAGTAGATTATCATAATAATACGTTATTTAATAATTACTTATAAAAATATTGGAGATATAATTCAATACATATATAAAACATGTGCACTTGATGCAAGCACAAATACTTATCTGAATAAAGAAATGTACAAAGTATTAAAGTACTTCATATAATCCTTGCACCTAAGTATTGAAAAGATAATATCTCGATTAATCGATATATTAATCGATCAAAGTGACACGGTTAATCGATTAAAATTTTTGATCGATCTACAGCACCAATAATCACGATATCAATATTTCCACAGAATGTGTAATGACACCAAGGTAGTAATAATTAAAGCGAATTTTCACGTTTCACTTCGTTTGCAATCTTTGCAAATATTTTGTTTTAAGAAATTATCTTTGTAAGAAAGGGTAGAGCCAGACTGAAAAAAATTCAATGACAGAGCCTGATTTGAACCACGGATCTTCTGATTGTCGTCCAGCAGCTCTAACCATTGAGCTACTATGGCCAACGTGCCAACATGACATTAAATTCTCCAACTGAGTCGTGTTTGTCCCGGTAAACCACTAGGAGTGGTAAACCCCGCTATGGCATTGAATTTTTCAGTGTGGCTCTATTCTTTCATAGTGCGTCCTACACAAGGCTAGTGTGAAAGAACAATTAATTTCTATCTTTGTAAGATTCACAACTCATAATGACAGAGATGATTTCAAATGAAACAATTCACTTCTCCCAGTTCATATCATTTCTACTCTTTCCTATTCAGCGCGATAGTGTTATATATTCATCCGGGTCCTGCTAACGAGGTTATGTGAGGTTTGCCGTTAGGATTTTGCGGAAGTGAGCAAGTCCTAATTATTGTGCGTAGCTTCAATTATTAGCTTGGCCACCTGTACAGTTACTTTTCCACATGAGTAGTATGACCTTTTGGGTTAAAGCTACAAATGAAATAAACATATTAAGAAAGAATAATAGCGTACGTCCTAAACAGATAATGGAAGGATGGAAGTGGGGAAGGCAATCAGCTCTAGAAATTTTACTTACAATTATTTGTCCCTCCGCTGGTAACAGGGGTTACCCATTACCCCAGATAAAATTATTTGTGGTGGTAATATTGGTATTTTGTAATACTCATAAGAGGGTTGTCTGAACATAAAGATGGCAGCACTCGTAAATAAAAGCTAGTAAATTTCGCTGTCCATCTGTTGACAGTTACTCACTAAAGTTTCGGCCATTTTGGACACTCAATTGTTATGCAGCAGTCCTTTGAGTGAGTTGATGTGAGGGTTTTTATGAAAACGGACAAAATCGAATATCCAGCTCTCATTAAATATTTGTTTTTGAAAGGCAATACGCCTACGCAAATCAGCGATGAGTTGGATTCTGTGTCTGGGGACCCTGCAACATCATTTACCACAGTTAAATTTTGGGCAGCTGAATTTAAACGTGGCCGTAAGAGCTTGCGGCTTCCAAATACTGCAAATACGGACGTAAACTTCGCCAAAGTTCACCAAATGGTGATAGACGACCGCCGAATTAAAGTGAAGGAGATAGCAGAGGCTATGAACCAGTGAAAATAACGTGTTTGAAACATATTACATCAATATTTAGACATGAGAGAGCTGTCCGCGCGTTGTGTGCCGCGTTTCCTACCGTTAGTCCAAAAACTTGTTCGAGTGAACATTTCCAACGCTCTGTTGGTGCAGTTTAGGCGCAATAAATCGGAGTTTTGGCACCGATTAATGACTGTAGATGAAACTTGAATACACCATTATACGCCCGAAACAAAATTACAGTCCAAACAGCGAACTGCAAAGGTGGAAGCTGCTCCAAAATAGCAAAAGCTGTCTTTGTCGGCTTGGAAAGGAATGGCGACGTTTTTTGGGATAGTCATGGAGTTATTTTAAAACGATTATCTTCAGAAACGGAAAACCATTACAGGAGCATACTTCGCTTCATTTCTTGACAAACTGATGACACAACTTGCGAAAAACGGCTACATTTGCAGAAAAATAAAATCCTGTTTGGCCTAGATAACGCACCGTCTCATACCTAAGCGGTTGTAATGTCGAAAATCTACGAAATACGGTTTGAACTGCTTGACCATCCACTTTAATCACCGGATTTAGCCTCAAGCGATTTATTTTTGTTCCCTAACCTGAAAATTGCGCTCGGAGGACAGAGATATTCGTCAAATGAAGAGGCAATCACCTTCGTGAACAATTATTTTGCAGAGAAAAACGCCGAGTACTATTTGGACGGGTTACAGAGATGGAAGCATCGCTGAGAGAAGTGTAGAGTTACAAGGAGACTATGTTGTAAAACGCTGAGTACTATTTGGACTGGTTACAGAGATGGGAGCATAGCTGGGAGAAGTATGTAGAGTTACAAGGAGACTATGTTGAAAAACGTCGAGTACTATTTGGACGGGTTACAGAGATGGGAGCATCGCTGGGAGAGTGTGTAGAGTTACAAGGAGACTATCCTGAAAAACGCCGAGTACTATTTGGACGGGTTACAGAGATGGGAGCAAAGCTGTGAGAAGTGTGTAGAGTTACAAGGAGACTATGCTGAAAAACGCCGAGTACTATTTGGACGGGTTACAGAGATGGGAGCATAGCTGGGAGAAGTGTGTAGAGTTACAAGGAGACTATGTTGAAAAACGTCGAGTACTATTTGGACGGGTTACAGAGATGGGAGCATCACTGGGAGAGTGTGTAGAGTTACAAGGAGACTATGCTGAAAAACGCCGAGTACTATTTGGACGGGTTACAGAGATGGGAGCAAAGCTGGGAGAAGTGTGTAGAGTTACAAGGAGACTATGTTGAAAAACGCCGAGTACTATTTGGACGGGCTACAGAGATGGGAGCATCGCTGGGGGAAGACTGTAGAGTTACAAGGAGACTATGCTGAAAAACGCCGAGTACTATTTGGACGGGTTAGAGAGATGGGAGCATAGCTGGGAAAAGTGTGTAGAGTTACAAGGAGACTATGTTGAAAAACGCCGAGTACTATTTGGACGGGTTACAGAGATGGGAGCATCGCTGGGAGAAGAGTGTAGAGTTACAAGGAGACTATGTTGAAAAACGCCGAGTACTATTTGGACGGGCTACAGAGATGGGAGCATCGCTGGGGAAAGTGTGTAGAGTTACAAGGAGACTATGTTGAAAAACGCCGAGTACTATTTGGACGGGCTACAGAGATGGGAACATCGCTGTGAGAAGTGTGTAGAGTTACAAGGAGACTATGTTGAAAAACGCCGAGTACTATTTGGACGGGTTACAGAGATGAGAGCATCGCTAGGAGAAGTGTGTAGAGTTACAAGAAGACTATGCTGAAAAACGACGAGTACTATTTGGACGGGTTACAGAGATGAGAGCATCGCTGGGAGAAGTATGTAGAGTTACGAGGGCCTAAGCAATCTATCTCTGAGTGCATCAAAACGAAAAAGTGAAAAATTTTAGCTTAATGCATGTATGGGTGCATCTTCATCCTTATATAAGTATATTTGACAGATTATCAAACCATCTGCAGCAAAGAAATTAAATCACATGAACACACATCAAAATTGCTGAAAGATTCTTGAAAATCTGAGTAAACCCAAGTACCATATTATTCAAAACAAAATTTAAGTTAATCAAATCTCATTGCTCGATTCAGTTTGAACAACTACACACAAGAAACCGCTGACTGATAACTGATAAGTTAAATATATGCCCGACTATGATTCCCGCGCTATCTGTAATGAAAATTCGAATTCTAAACTTGAGAAATCTTAAATCAATGAACATAAAAAGTGCAATATTTAATAATGAAAAATACTACTACTCTATTGTTATTACCTATTACCTAAGAAAAGAGCTATTTTTTGAAGGATGCATTTTCAGAACGTGCCACAAGATGGGCTAACGTTTCTGTATAAACACAAAGAAAGAAAAATTTTTATTAAAGGAGCATATTACCTTTAAATAAACATATTTTCAAAACATTATATTTAGAGAAAATGAACTGAGCATTTAGTAATGTGAGATGCCGTGTGGGTCCTTCTTCAAGAGTTATGAAGTCTATATTCACTCTTTTAATGAACCACTGCAGATTTGAAGGACTCGCTTTTTCAAACGTGTTATCAGTCATAAACTATTGTTTAAATATGATATTAAATGCAATATTATCCCAATAAGAAAAATCTATACGTTCAACACTCTCGTATTAAATAGATATTTCTGCTGATATATCATCGGTGATTTGGCCACTTGGCTCACTTCACCTTCTTCATAGGCAAAGAAAACGAGCTAACATTAGCGACATTTTCATTAAATATAAAATACCCTCCCTCCAAAATACGAGAGCTGTTCAACAAAGAATGGCCATAATATTTTTACGCTCATAATTTTTCGCAATAAAATTCAATCTTATTAATGTGAAACAAACACGCCGTAGTAGTTTCATTGTTGGTACTACTGGTTTCCGCCTGTGAGAACCAGGCAAGTTCAGACATGTTCAGTATCACCTATCGCTGCAATGGAGGTAACATGCAGTTAAAGTTGATGTTAGAGGAAGATCCGGAGTTAATTCAAACGTAATCACTGCTGATGAAACTAGGCTACATCATTTTGATCCTGAGAGCAAACAGCAAAGCTCAGTGTGGAAATCTCCTTCATCACCAACCCCCCAAAAAAGCAAAAGTGGTTGCTTCTGCTGGGAAAGTTATGCTCATCTCATTCTTTGATATTCATGGAATGGTTTATCAGCATGTTGTACCTGCACATACATCAGTAACTGGACAGTACTACAGAGATAGTTCGAAAACATTGAAAGACTATATCAGGCACAAATGATCACATTTTCATGAAGCAGGCTGGATGCTGCACCAAGATAATGCGCGGTCCCACATTGGCAATGTTGTTGCTGAATATCTTGAAAAAATCAACGTGAAGTACATCTCTCACCCACCTTGTAGTCCAGATTTAGATCCATGTGACTTTTTTCTATTTCCTAACTTGAAGAAACGCCTTCGTGGGAGGCATTATCCATCACCAGAAACAGTGGTGAAGGCTGCGGAGGCGATTTTGAAGAATCTCTCAAAATGGTTTCCAGCATGTCTTTGAAGACAGACAGAAACGCTGGGACAAGTGCATCTCATTCAGAGGAGACTATTTTGGGAAGGTCCATCAAAATTAGAGGATGAGTACAGGTACGTTGCCCAAAAATTTGTGATTATTCTTTATTGAACAGCCCTCGTAAATTATTTTATGTGGTTTTAGGACACTTTCTCCGTGTAACTTCGGTTTAGTTTTATTTCCTTGTCCACACGAAGTTAATTCAGACTTTGTTCAAACAGATCGTTTTGTTTATCTTATTACAGATGGAATAATGATCATAGATTCCGCCAGGGGCCTGAACCTGCCAGTTAGAGGGACCATGGATGATACTGAGTTATTATGGGTAAGATCTAACTGGCACGATATCTCTAAATTACAATAGTTAACTGCAACTGTTACTCTAAGCTACAAAGAGCTGCCGGAAGGGACTCATCACTAGACAGGGGCGGAAAAGTAAAATCAAGACGTAGGAACATGATATCATTAAGGGTGTCATTAGTATTGTAGAGCAATGGGTGTCCACCTCCCACTTGGAAATCTTGCATCACTAACACCACGCAGGTCTGATGTTTTAACTTTCAACAGCAGGTCTTTAAACTGTAGTTAGCGTCTCGTAACTGCTCTATGAACATCAAAACAAATTCATATCAGAGGTTTATAATATACTTGTTGGTTGTTGTGCTTTTCTATCCTCATTACCGCTTACTGGTGTGTATCGTGTGTACGTTTTACATTGGAAACGTTAATTTAAGTGTTTTTACCAACTACTTAATATTTTTATTTGTTTAGTACTTACATTACCTTAATGGGGCATAAAATGGCTGGTAAATTTATCCAGAAAGCTGTTGGAAAGTATGTAATAAATTCTGGAAACGTACATTCAGAATGAAAAATTCCTTGTCATTGCCGGGATTTGAACCACAGATCTTTTGGTATCCGTCCAGCTGCTCTAACCATTGAGCTGCTTAGGCCAACATGCCGATATAACATTAAATTCTCCAACTGACTCGTGTTTTTCCCGGTGAACCACTTAGGAGTTCTCATAAACACTATTAGGTCAGTTAATGGGAATTAATTGTTCTTACACACTGGCCATGTGTAGGCTAAAGTATG
Organism: Mantis religiosa; assembly: GCA_030765055.1. Taxonomy (NCBI): domain Eukaryota; kingdom Metazoa; phylum Arthropoda; class Insecta; order Mantodea; family Mantidae; genus Mantis; species Mantis religiosa. The sequence goes on along the minus strand of CM060949.1, from coordinate 28,336,446 downwards.
GAAACGTAGAGTCAGACTGAAAAATTGAATACCATAGCCGGGATTTGAACCACGGATCTTCTGGTATTCGTCCCGCCGCTCTAACCATTGAACTACTATAGCCAACGTGCCGATATGACATTAAATTCTCCAACTGACTCGTGTTTTTCCCGGTGAACCACTTAGGAGTTCTCATAAACATTATTAGGTCAGTTAATGGGAATTAATTGTTCTTACACACTGGCCATGTGTAGGCTAAAGTATGGAAACGTAGAGTCAGACTGAAAAATTGAATACCATAGCCGGGATTTGAACCACGGATCTTCTGGTATCCGTCCAGCCGCTCTAACCATTGAGCTACTTAGGCCAACATGCCGATATGACATTAAATTCTCCAACTGACTCGTGTTTTTCCCGGTGAACCACTTAGGAGTTCTCATAAACACTATTAGGTCAGTTAATGGGAATTAATTGTTCTTACACACTGGCCATGTGTGGGCTAAAGTATGGAAACGTAGAGTCAGACTGAAAAATTGAATACCATAGCCGGGATTTGAACCACGGATCTTCTGGTATTCGTCCAGCCGCTCTAACCATTGAACTACTATAGCCAACGTGCCGATATGACATTAAATTCTCCAACTGACTCGTGTTTTTCCCGGTGAACCACTTAGGAGTTCTCATAAACACTATTAGGTCAGTTAATGGGAATTAATTGTTCTTACACACTGGCCATGTGTGGGCTAAAGTATGGAAACGTAGAGTCAGACTGAAAAATTGAATACCATAGCCGGGATTTGAACCACGGATCTTCTGGTATTCGTCCAGCCGCTCTAACCATTGAACTACTATAGCCAACGTGCCGATATGACATTAAATTCTCCAACTGACTCGTGTTTTTCCCGGTGAACCACTTAGGAGTTCTCATAAACACTATTAGGTCAGTTAATGGGAATTAATTGTTCTTACACACTGGCCATGTGTAGGCTAAATTGTGGAAACGTAGAGTCAGACTGAAAAATTGAATACCATAGCCGGGATTTGAACCACGGATCTTCTGGTATCCGTCCAGCCGCTCTAACCATTGAGCTACTATAGCCAACGTGCCGATATGACATTAAATTCTCCAACTGACTCGTGTTTTTCCCGGTGAACCACTTAGGAGTTCTCATAAACACTATTAGGTCAGTTAATGGGAATTAATTGTTCTTACACACTGGCCATGTGTAGGCTAAATTGTGGAAACGTAGAGTCAGACTGAAAAATTGAATACCATAGCCGGGATTTGAACCACGGATCTTCTGGTATCCGTCCAGCCGCTCTAACCATTGAGCTACTATAGCCAACGTGCCGATATGACATTAAATTCTCCAACTGACTCGTGTTTTTCCCGGTGAACCACTTAGGAGTTCTCATAAACACTATTAGGTCAGTTAATGGGAATTAATTGTTCTTACACACTGGCCATGTGTAGGCTAAAGTATGGAAACGTAGAGTCAGACTGAAAAATTGAATACCATAGCCGGGATTTGAACCACGGATCTTCTGGTATTCGTCCAGCCGCTCTAACCATTGAACTACTATAGCCAACGTGCCGATATGACATTAAATTCTCCAACTGACTCGTGTTTTTCCCGGTGAACCACTTAGGAGTTCTCATAAACACTATTAGGTCAGTTAATGGGAATTAATTGTTCTTACACACTGACCATGTGTAGGCTAAAGTATGGAAACGTAGAGTCAGACTGAAAAATTGAATACCATAGCCGGGATTTGAACCACGGATCTTCTGGTATCCGTCTAGCCGCTCTAACCATTGAGCTACTTAGGCCAACATGCCGATATGACATTAAATTCTCCAACTGACTCGTGTTTTTCCCGGTGAACCACTTAGGAGTTCTCATAAACACTATTAGGTCAGTTAATGGGAATTAATTGTTCTTACACACTGGCCATGTGTAGGCTAAAGTATGGAAACGTAGAGTCAGACTGAAAAATTGAATACCATAGCCGGGATTTGAACCACGGATCTTCTGGTATCCGTCTAGCCGCTCTAACCATTGAGCTACTTAGGCCAACATGCCGATATGACATTAAATTCTCCAACTGACTCGTGTTTTTCCCGGTGAACCACTTAGGAGTTCTCATAAACACTATTAGGTCAGTTAATGGGAATTAATTGTTCTTACACACTGGCCATGTGTAGGCTAAAGTATGGAAACGTAGAGTCAGACTGAAAAATTGAATACCATAGCCGGGATTTGAACCACGGATCTTCTGGTATCCGTCTAGCCGCTCTAACCATTGAGCTACTTAGGCCAACATGCCGATATGACATTAAATTCTCCAACTGACTCGTGTTTTTCCCGGTGAACCACTTAGGAGTTCTCATAAACACTATTAGGTCAGTTAATGGGAATTAATTGTTCTTACACACTGGCCATGTGTAGGCTAAAGTATGGAAACGTAGAGTCAGACTGAAAAATTGAATACCATAGCCGGGATTTGAACCACGGATCTTCTGGTATCCGTCCAGCCGCTCTAACCATTGAGCTACTATGGCCAACGTGCCAACATAACATTAAATTCTCCAACTGACTTATGTTTCTCCCGGTAAACCACTAGGAGTTCTCATAAACACAACAGACAACTACCTTAATGACGACTTACAACGTGTAAAGACTTAAAGTGGTTCAAATCCCGGCTATGGCATTAAACTTTTCAGTCTAACTCTACGTTTACACAATTTAGCCTACACACGACTAGTGTGAAAGAACAATTAATTTCCACGTAAAAAATCATTTTTTATCAAAATCCATGATATTATGTGAAGTGCTAATACTGTAATGTCGCTTATTACATTCATTACTAATAGTGTACTCAGAATGAACCACTTGAAACAAAACAGAAGTAGATTTAATTTGACATGAATATATAGTGCGATCCATATAAGCCTGAACCATTTCAATAGGCCATAACTTTTGAAGCAATAATAGGACACACGTGCAACTTTGGGAGAATATAATACACAATTAGGAGATTACATTACACTATTTATATCTGAGAGAAAATGTTGGAAGTGTCCTCCACCAGCATCTATACATGTTTGCACTCGTCTCAGCATATTTTCTGAAGTTTTACGGAGAGTATCCTCGCTAATGTTACTTATTTCGGTTCGAATGGATTCCTTGAGTACATCAATTGTCCGTGGCCTATTCTAGTACACTCTATTTTTAGATACACCGGCAAGAAAGAATCCCGTGGTATTTGGTCAGGAGGATAATCTCAAAAGGTCTGTGGCCCCCTAGATCCCCTGACCTAACCTGACCGGATTTTTTCTTGTGAGGGTATTTAAAAATAGAGTGTGCAAGAATAGGCCAAGGACAATTGATGTTCTCGAGGAATCCATTCCAACTGGAATAACATTGGAGACTTTTTTTTTGCCCTGAGAATGAATCACTTCACGTTTGTTAATCGCAAAACCACTTGTCCCATGTTCACGCACTCGGATCGCAAACACTGGAGAAAAGATATGTATATAATAATAATAATAATAATAATAATAATAATAATAATAATAATAATAATAATAATAATAATAATAATAATAATAATAATAATAATAATAATAATAATAATCATAATAATAATCATAATAATAATCATAATAATAATCATAATAATAATCATAATAATAATCATAATAATAATCATAATAATAATCATAATAATCATAATAATAATCATAATAATAATCATAATAATAATCATAATAATAATCATAATAATAATCATAATAATAATCATAATAATAATCATAATAATAATCATAATAATAATCATAATAATAATCATAATAATAATCATAATCATAATCATAATCATAATCATAATCATAATAATAATCATAATAATAATCATAATAATAATCATAATAATAATAATAATAATAATAATAATAATAATAATAATAATAATAATAATAATCATAATAATAATAATCATAATAATAATCATAATAATAATCATAATAATAATCATAATAATAATCATAATAATAATCATAATAATAATCATAATAATAATCATAATAATAATAATAATAATAATAATAATAATAATAATAATAATAATAATAATAATAATAATAATAATAATAATAATAATAATAATAATAATAATAATAATAATAATAATAATAATAATAATAATAATAATAATAATAATGCCCGCCTCGGTAGAGTAGATGGTAGCGTGTCTGCCTCACGTTCAAGAGGTCCCGAGTTCGAATCTCGGTCAGGGTGAGTTACCTGGATAAGGTTTTTTCCCGGGGTTTTCCATTATTCTGAAAGACGAATGTCGGCTAACTCTAAGCTCCGTGGACTCCGGACGCATTGAACATCATTTCACCCATTTCATTCACCGTCCGATATGACTAAATGTTGGAGGACGTAAATTACAAAATAATAATAATAATAATAATAATAATAATAATAATAATAATAATAATAATAATAATAATAATAATAATAATAATAATAATAATAATAATAATAATAATAATAATAATAATAATAATAATAATAATAATAATAATAATAATAATAATAATAATAATAATAATAATAATAATAATAATAATAATAATAATAATAATAATAATAATAATAATAATAATAATAATAATAATAATAATAATAATAATAATAATAATAATAATAATTTAATGTAATATTAACAATATTTCAGCTCGAGTTCAACACACAACTTAACAATGCCATTCACTTTAGCAAAATGACAGCTCCACTCTCAAAACGAACTGAAAATTAACTCCATCCATCCCGTCCATCCCGTCCATCCCGTCCATCCCGTCTATCCCGTCCATCCCGTCCATCCCGTCTATCCCGTCCATCCCGTCCATCTATCTATTATTTATATACTTAACTACTCATTTACCTACTCATTTACCTACTTATTTACCTACTTATTTACCTACCTACCTGCCTGCCTACTTATGCTTGAGATAAATGTTATGAGGAAAGAATGATGTTGTTTTTCAGGTTTATCTGTGTTAAATGGATGGATATTGTGTGTAACCATAAACATGTGAAGGTAAAAGGTGCATCGCTCGCGTTATAAGTATCGTAGAGACAAGATTTTTGTACGGTCATAATCAGAAAGTAAAGCTCTGGCATTTGTCATTTTCAAACATTTATCCGAGCGTAATTCATTAATTTAATGTTCTCAGTTCAGACGCGTCAGATGCGTGTACCACATCGGCAGTGCTGGTAGGAGGCGCAAGCTTAGGATTCCCTGGAGTCTGCAGTATGGCTCACCTGTATATGGCTTTAACTTTTGCGAACGTAATAGTAGTATCCGTAAGGTGGTACTATCTCCTAATACGAACTTAAACTATCTCGTTAGTCATCTTGCCCGGCTCGTCAACTTGCCCCGGTCTCCCCATCACACTTTTTTTAATACAATTTACGTCCTCCAACGTTAAGTCATATCGGACGATGAATGAAATGGATGAAATGATGCTCAAATTAGTCCGGGGTCCATGGACCTTAGAGTTACCCGACATTCGTCTTTACAGGATAAAGGAAAACCCCGGAAAAACTTTATCCAGGTAACTCACCCTGACCGAGATTCGAACTCTGGACCTCTTGAGCGTGAGGCAGACACGCTACCACCACGCTACCGAGGCGGGCTTCCCTACACACTTAAACGTTTAGTGTTTAAATCAAAATCAATAGAAGCACTTTTTGGAATATCAACACTTTCGAAAACATTTTCACGTAAAGAATAGTGGCGGCTGGTGGGTTAAATTATTGGTGGTGCACAAATTAAAAATAAAATACAGAGTACTAATGACTCACCTATATATACAGATTCTCTGCTCTACTCTCCTTAAACCTGGCGAATCTATCGATAACTTTTGCGTTGAAGTCGCTGATCTTCATAACAAAATCTCTCTCAATTGAAAGCGTTGCTAATGCTGTCAATCGGTCCTGTAACAGTGTGTTCTTAAGGAAAGTTTTTATTCTTTTTAAAGTTGAGAAACGCCATTCTGCTTCAGCGGTAGACATTGGCATAGTTAACAGTACCCGGAGGAGTTTGACATATGCGCTGAATGTAGTACATAAATTGTTTTCCTTATTTGAGTCCATCAAGCACAAAGCGCCGGACATTCCACGAAATTCCTCTCGACTGTAAATCACAGTCAGTTCTCTAGGAAATTTTGTTCAATTGATAAAAGGATAGAACCTTATTGTTTCTCTAAGGGAATCTCTGGAAATGTCTTAGAAATTTTCTTGACGAAACAAAGTTGAGGCTACCAAAAGCCCCGTGAAGCTGAATCTGTCCTTTGCATCTCTAAGAATGTCACATACTTCAAGAGCTTCTCTTCTTTTCACATCATGATATTCTATTCTTCTCCTCTTAACTGCAGTTTCTTCGTGTTCCTCGATATCCACGCTATTTCTTACCTTTTGCACTTCCCCTTTAAATGCGTTTAGCTGGGCGATGGCAAACGTTGCATTGCAGTCTCGTTTCTGCAGCTGATTGTACAAAATGACCACATGGGGTATGATCTTGTAGAAGAAAGACAGCCAGAATACAAAATTAAAATCTTTCAAAGTGGCCATAAACCCAGAAACTTGAACAAGTTTGGCGTTGTTGTTTAACAGAGCTCTCTTCTGAATAACCTCCATGCATTTAATTAAATTCTCCCTGTGTTCGAAAAGCAGAGCACACAGAAGCTAAGCCTGAAGGTCACGCTATAGCCGTTACTAAGAGTAGGAGGAGCTAGGTTTATAAACCTCCATTTAAGCAATGTATAAGAAGCCCCTCCCATCTCTTCACCTTCCCGCAACCCCCTCAGAGAGCCAAAATTTGGGCGAAATCTTAGGTTAGCTCTTCACTGCAAACCTGCGGCTCCTACAGCTAATCACTGTTTATTTCGACTTCTGCGGTCATGGGCAGCTACAGACGATAAGCGTAATTGAAAAATGTTTGTATATAAAACAATGCAAACAAGTACAGCTTTAATATGCAAAATGCACCTGTTGTATATTCAGAATCAGTGGGTGTAGCGCAAACCTGCAACCTTATGGAGGAACCGCCCCTGGTAAAGAATACCTTGAAGTGAAGAATGTTCTTCAAAAATCATTAGTCGCATACTTGGAAATTACCATGTTTGGTATTAAGCAACCTTTTATTTTTGAGTGGAATCTAATAGGTACTTACTTTGTGTACTTGCTATAAATATGTAGTAAAGAGAGAAACATGATTATGCTTCGGCTTATAGCTTTTGAGATAGAAGTTACTTCATTAGCCAATGAAGAGGATAACTTATAATAACTTTCCCAAAGGATTCATTACCTTACAATCAAAATGAGGTAAAACGTTTTCGCTTTTATTATTTTTTCAATCTAAGAGAAAGAACATAACGTAATCAGTATTTTTGCATTAAACTCTGACTGAAGTAATCTTTGGGATTATTCGCCATGCACCACCCCAATTTATAACTGCTATTTTTTCTGTGGAAATATTTTAATAAGCAGGTTTTAAAGGTTACAAATTGGTCCCAGTCAAGAAGGAACTAACTCTCTTTGAAGTAACTGTGGGAGTATCTTTTTATTAGGAACTTAACCCCTTTAGTTAAGGGTTAATCGGAACCGAGGGAGTCTCTCTTTTAGCGCTTCACAGCTTTATTTGAAATCTACTCGTCTGGTGAGGGAGAGAGTCCACAAGAACCACTCACAGAAAGAACATAAGGGGCAGGGGGGTGTTAAAAGGGTAAATGAGAGAAACAGCGGAGGGAAGCTGCGATATTAAGCCAGAATATTAGCTTTAATTAATGTGAAATTAGCCTGGAGGCCGACATTCCTCTCCTAACAAACTTCCTTCCCTTTTCAGTCCTTGATTACATTGTTCTCGGCTCCATTATGCAGATTATCTTGTGGGCCTTTTGGTTGAGCTCACATTAAAAATGTGTAGGAGGAGAGGGAAGTACTTTAATATCGTGTCTTACACAACCCCTCACATTTCACACTAATCATCCACTAAAAGCTGCAAGAGGATGCAATTCTCCTCTCGTTAACTGTGTGTGATTTTTCATTTTCAGACTTTTTACAAAGTACTCTTTCCTCACTTATAAAGATGTCATAAATGAACTTTTTAAATGTATTTGAATCATAAAGGATTCATTTAAGCGACTCTATGCCATTAAGTAATCAAATAAAAGCCTTCGCTGAAATACTCCAAAACACCAGTACTTCATTACGTCCTGACAGAATTCTTCAGTACGGAACTATTTCTACTAAAAAGCATTAAGTTATTTTCCAGAATTTATGTTATATGCCGTTTAACTACCCACGAAAGTAGATCGAAGATTACTATACTCAGCTTTCTCCAACATAGGCCCAAGATTGACAAAAAAAATAATTTGCTAATAGGAGAATCAAGGTTGAAAGTGATGTTCAATAAAGAATGATCATAATTTTTTACGGTCATAATTTTTCGCACAAAAATTCAATCTTATTATATCCTGTTAGTGTAATGTGAAACAAACATGGCGTAGTAGTTTCATTGTTTGTACTCCTGTTTCCCGCCTGTGAGAACCAGGCAAATTCAGACATGTCCAGTAACGCCTACTGCTGTCATGGATATTACACGCAAGGAACAATATGCGGCTTTGAAATTCTGCTTCCGTCTCAACAAATCTTCAGTTGAGGCCTATACAACGTTACAGAAGGCCTGTGGAGAGTCTGTTCTTCCCTATAGCACAGCTCGAAGATGGTTTAAAATGTTTAAAGAGGGGAGAAAGTCGATTTCAAAGACGGTGGACCCAGTGCTCCAGTTACTGCTCTAACGGAAGAAAACATCAACACTGTTACTGCCATTGTGAGAGAGGATCGACGAATTACCTTAAGATCACTTTCAGAAATACTGAACTTTTCATTGGGTGTCATCCACACGTTGGTGACAGAAACATTACACATAAGACGTGGTCAAGACTGTTGAGATTTCCAAACATAAAGGCACTTGCTTGCAGGTCTGCATGCAGTTAAAGTTGATATTAGAGGAAGATCCGGAGTTTCTTTCAAACGTAATCACTGCTGATAAAACTTGGATACATCATTTTGATCTTGAGAGCAAACAGCAAAGTTCAGTGTGGAAATCTCCTTCATCACCAACCCCCAAGAAAGCAAAAGTGGTCGCTTCTGCTGGTAAAGATATGGCCATCTCATTCTTTGATATTCATGGAATATCCTCGGAAGCTTTTCAGAACCCCGTCGTACATCCAAAACTATCTGTTGTATAAAGAAACGCATTTAATAAAAGTTGTTGAATGTTGTGGAGGAAAGTACATGTAATTAGTCTGTTTTATTTGCTGGACGCTATAAATGTCATATAAGTCGGTACATTGGACTCCCTATGGCTTTCAATTATCTGATTGTAAATATGCAGTCAGAACAAGATCTTCCTTTTGTGAATCCATTTTGCACTTCCATAATTATATACAAGTAATGTAGTAGGGTATAATCTTCTAGATAAGCAAAATAGTGAGGACATTCGAAAAGAACTGAATATTTTAAGCTAGCAGATAGAATAAAACAATGTAGAAGTAACTGGAAGGAACATGTCGACAGAATGAATGATAGCCGCATTCCAAAATTAATTTTAGATTGCAAAAGATAAGGTAGAAGGAATATTGCAAGACCAAGAATAAGATGGATACAACACTTAATTTAAAATTTATGAGACCTGAACGAGCCTTGATAGCTTAAACCATGAAAAGTTGTACATGATGATAATGATGATGGTGATGAATATTAATTTCTTACAGTAATGTTCTAGAAATGTTGCGTATTGCGATGATAACTACCAACTTTGACAGACACAATACAAACATCTCCAATTAAAATCAGAGTTACAAGTGAGACAGGCGTTAGAAGTCATTCGTCATGACTCATGCAGCGGCGCTTAACGAAGTGGATGGGGATTTACAATAGACCCTCTCTTCTTCTTTGTAGATTTACCACAATCATAAGACAATGGGGTGCATCCTCACTCAGTCTGTGTTTGCTCAAGTCCATCAATTATTATTGATCTGATCAGATGAAAATAGCGGCGTGATACGTGGCGGCTGTAATCCAGACACCCCATCGAGTAAGGTCTTATAGAGCCGGGGGAAGAATGTGGATTGTTCATAGCTCTTACTTTTCTTTCTCAAGGCAGAGAAAAACATTTTTCACCCCCCAAAAAAAACGTGTCATGGTTTAAGAAGACTTTAAACACTTTGTAGATTTTAATTTACGTTCATGAGTGATTGGAGGAATGAATGGGGACCATAGAAAATTAAACGTTTCTTGAAAATGTAGCAAAAGAATTGATTAGATAAGATCAGATTTCTATTGTGCATATCCAAAAATTTTACAATTTACAACTTAAGGTACATTTGTCTTTACCTTGTTGATATCTTGGCTTACAGTATATCCTGTTCTTCTGCTCTAACAGGTAGCTCTTAACCTTCATACCTCTTTGTTAATTAGCCACTTTCCTCCCCCTCTTTCTTTCTTTCTTTCTTTCTTTCTTTCTTTCTTTCTTTCTTTCTTTCTTTCTTTCTTTCTTTCTTTCTTTCTTTCTTTCTTTCTTTCTTTCTTTCTTTCTTTCTTTCTTTCTTTCTTTCTTTCTTTCTTTCTTTCTTTCTTTCTTTCTTTCTTTCTTTCTTTCTTTCTTTCTTTCTTTCTTTCTTTCTTTCTTTCTTTCTTTCTTTCTTTCTTTCTTTCTTTCTTTCTTTCTTTCTTTCTTTCTTTCTTTCTTTCTTTCTTTCTTTCTTTCTTTCTTTCTTTCTTTACATTTCTTGCACATTTTTCTTTTACTTTCTGCAAGAACACTCCAACATTTCTTACCTTCTTTTTCTCCCTGCACGTTAACAGTTTTATAGCTACTATCCTCTTCTCTACTTTCTCCCATTTTCCCTACCAAACCTTTTTCCTCCATACTGCAACCTCCTGAGTCTCGGATTCTGCTTAATAATTTTTATTTTCCTCCCGTCTCTGGTGGTGAGTTTAGAAGTTACGTAATTTTTAGGTTTATTTACAATGTATTTGACTATTTGAAGCGTTGAATTAAGCAGAACCCTGTAGTTCTGCTTCTGTTACTGGTTTTGGGAATTTCATAGAGAGATTTGGTTTGTTTGTACATATTTATCACGATATTCCTCTCGGTCACCATTGTTTCCTTATCTTTACGTCCCATATTACCTGTGAGTTCACAATCGGTTGAATAACTTTGAGCACACTGTCTCGAGGCATAGCATAAACACAACTACTTTGTGGTAGGGGCGTGTAGGGTACATCCAATCATCTTTCTCTCTGTTTGATTGGGTACGTTCGAATACTTATGTCCTCCAATAAGAGGGACAGTAAAATTAATACAGTACAGATTGTATAATAAATACATGCAAAGTGATATTTTAAATATTGATTCCGAGACACACAAAAGGTTAATGCTTACAAGTTTAATAATTCAACGCTGCCAAATAAATATTATAGTACTTATAATACGTGCAATGTTACATGTTATATTGTTCGTATACTTCTGTCGGCCTCTGTATGTGTTTCAGAGTGTTGTGGTATTTTAAATCTCCCATTGGTTGAAGCCAATCTAGAGATTAAGAAACTGCATTAAGATATCAGGCAAATGAGAGCACGCCACTGATTTCATTTGCCAGCTGCCGTGTAATCTTCCAATCCAGAATATTGTTCACCAAGCTACGCTCATCAAGTTAATTGGGAACTTCTCCGCACAATGCCCAAGGAGCGCCAGCTTCTTCTCAAGCTCTTTCCATTATTATTAATCAAGAGGAACGCTTGTGTTAATAGCCTGTTAAAAGGATTTAATGGAATCAACCATACTCCCTAGTACTATTGTACAAGACACTTCTTGACAGCACTGAGCACGTCCGTTATTACAAACTTCGCAAGGACACCCAGTAATGCATTTACTGTGCTTTACTTTAAGGCTAAATATGGCAATTCCTTCAAAGATGCAGATTTGACCTTTTAAAATACATATAACAAATCAATTTAACTGTCAGAAAGTGCACCGTTAACTTACCTTTCTTTTATTTTATTCAATGATCGATCAGCAGTACATGCTTTACAGATCCTTGTTGGCTAATTGAATCTCTATGAACTATATAATAACATGTAAGGAAAACCAAGTTGGCTCCTATTATCTTCTTAACACTGTGAAACAAGAGAAAAATAAGTTAATTAAAACAAACAAGTAATCAAAGAGATAAGAACAACAGTCATTGTGAAATAATATTCATAGTTTTTTTCAGAGTCACTAAGGAGGAGATCCTGTGGGAGTCGTCTCTTCAGGCGCGTGGGCTGGCGGGTTCGTACGCCGATGTCGTACATCACAGCTCCTGGAACAGCTGGCAGGTTTGAGAAGAAGCGAGAGGCGATCTGAAGTATGTACTGGTGAAGAGGAAGGAGACCAAGTTCTTTATGCAGTTGTTGATTTCTTACGTACCAAGGGGCATCCGTGGCGATGCGCAGAAATCGATTTTGCAGGACCTGTAGCCTTCGGAGATGAGTGTTGCTAGCCGTACCCCATACCTGGGAAGCATATGTGATAAGTGGCCGGACAAGAGATTTGTAGAGAAGCAGAGAGCACTCAATCCCAAGGGGAGTGTGTCTGTGAAGTAGCGGACCGAGTTTTGAAAGTCGTCCTGATGCCAACGAGATAAGTCGATCAATATGGGCTCGCCACGTAAGTTTAGTGTCCAGCATTACTCCAAGGTATTTGACGGTGGTGGTAGGAGGTAGCCAGGGAATTGATTCATGCTTAATATGCAATTCGGGAGAGTTGGAGAAGCGACGTAAGCTAAAAATCTTAGCTGCGGTCTTTTGAGTGTTTAGACGTATGCGCCAAGTATCGAACCATTCAACGAGGCAGTCAAGAGAGGTTTGTAGCGTGTGAATAGTTGTAGGGAGATCTGTGCCTGAAGGATATAAAACAGTATCATCAGCGTATAAGGCTATGGAGGTAGGGGCCATGTCAGGAAGGTCATAGGTATAGATACTAAATAAGATTGGGGCCAATATGTTTCCCTGAGGAACTCCTGCTGTAATATGGCGCTGAGATGACTCCATGCCACCAATGTGAACAGTAAATGTGCGATCTGATAGAAAACTACAAATGGTAGTGAGCAGATACGTTAACTTATCTAAGTTACGGACTCACTAGTGTATGCGAGACGTCGCGACTAGACATTGAAGATCTGAATGTCAGGTCTTCGATCTCAAGCCATATCAGGGCTAGGCCCTGTACTGGCAGTGGAGTGTTTTGTAAGGAAGGATAATATATGGCAGAAGATGAGGTTGGAGTTATATATAAGCCATCTGTGCACGATTTCACCAACAAATGTTAATACTTAACACGAGTTTAGCAATAGTTAAAACAAAAATTGCATTTCACCAACAAGTGTTATGCGTAACACTCGTGTTAAATCTAATGTTAAACTAACAAGTCGAATTTCTAATGTTAAGTCCTTAACAATTGTAAATAGTCAAGATGGCGAGCATGAACTCAGCTGTTGATGTCGATTTGCTATATTTAAGACCGTCTAAATGGCATTCGTAATAGAGTACGGCCTATGAGGAGAAATGATTTTGAGGAACTATCCGAAGAAAATTGTTTTACGGAGGTATAGACTGTCGAAACATGTTGCTATGAAGGTTACTGCGGAAGTACAAGAGAGGTTAGAACATGCATCGAAAGGAATATGGCGATCTCGCCTTTGCTTCAAGTATTAATAAGCTTGCGATTTTATAATTCACTGAATTATGTGGATAATACACTGTCCACCTGCCGTCTTGAAACGTTCAAGTCACTTGCCCTTCTTCGCTCCTCTTGTTAAATTTACGTAATACTGAGTTAGAACATGCATCGAAAGGAATATATCGATCTCGTCTTAGCTTCAAGTATCAATAACCTTGCGATTTTATAATTCACTGAATTATGTGGATGATACATTGTCCACCTCCCGTCTTGAAACGTTCAAGTCACTTGCCCTTCTTCGCTCCTCTTGTTAAATTTACGTAATACTGAGTTAGAACATGCATCGAAAGGAATATATCGATCTCGTCTTAGCTTCAAGTATCAATAACCTTGCGATTTTATAATTCACTGAATTATGTGGATAATACATTGTCCACCTCCCGTCTTGAAGCGTTCAAGTCACTTGTCTTTCTTCGCTCCTCTTGTTAAATTTACGTAATACTGAGTTAGAACATGCATCGAAAGGAATATGCCGATCTCGCCTTTGCTTTGTTATTAAATTTGCGATTTTATAACTCACTGAATTATGTGGATAATACATTGTTCACCTCCCGTCTTGAAACGTTTAAGGCACTTGTTCTTCGCACCTCGTTTTAAATTTACGTAATACTGACAATTGTTTGCTGCTTGTAGTAGTGGCACATGCATTTGAATTAAATTCGTTTCCAATATTTTACCCGCGACATCTTTCTCCTTTACATTTACTGCATCCGTCCTCTTATTTTCCACGATATCCTTACACTATGTCACCATTTCAATTAACAATTATTTCTCCGTTGACTAGAAATTTGTCTCACGGCCTTATTTATGATTTTGTTCATCCGCCATTTGTGCAGACGAAAATGAAAACAAAAGCGCATCGGAGTACGTTCAGAAAATCATCCATAGCCTTCTATAACTGTGATATTTACAAGTTTCTTGGCGTTAGCACTGCTTTGTTAACATTTTAAGTAAACAGGTTGGTGAAATGCAAGAAATTTAACATTAGTTTTAGCGCTGTGAAAATTGTTACGTTGTATTTGTTAACGTCGATTTTAACATCTGTTGGTGAAATCTGGCACTGATGTGTTATTTTATGTGCCTAGAAGTAGCCTCGGGCGTTTGTAGCGCTTTCCAGGATCGATGTCGTACTCACCTAGACCGCGGATGAGGGAGTTGAAGTTGTGGGAGAGGTCTTGATTAAAGGAACGTGAAAGGGTATGGATGTAGTCTGTGATTGTGGGGATACGTAGGTCACGTTGGATGTACCAAGGGGAGTCTGTGGCAATGCTGAGGAATCGGGATTGTAGAATTTTAAGGCGGTGTAGGTGAGACTTGGCCGCTACTCCCCATATCTCACTGGCGTATGTGATGGCTGGCCGGAGTACTTGCTTATACAGAAGCAATTTTGTAGGCAGAGACATCACCGATCGTCGGTTATAGAGAGGGTAGAGCATACCCATTCTTTTGCTAACTTTATTAGCCACATATGTAATGTGGTCTCTCCACGTCAATTTGATGTCTGGTAGAACACTAAGATACTTAACGTAAGTAAGTTTTCCAATGGACGTCCTCACCAGCTAGGCAAATTGGTGTAAGGTCCGCTATTCGTCTTCGACAGAAGCTGATGGCTCATCTGTGGATGGATGTGTAGGCGCCAACGTTTGCACCAGGTGGAGAGGAGGACGGCATATTGTTGAATCCTGCGAGCATACAGATTGAGCTTTATGACGTGGAGGTGACAGCAAAGAGATACAGCTAGCAGTGGCACGGATGGTATGTACAGATGTATTTTCTTATCTTGAAAATTGCAGAGCGATGCGCAGTGGTATCTGGACGAGTCCACCTCAGAACAGTTGCAACTGGAGGGGCGGGCAGGTCAGTTGCGTACCAGTTGCGAGCAACTAAACACGTGCAGAGCCACTCGGTAACACTACAGCTTGTTTCTAAATGTGCTTGTCTCCTGGTTCCAAGAGGGCATTTATAAATGACGCCTCCTAGCAGCACATTAGGAAATAAAGTGCTACATTTAATACCACGAGAAGTAATAACCAATATCCATAGATTTATAAAAAAAAGGAACAATGGTCTGAGTCAGCTATAAAAATCTGGGGAAGGGTATCTGAGGCAACAGTTGTGTCTGAAAGCAGTTTAGGAGAATTATTAAGGAAAGAAAAGCCATTGGTGCTAGTGCAACAACGTCCTTCTCTATGCCCAGTAAACAAAGATTAAGAACATGCACAAAATCTAATTTGGATGTTTTAATTCAGAAGTAGTTAGGCGAAATATGAATAATTTTTAAAGCACAGAAAAACAAAGACCAACTTTGAAGAAAGTGCTTATGAAGCTAAAAATTCTATTGATTTTCAAGGCAGTGTCTAAACATTAAGAAGAGTTCATTTGAAGCTAGCATTATTTGAAAAAATAATAAAAAAAGACACTAAGCGTGACAGACAAATTTTAATCGAACATTGCAACATACATGCAAAACGGCTTAAGTATTTACGAAATATTCGGAGATATCGAAGTGAAGTTTATATAGTTTATATGGATGAAACTTATATAAATACAGCACATACTGGACCATATGCCTGGAGTGATATACGTTACAGGGACTCTGCAGCAATATTGGAAGGCCGACAGTTGTTTATCATGCCTGCTGGAGGAGAACAGGGTTTTGTTCCAAATGCCTATGTACTATTTAAGATCCAACAAACGCGTGGAGATTACGACCATAGTAAGAATTAAAACATAATTTATAACAGCTGCAAAACTGGCTTTGAGAATGAAATTTGTTTTTAGACACCTTATGCACCGCCCTCCCCTCTCGTAATCTTACGCGTGTGACGCATTGTGGCGATAGGTGCACTTTCCCCACCACAGTTACTACTCATCCCTACCACGCAGGATTCCTGTCAGGATAAAATAATACATCTATACGAGGGTAGTCCGAAAAGTTTCCCACCTCAACATGAAGATGGCAGCACTCGTAAATAAAACCTAGTGAGTTTCGTTGATCATCTGTTGAAAGATGCTCATTCAAGTTTCGGCCACTTTGCACGCACAGTTGTTATGTAACAGAAGTTGAGTGAGTTGATGTGAGTGTTTTTATGAAAATGGGCAAAATCGAGTATCGAGCTGTCATTAAATATTTGTTTTTGAAAGGCACTACGCCTACACAAATCAAAGATGAGTTGGATTTTGTGTATGGGGACTCTGTACAATCAATCAGCACAGTTAAATTTTGGACAGCTGAATTTAAACGTGGCCGTAAGAGCTTGGGAGACGGTGAACGTTTGGGACGTCCAAAAACTGCAAGTATCGACGAAAACATTGCCAAAGTTCACCAAATGGTGCTAGACGACCACCGAATTACAGCGAGAGAGATAGCGGAGGTTATGAACATGTCAAAAGAACGTGTTTTTCCACATATTGAATCAAGATTTAGAAATGAGAAATCTCTCGGCGCGTTGGGTGCCGCGTTTGCTCACGTTGGACAAAAACGTGTTCGAATGAATATTTCCAACGCTCTGTTGGCGCAGTTTAGGCGCCAATTAATTATTGTAGATGAAACTTGGATACGGCATTATACCCCGAAACAAAATGCAGTCCAAGCAGTGGACTGCAAAGGGGCTCCAAAAAAACAAAAACTGTTTTTCGGCTGGGAAAGTGATGGCTACCTTTATTTTGGCACAGTCATGGAGATATTTTAGTGGATTATCTTCAAAAAGGAGAAGCCATTTTTGTCAAATGAAGACTCAATTACCTTCGTGAACAGTTATTATGCAGAGAAAAACGCCGAGTACTGTTTGGACAGGTTACAGTGATGGGAGCATTGCTGGGAGAAGTATTTAGAGTTACAAGGAGACGATGTTGAAAAATAAAAAAAATTGAAAAAATTCTGAAAAAATTTCTAGTATCGTTATTAAGTCGGAAACTTTTCAGACTACTCTCGTACTGTCAGCACCTGTAATATCACTGCTGACAGTTCTTCCATATATGTTAGCTACAGTATTTAACGGAAATAACTAAAATAAGAATACAGCTGTTTAACCTTGAATTAAGTAATAAAACAGAATAAATTCTTTTACGGGTAGTTTGTTTTCTATATAACTCATATGAAACATTACGTAATGGTCACTGTTTTAAATTTTTAAAGCAGAAAATCGTCAGCCTCCCGTTAAATCATTGAATGGGAAGAAATAAAGTAAGAAGGACATTTTTATTTCATTATTTAAATGCAATAAAAATAAACTATCTAAGAATCTTAACATTTTCAATTTTCAATTTAAAAGAGTGCAGGCTTATACCGTAAATACAGCCTGTGATAATAATTTTTCGTTCATTTTGCCCCCTCCCTTAGGTGCTTTATCTAAAGTTTTTGAAGTATATATCCGTATCTCTACAAAGATAAGGGAGTAGAGAACCGTAAGAAGGATACAAGGACACTTTCTGCCTCTACCATATCCTCTGGGAGGGAGGAATGAGTGAAGAGATTTGGATGAGAACGGATGCAAGTATTGACGGGATCCCTAACGTTTCCCTTCGCACGATTCTAACGCTAATCTAGCCCAGCCATGTTCCCCTAATCTCCGAAGGTATCAACTAGTGTTGAATACTCGGAGGCGGGGTCGTTGTTAACCAATCCTGAATGCCAAGTCATCAACAACTCGTTGAACACCGGCAGCTAGACTTGAATGGCAAGAGAGTAATGGGCAGGAAGCGTGGAGCAGGAAAGTAGTGAAAAAATAGTGTGTGTGTGTGTGTGTGTGTGTGTGTGTGTGTGTGTGTGTGTGTGTGTGTGTGTGTGTGTGTGTGTGTGTGTGTGTGTGTGTGTGTGTGTGTGTAGTGTTTAACGCCCGCTTTTACTACATACGGCACCGCAGGCGGTGACACTGATGATACATGAGATGAAGATGGAGCACCGGTGGAATGAGATGGCGGGGGTAACCGGAGGTCCCGGAGAAAACCCACCCGAGCGCCGTGTTGTCCACCACCAATCTCACTTTGCGGTCACCTGGGATCGAACCCGGGCCGCCTTGGTGAGAGCCAAGCAGTCTAAGCACTGAGCCCCGGCGCGGCCGTGGAAAAATATGAACCACCCCAACATCCAGCTACTGAAACCACGAAAATCTCATATATTGATTGGGAGTCGCTAGAAATTCAGAACCTTTTTCTCAAGATGCCCCTTTTTGAATTCAGAATATTTCAAACCTGTATTTTTGGTGAAACCTAGATATCAATTTTTTGGTGGAATACAAAACCTTCTCAACTAGTACTGTAGATGGATTAAAATTTTTAATCAAGACAGTATTTCCTGCATCACTAAACACACGCTCCAGGGAACCGATGTACATGGTACACAAAGTAATTTTTTCACTATGGATGAAAGAATTGGTAACTGAATAGAATGTATCCTCCACCACTGAAGAGGATTGGGAAGTCGTCATCCACTTCTCCCAAAGACTTGTAGACGTCAATTTCTGTAGAAAGTGGTGTTAATGGGGCGTTTTCCTCGACATCGTCATCACTTTTCTCTTCTTCACATTTACTACTGATGTAGTTTTCGCGCTTACCTAAGATTTTTCTGAAAGTATTTTCCATACCAATTCCATTTTGCCTCTAGGAAGACATTTCAAAGATTTGAACCTCGGATCTAGAGTTGTAACTTCTTCGTACATTTCTGGTTTAGGTCAGTTATTAATTCTTTCTGTTAAATCTTCGACAAGAGTAATTTTGAACCTCATCACATACAAAGGGTCTGAATCAACTACTTAACGTTAGATAAATGATTGCAGGTAGCACAACAAACAGTTGCTGTGACGTATTTACTTCCTCCAACAAAATCACAAACATTCAAACTTTCTTTGTGTCATTTCCCATTAAATTCCAGTTAATGGAATAAAATTTGAAGTTTGGATATCTGATATACGAGGCATGTTTTTAAGTCAGTACCGTTTTGCGATTCCGCCGCCGCAGCGCTACGGTTGGCGTTCCGCGCATGCGCGCTGGTTACCTACATCTCTTGTCTACGCACTGACGACATTACAGTCTGATTCTTCATTGTATACGTTGGCTACTGAGTGTTTAAGATGCCTCCGACAATCGTGAGTCCCGCCGATTGTGAAGTACGGGCTGTTATACGATTTCTTAGTGCTAAAGGCGTAAAACCGATCAATATTCATTATGAGATCTGTGAAGTTTACGGACAAAACATTATGAGTGATGGAATGGTAAGCAAATGGGTGAGAGCATTTAAAGATGGTGGCACAAATGTGCATGATGAAGAACGGAGTGGGCGTCCTTCGGCCGTTACTGAAGATTTGGTGCAGAAAGTGGACGAAAAGGTGAGAGAAAACAGACGCTTTACAATTTCATCATTGTGTGACCATTTTCCTCAATACCCTCGTAGTGTTTTGTATCACATTGTGACCGAGAACTTGAAGTACCGGAAATTGTGTTCACGTTGGGTTCCGAAAATGTTGACGGATTTGCACAAAACCCAACGTTTGGGCAGTGCATTGACTTTCCTTGAGCGGTATCACAATGAAGGTGAAGATTTTTTAGACCAAATTGTTAGTGGTGACGAAACATGGGTGGCCTACGTCACACAGGAATCGAAACAACAATCCATGGAACGGCGACATTCATCATCACCCACAAAAGTGAAGTTTAAGCAAACAATTTCTGCCCGGAAAATCATGTACACAGTTTTTGGGACAGAAAAGGAGTATTGCTAATGGAGTTTCTGCCCCGTAATGAGACAATCAATGTAGCGTCTTATTGTGAGACATTGAGCAATCTGCGCCGTGCAATCCAGAACAAAAGATGTGGCAAGTTGAGTAAGGGTATCGTTTTGCTGCATGCCAATGCCCGTCCACATGTGGCTAATCGGACCAAAGATCTCATCAAATCTTTTCAATGGGAAACTCTAGATCATCCTCCATACAGCCCTGATCTGGCGCCCAGCGACTACCATTTGTTCCTGCACTTGAAGAAACATCTAGGTGGTCAGCGTCTTCAAGACGATAACGAAGTCAAAACTGTTGCGATACAGTGGTTAACACGTCAGGCGGCAGAATTTTATGAGGAGGGTATTCAAAAACTGGTGCCACGTTATGACAAGTGCTTCAATATTCACGGAAATTATGTAGAAAAGTATATTAAGGTACCGGCTTTCATGTAAAAATAAAATTATTGCGACATCTATGCACGTATTTTTTTAATTCCAAAACGTTACTGACTTAAAAAACATGCCTCGTGTCAATAACTGCTCCTTAGTTTTGAGAAGACTTCCAAACAAGTACTGTTCCATCGGGTTACTACATCTTGTTTTAATTTTATGTAAGGAATATTAAGATCGTTGAATTTTTAGACAGTTCATTTTCTAGGTACGGACTGTGTTTAAAGTGGCCCAGTACTTTTCTGCATTTACTAAGGAGAATATCTTAGAAGCACTTTTAATCACCTTATTTAGGTTTAATTGTAAATTATGAGCAGAGAACCTAAAATTGTCATATTTTGATTCCTCAATAGCAAGTACAATATTCCTAGTAATATTTATTGTAATCGATTAATGTTAATCGACTCGATTATTCGATTAATCTAAAATAAAAAAATTAATCGATTAATCGTTTCAGTTAATCGATTAAATCACGCAGCACTATTCTCAACCCATTATTTACGTAGTAGAAAAGATAAAATTGAAGCTAAATTGAAAACTATGTTTTATGCAGATGATCAAATAATAACGGCCACAAATAAAGATGACCTGCAGAAAATGCTATACAGCCTAGATAAAATTGCTACAGAATATGGAATGAAAATATCAGCAAATAAATCCCAAACCATGGCATTTAAAGGAATTAATCCAGTAAGATCAAAAACAGTATTAGATAACATTATAATTGATCAGAAATCACACTTTAAGTATTTAGGATGTAATGTCTCGTACCAAGGGTAAGCCGATACAATAAAAAGAAAATTAAAAAATAAAGCAAGAAAGGACTCTATAATAAACTATACAAAACAATGGCAATACCAAATCTGATCTATGGATCAGAAACATGGACACTAACAAAAACAAGTAGTACGAGAATGCAGTCATCAGAAATGAAATTCATTAGAGCAATAGCTGGATATACCAAAATTGATAAAATACTTAGTCAGGGTATTAGGACAGAATTAAAAGTAGAAGAAATAAACCATACTATTGAAAGAAATAGAAATCAATGGAAAGAACATGTTCGGAGGATGAATAATAACAGAATACCAAAATTACCCTTAAACTATAAACCTATAGGAAGAATAAACCAGGGAAGACCGCAGAAAAGATGGGCAGACCAATTTGGAGCCGGAACGGGTTAAACAATCCAAAGCCGTGAGGTAGAAGAAGAAGAAGAAGAAGAAGAAGAAGAAGAAGAAGAAGAAGAAGAAGAAGAAGAAGAAGAAGAAGAAGAAGAAGAAGAAGAAGAAGAAGAAGAAGAAGAAGAAGAAGAAGAAGAAGAAGAAGAAGAAGAAGAAGAAGAAGAAGAAGAAGAAGAAGAAGAAGAAGAAGAAGAAGAAGAAGAAGAAGAAGAAGAAGAAGAAGAAGAAGAAGAAGAAGAAGAAGAAGAAGAAGAAGAAGAAGAAGAAGAAGAAGAAGAAGAAGAAGAAGAAGAAGAAGAAGAAGAAGAAGAAGAAGAAGAAGAAGAAGAAGAAGAAGAAGAAGAAGAAGAAGAAAAGATAAAAACATGAAATATCTAATCCTAAGTATAATTGTTATTTACTTCATAATTTTAGACTTCGGAATATTTAACACGCCAAGTACGTAGCGCCTATTTTATGTGAAACAAATGCTGTCCAATACAAATTGTGGTAATGCATTACAATTAGTAACTTCTGCGTTGTTACCGTTGCCAGCAGTTTGTGATTAAATACAGAGAATCACGATACCATTTCGTAAATATTTAATGTTGACTTAAATATTTTTAAACAACTATTCATACAAAAGTTTTAAGAAAAGAAACAAGTAATGGGGCAGTAAATTTTTAATAGTTCTGCTTTAAATCTGTGCGGCATTAAACCCTGGATGACAATTTCGATCAGAGTCACTTTATTAGTTTGTTCAATTAGTAGTTAGTTTTAATACAGTGAAATATTTTTGGTCTATCTCGCGAGGTGGTAGAATGAAGCAATCTTGTGTAAGTCGAATGGTTTAACGATGAATAATGTTTCAAGCCACCCTTCGGGATGTTATTATCCCTGCAATTACGGAAATGAAAGGGGTGGGTGATAATCACTGCTTTTGAGGGAGCATCTAATCATTATTAGCGATAAGAGCTAACGAGGCGCACTTTGTAATCATCTATTTGACAACTCAACCCATCACAAGATATTGAGATTTTACCGATAATCAGCGAAAGTACGTCCAGAGCCGCATTAAGCTTGCAAAAACGCTGTTTTGTAAATGAATACCTGATTTACTAATTTATGGGAGTATTGTTATACAGTATCAGGTGACAGTTGAAAAACTTTTTTTTTCGTTATTAATGACTTATTAAACAAACTGCCAGATTGTTACTTCTGGTGCTTTACTTTAAAAATAGAATTTCTTTTTATGACTTATGCCTGACAGAAGTAATATGACAGAAATGCTATGCATTAATTTATGGTTACTGTGAGTGCTTATTTCAGAGATTCCAGAATTTACATGTTCGTTTATCTAATTGCTACGGACATTTTTATTTCCCAACACTGTTTAAAGTGTAATGACTTCCTATGAAAACTATGATTAATATTTTGGTGCTTTGGAAAATTTACTTTTTTTTTTTTTTGCTTCGGAAATGCTATTTATAAGATGCCAGCACAGCACAGAGGTGTCGTTGCAGGGGGGTCCTCCTCCTCAAAGGAGGGTCCTGCGACTATTGCTATATCGGGACTACGTCCCTTACTGGCTTGGAGATTGGGGTTTTTTTAATAAGAGGTGGTAGGTTGATGGTGGTGATAATGTTTTAAAGAAGAGTTTTGGAAGTTCCAGGAAAATTTTTTGGAGGTATAGGATGTTGCTTATTGATATTCATATTCATTTATTGCATCCGTATATCATACATTCATGATGTGGAATTGTCAAATTACTAACTACACAAAAATAGTAACAAAAAACAAGAATTACAATAAGTTGTTAAGCATAATAACCAAATAAATAATTAAAATTTACATTCCTTTTATTCCTAGCCTTTGTCATTTAAATAATCTTCTACTGAATAGTAACACTTTTGTAACAAATACTTCTTGGATGTGATTTTAAACTTTGTGAAGGTGATGTGGAATTGTCAAATTACTAACTACACAAAAAATAGTAACAAAAACAAGAATTACAATAAGTTGTTAAGCATAATAACCAAATAAATAATTAAAATTTACATTCCTTTTATTCCTACCTTTGTCATTTAAATACTCTTCTACTGAGTAGTAACACTTTTGTAACAAATACTTCTTTGATGTGATTTTAAACTTTGTGAAGGTGATGTGGAATTGTCAAATTACTAACTACACAAAAAATAGTAACAAAAACAAGAATTACAATAAGTTGTTAAGCATAATAATTAAATTAATAATTAAAATTTACATTCCTGTCATTCCTGCCTTTTGTCATTTAAATACTCTTTTACTGAGTAGTAACACTTTCGTAACAAATACTTCTTTGATGTGGTTTTAAACTTTGTGAAGGACTCAATGTTTTTTATTCCAGTTGGCAGTTTATTATAGATATGAATTCCGTTGAATTTAAAACTGTGCTCGTAAATTTTCTTTTTATGATAGGTGACATGTAAGTTTGAACTATTTCTCGTGTTATGGTCATGAATATCATTGTTTTTTTTTAAATTTATCTAAGTTCGTTTTAACCTGTACTATTATTTCTAAAATGTAAATGCTTGGTAATGACAATATGCCTAATTTTTGAACCATTGCTTACAACTATCTGTTCTCTTTATATTCATCATAATTCTAATTACCCTGTTTTGGATTCTAAATACTTTGATAATGCTACTACTATTTCCCCATACTGCTATACCATAAGAAATTAATGATTGAAAATTTGCAAAATAGGCTATTCTTAATGTATTCCAATTTACACTGTGCAATAAGCTTATGGTGGGCCTAGCACAAGTCTGGGTCTTTTATAGGTTTCTCCGGGGTCGAGGTCATATTCCCGAAGACCGCGTATAAGTTGATTGAAGCTTGAAGGTAGTTGGGCGTAGAAGTTTCCTGAGAGGTGCAGGATGTAATCTATGAGTTTGGAAAAATTGAGATCAGAGTGAATGTTGTCGTTTGGTATATACCAATGGGATGATGTTGCAGTGCGGAGAGAACGATTTTGGAGAATTTGCAGTTTGTATAGGTGAGATTTTGTTGCAACTCCCCAGACTGTGCAAGCATAGGTTAGTGTAGGGCGGAGTATCTGCTTGTATATGAGCAATTTGTTTTGCAGGCTCATTGTTGATTTCCTATTATACATGGCCATCCTTCTGGACACTTTGTTTGCCACAGTGGTGATGTGTTGTTTCCACGTCAGACGCCAATCCAGGGTAACTCCAAGGTATGTAGCCTCCGTGGACCATTGTACTTCCTCTCCAGCCAGGCGGATATTGGGTACATCTTGTGGATTACGGCGGTTGAATGTGACTGCCTGAGATTTAGTTGCATTTATCTTCAGGCGCTAAGTGATGAACCAGTCAAATAGCATATCAGCGTAACGCTGGGCCTTGGTTACAGCATTAACGTGTTGTTTAGATGAGTCTGTTAATGAGGTGTCATCAGCGAATAGATAGAGGTCACAGCCTATTAGGGTGGGGAGGGTGTTTATATAGGTGAGGAATAAGAGGGGACCAAGGACACTGCCTTGTGGTACCCCGGTTTAATACCAGAGCGTTGAGAATGGATGTCGTCCCTGGCATCGACGAAGGAACGGTTTTTAAGGAAGGTGTTGATGAGGTGTATGAGGTATGCTGGGATATTGTAGTGGATGAGCCGATGGATGAGGCCTTCATGCAACACCGAGTCAAATGCTCGAGAATTGTCCAGGAAGATGCCATGGCTAGTGTAGCGACTACTACAGCATGTATCAGTCTTCAGTTGTTAATAAACAACCACAAAATGGAGATAACAGAGTTGGAACTTATAGTGGAGTCCTAAAACACTATTGGAAACGAAATTATAAAGCCGCTGTTGCAGCTCCAAGAACATCTGAAGTTGCAGGAGGTGGTGTCATTAGTGAGCGTGAGGCATAACGATAGTTCCAACTTTTTCAACAATGGAGACGAGAACGCTAAAGATTTACTACTACATACGGTAATTCTGAATAGTGGTATATCGGTAATCTTTGGTCGGCAACTTCGCGATTAATGTGATGATAAAAAGAAACAGGCATTTAACCAATCTGAAACTTGCATTCCAGTGTCATTAGAACCATCCTTACTCCCATGCATATCCACGCATACACTTTGACGGAACTCTTGCTCTACCTTGAGGATTGGCCACACTGCTTCAAAATTTACAACGTAAGAATAAGCTGCATCAAACTAGCGACCTGCGTGGAACAACCTTAATTGATGTGAAAATAAGTCGCATCAGGCTGCAATACCTGAACCCTGAGCTAATTCTTTTTGGTTGAGTTCATCGGAACTCCTAACTGCTTAAACTAATCTGGGTGGTAACTAATTCTATTTTACTGAGCACATAAATTTCTTTTCTAATGATTTTCTGTCTCTTAATTAAATTGTACATCATGTTGCATACACTATGCATTCGTTTTAATCTATGACAAGCATTTATTAGAATCATTATTCTTATCAGTAATTGCAGTAGTAGATAGGAGCATTAACATTACAGTATGCACAATTTATCTTGAGCGTTCGTCTCCCAAGTCCTCACTCAGTAGGTTTCGGCTAACTCCGTAAACACAGATGACAACTTAGGAACATGAAATGCGCAGATTAGTACACTCTGACATCTAGTGACTAATATGCTAAGCTTTTACGCGCGCTCTTTGTTTTCTGTGTCCATTCGTTTAGTGAAAGTTCGAGGTTAATTACTACAGCTTAACCAGTTTTAATTATGGCTGAGGGCACACCAAACTCATCAACATATGTACCTTCCGAGCAACGAACTCCGACTCGGAAACATGCACGTACAGCCGCAAAATAATAGCGAAAGCTGCAGAAAGCTGCGATATAGAAAAGGATAACAACCAGTTAATGTTCCCACTCAGCAAATCCATAGAACGATCCGCTGCTTACACAGGAAAAAGCGTCAGCATTGTCAGGCGTATTAAATTGTTTTGTACATCTCATCCCAATGAATCTCCAAAAACACCAGGAAAAAGCAGGTAAGGCCGTGATCTGTGTACGGTAATAACGAATAATGATGTTTTCTTTCTTTCTTCTTTTCCCTTCAATCCTTTCCTTTTTGGCCTCCTCCATTTCCTTATGTCTTGCTCTTTTATCTTTCTTTTTCTCTTGCTCTGAGCCCTTTGTATATTTCTACACAGCTTTCTATTTCCCTCCATTACCAAAGCTACACCGGTATTTAATAGGGACCAACAAACCAAGGAGCAAGACTTACCTATGTTGTGGATGTTACGGTTCTCGAAAGTGGACACGCTATTATTCGTTTACCTCCGTATAACTGTGATCTGAATGTAATTGAACTGGCGTAGGCAAAAATAAAGAATGGTTTCAGAGGACACAACGTTACTGGTGATATGTCAGCCACAAATCTGCAGAAAGTTGCTATAGAAGCATTCTCTTCTGTAACTGCGACGGATTGGGAAGGATACTGCAAGAACTGGAAATGAAATACTGGAGAAATAATGGTGTAATTGAAAATGCGATTGATGAAATTACCAACAGATCAGAGGATACTAGCGATGAAACTGATGCAGTGAACTCAGAAATCGAAGAATCACAAAGCGAATGAGTATTTATAGCTGTCATAATATTTGTTTACTTTTTTATGTGTTTCATAAATAGTAAGTATATAAACATACAGCTTATAGGATCGAGTTCAATTTAATGTTTGTCCACAGATCTCACACTTGCGGCGCATATCTTCGCTTATCTTACACACTATTTTGCTCAACTGTTTTTTTCAAGGTTGACCACAGAAACAAAAGAGCGTTAGCTCTCGCAACTTTCCCTCTGCCCTCATTACCCCGTAAATCCAGCGCTCTTATCTTGCGCGTACTGTACACGTGTATTTAATTATGGGCTCTGGATGTCCATGGAAGTGCGGACTGGAAGGGAAAAGTTTGGTAGTTTCAATTAGGAAGTCATTTTATTTGTTATTTAGTTTTTTCTTTATAATTAATTTTTGCTGCAAGATTCTTTTTGGTAAATATCATTTTTAATGTGAACTAATGTAACAATCAAATGGGAGCTAATGTTTTATTGTGTACATTTTTGTATTTGATATATGTGCATAATGGCACCGAACTAATTTATAGTCTTACTGTATTTTTTTCTTTCTTCAAAATACAAATTACTGTAATTCCTAACTCACGAGATCTGACAACATTAACTATTTTTGGTATTTGTATTTATTTCTCATCCTTCTTCAACATACAGTTTCACTGATACATTGACATTTATAAAATTTATTTCACACAATAACAAAATGACTTATTCACATTTAACATACCCTTTCTACCTGCTTGCCTCGAGCCTCGGTCTCAATATACATAACCCGTGGTTTTCCGTGTATTATGACCCTCCTCACCGTTGTATCTCTCGTTCTAGTTTTGCAGCACTTAATTGTTATTTATTCTTCATCAATCTTAACCATTTCTCTCTAATTTTCCCCAGATATTCACCTATATTTCTTACAATCTTTTCTCCTTTTACCAATAACATTTTCTTTATTACTAATACCTCCCCCCATCCCTAAAACTGTTCCACATTTGTTGCCAAATTTGTTCTCTCCATATCTTTGTTTGTTTGCGATAAAGTATACTATACCAATCTGTATCCTCTTCTCCACACATTGGGCATTTCCCTGTATCCTTTTCATATCTAATACCTTTCAAATTTCTAACTCCTGTCCTTGCTCAGGCAAATCCTTCTCTCCCTGACTTATTACACACATCTATGTACTTCTCCCTCCCCCACACTGTCTTTATTTCCCTATGTGTCCTCAATGCTCTTTTCTCCCTTACACTGGTAAATATAACTTGGCTATCTAAATCTTCCAGCCTTAATTCTACCTCTTTCCAAAAGCCCCTATAATAATACTCCTCGTTTCTCCAAATATGTCCCATACCTATCTGTTCCATCAGTTCCCTTACTTTTTGCGCCCAAGACTCTCCTAATTTGCTGCAAAAAAAAAATTGCTTGATAATATTAATATAAATTATGTTTCCTGTATTAATGCGATTGCAGCTAGTAACTTAAGCAAGTTAATTCTTTCCCTTCATTTGCAAGTTGGTTTTCAAATTGTTTGACAGTATATAGTATCTACCTATAATGAATAATGATTGCTTAAACTGAATTAATATTTTATGTATATCATCTAATGTAAAGATTCCAATTTTATGCTACAAATACTTCTTAATATTTTATTAATTAGACGTATATTTGCATTAAATTTATAGTAAAAACGCATGATTTGGAAATACTATTTATGAATACTCTTTACCACATGAAATCAGAACCTTGCTTCAAAACCATCCAGGACATATTTGCATGGGATGGCTTAAAGGACACAGTGGAATTTTAGGTAACGAGAGAGCTGATTGCTTGGCTAAGAAGGCTGCGGCATCCAATCTTCCTGTGACATACTCTTTATGTCCTATTTCTACTGTAAGGAGAATAATACATCAACATATTCTTGAAGAATGGAACCAACAATGGCTAACAACTCCAAATGGAAGTTTAACAAAAGCATTATTTTTCCCTAGTGTATATGACAGAGGAAAATGTGAAACTCTTGTACCAAATTTTGATTTGACACAATTTTTAAGTGGACATGGTAAATTTGGTGAATACTTATCACGAATTCACTTAACATCCAACCCCGAGTGCATGTGTGGTGAAGAATTTCAAACTGTGGTTCATTTCCTTTTCTGTTGTCCCATTTTCTGGAGAGAAAGACAAGAATTAATATTCAAGCTAGACTCTCTAGGAACTGAATTTTCTGCTCCGCTCACATCTTTGCTAATGAAGCTACAACAGTATAAGTACTTCATGACGTTTATAAACTCAGTATTTAAACGTCTGAAATAGTTTAAATTAATATGCATCAGATTATAACATATTTTCTTCCTTCTAGTATTTAAAATATTTTTGTTAAAATTGTGTATTTTATGTATCAACTCTAGCCCTAATATACCACTGTGTAAAATAGGGTTCATAAATCTGGATAAAAAAATACTCTTTAGGCATCAAGTTAGCAAATGAAATTTTAAGGACATCAAAATGAAGTTTGCACACACAAAAGAAATTAAAGTATTTTTAGTGCATGTTGTTGGTATTGATGCCTATATGCACTTTTAGACAAAATAATGGGATAATAAATTTAACATAAACGTTCAAAGCTTATACTTCACCTCTTGTAGCAAATTTATGCAGAAAATAATCTAATGAAAGTTTATTTTAATACAAAATTGCTATGTCCCTGATCGAAGTGGTGCCAGAGTAACGTGTCTAACATGCATTCGGAAGATCCAGGTTCAAATCCCCTGAAGTCGACCAACTTGACGCAAAGTTTTTCACGCGGTTTCTTAGGTTGCTGGGCGATTTGACTCCGAATTTTTTGTTATCAGCCCTTCCTCGATGTGCTATCATTCTCTACCCAAAGTGAGTCCTTGTACGTCCTCAAGGAAAAATGTTGTATACAAATCGTGTTTTAGAGATGAGTGACGACAACTCAGTGCATCTTGACTTAAAAGACCATTGAGTCTTGTAAGGGGAGGTGCTTATTAAAAGTTACGACATGTGACTGTACACGTTGCTTATAAATCTTCTCTTGTTTTGACCAGATCGATTAAACTGTACAATATAAGTGTATGCATAGAGAGGTGTAAGAGCACTAGCGCCATATTGCCCCGTTAACCCACTCCATCAGCAACATGGACCAACCACTGCCTTAAAAACGCTGGACAAGAATGGGCGCCCCACGGGGGGGACAAAAACATGGCACACCAGCAGCAACCCGCTTTGGAATGTGTTTAATTTAAGGCGTTGCTCTGACAGGCAGCCACTCTCCCTGGTCACACTCAAACCCAGCTGCTTTATTCTTTAATAATCAGTTATGCATATTAAGTACGCCAGCAAGACGTGAAATGTCCGTGTTCGCTCATCCAGTTGTGTGAGGAGGAGGGGAGGGTGTACATTCCATTATTATAAAGGTCCGGCTGGTGGCAAATGTACAGCCCCTCTCAAAACTCATTGCGAATTCTGACATAAATTATACCTACCTACAATGTCGCAATACAGAAAGCTTAGGTTAAGATTTACAACACTGAGTGTCCGAATGCCTTCTTCAGTATACACTCTAACTTAAGTGCATCCAAAAGTCTCTTCGGCTGATCATTTTAGGTTTCAATTTATTTAAGATAATTGAATCGGAATATTGACAAAACCCACATGTCCAAAAAGTAAATCTTTCAGGAGATTCAAAAAACTTTCCAGGTCTTAAAATTATGTTTAAGGGGATACAGCTCCGAAAACCCCAAATCCAGCAATTTTCAACCAATCTTGCTGAAATTTTTAGCACTTAGTTCTGATGTATAGTGGACACAGAATTCAAAATTTGATTTTTATATCTTCAATGGTTTTTGAGTAATTACTTTGTGAAGTTCAAAGTTTGGGCAAAATTCAAACCGCTCCACGTGATGAAAATTTTCAAAATATTAATTGTTCTATTTCTAAAAATATTCAGAGGGTTATGAAGAAAAGTTCTATCGTATGAATTTTTTATACTGCCTTTAGTTCCAGAGGAAAAGAAAATTAGGTAAGGAGCAAACAAAAAAGCCAAAAATGATTAAACCTTTGATTTTATATACCAATAACTTTAAAAATATAATGAATATTAAAAATTCATATGATAGAAGCCTTTGTTTGCTTACTAAGAGCATGTGTTAAACATTTTAGAGTAACTGAATCAAAACTGCATCGTGTGGAACATGTTGAATGACAAAAAATTTTGAAAAAACTATAACTTAGTAAATCAAATTTTAAAATCCAAAACCTTTTCCTTCTCAGCTACATGCCTTGAAGCAGACTAAAACGCTCCAGATAGGTAAGCTGGACCCCCCTGCATCTTCTTTCTCTCTTCTGCAGCAGTGTTCTTCAATTTCAGTTTCCTTCTGGATGTTTTAGAAGTTACCTTCGCAGAAATTGCTGAATGAAGTAAGCGTAATTGGTCCTTCCCTTGGCTAACTTTTAGAGATACTGGTGAAATATGTGTCCATTATGTCTGACTGCAGCTTGAGTGAGGCAGAACAACCAAAATTGAGTTCGCTATTGGTTGATGTCAAAGCAACCTGAAGTCTCTTCTTTGACACAAATATTTCTTTTGGGCAATTATTCCATATCATGTTATGTAAACTTCCATTTGCATTTTGTGTCTTACCCATTGTACATCTCTTTAGGATTTCATCTTATTCCAGCCTTTGGTACACAGGCATTAATTTTGTTATCACATCAGGCCACAAGTATGTTCCCATTGTTTTGTTATGTTTAGGTATTTCTTCCCATGTATCGTTTAGCCTATTCGTGATCCTAAGTATGTACACAGTCAACAGAATGTCAGTTGTTTCAAAGAATGTTTTAACTACAACCTATATAACAGTTATATGCACGTTTTGATGTATAAAATACCTTTATAAATGTTAAACGGCACACTAAAACTCATCAATTATATATAAACAGTATGTAGTTTAACGAGAAACACAAGAAAATCTCGACCAAGTTAGAAACTTACACAAAAGCAAAATATAAACATTACTATTTGCTTTCAATATCTGCAGCCAGTGTTTTGTTTCCATGGTTCCACATATTGTAAGAAATAACCATACCAACTCACAAAATTCCACCAGAAACTTTGCTCGCTAATTTCAAATTATTAATTTAGTACATTCAATCGAAATCAAATGACAGAATTCTGTGAATCCAAGGGCTGGCGTGCACGTGGACTTGGGCATTTAAATTGTCATGTGAAAGTATTTAAATGCCTGAAACTCATAAATTTAGTTGGGTTATGATACTATAAGTTTCGAAATGTTTTATTAGCTCAAAGACAAAAAAAAAAAAAAATCCTCTGCTTTTAGCCAATTTCGGTGCTGCATTCCCTTAAGTGAGCGTTTGTCCTCATTGTTCGTTGAAGTGAATGTAGAGGGAAGCATGGCATTCATTGCACTGTAGACATGCTTTGTCCATTTTCTTGAAGTTAGGTTAACATTTGGGCGTTCTCAATATTTTGTAATAAATATGCATAAATTATTATCTACTTATTCCACACTTTATTGCTGACAAGGACAAAAAATGAAGCAAACTGTGACAAAGAGAACTAACTTTGCCATTTTATTCTACACAAGGTTCATACAAACCTATTGACAATGCTGATCACGTAAATTTCCTTGGTATTTGGTTCCAGAATAAGTTTAAATGGGATAAGCATATTGGAACTCTACTAAGTAAATTGAATTATATATGTTATAATTTTCTATTATTATCAGGAAGCATTGGAATCTTATGCCCAATTTCACCAACAGATGTTAAAATCGACGTTAACAAATGTAACATAAGAATTGTCACAACGCTAAAACCAATGTTAAATTTCTTGCATTGCACCAACCTGTTTTCTTAAAATGTTAACAAACCTGTGTTAACGCCAAGAAACTTGTAAATGTCAAATCTATAGAAGGCTATGGATGATTTTCTGAACATACTCCGATGCGCTTTTGTTTTCATTTTCGCCTGCACAAATGGCGGATGCACAAAATCATAAATAAAGCCGTGAGACAAATTTCTCATCGACGGAGAAGGAATTGTTAATTGAAATGGTGACGAAGTGTAAGGATATCGTGGAAAATAAGAGGACGGATGCAGTGAATGTAAAAGAGAAATATGTCGCAGGAAAAATATTGGAAACGAATTTAATTCAAATGCATGTGTCACTATAATCACCAAACAACTTGTCAGTATTACGTAAATTTAAATCGAGGTGCGAAGAACAAGTGCCTTAAACGTTTCAAGACGGGAGGTGAACAATGTATTATCCACATAATTTAGTGAATTATAAAATCGCAAAGTTATTAATACTTGAAGCAAAGATGAGATCGGCATATTCCTTTCGATGTATATTCTAAATCATTATTACGTAAATTTAAAACGAGGAGCGAAGAAGGGCAAGTGACTTGAACGTTTCATGACGGGAGGTGGACAATGTATTTATCCACATAATTCAGTGAATTATAAAATCGCAAGGTTATTGATACTTAAAGCAAAGGCGAGATCGCCATATTCCTTTCGACGCATGTTCTAACCTCTCTTGTACTTCCGCAGTAACCTTCATAGCAACATGCTTCGACAGTCTATACCTCCATAAAAATAATTTTCTTCGGATAGTTCCTCAAAATCATTTCTCCTCATAGGCCGTACTCTATTACGAATGCCATTTAGACGGTCTTAAATATAGCAAATCGACATCAACAGCTGAGTTCATGCTCGCCATCTTGACTATTTACAATTGTTAAGGACTTAACATTAGAAATTCGGCTTGTTAGTTTAACATGAGATTCAACAAGTGTTACGCTAACACTTGTTGGTGAAATGCAATTTTTGTTTTAAGTATTGCTAAACTCGTGTTAAGTCTTAACATTTGTTAGTGAATTCGGGCATTAGGATAATATACTTTGCTTAAGTGCATTCTCGTTTAAGATATGGAATAGTGTTGTGGGGACACTCTCCAGAATAGTACGAGTAATAATGAATGTAAACCAGAGGAGTTCATGCCGGTCATTGTTAAAAAAAAAAAAAAAAAAAAAAAAAAAAAAAAAAAAAAAAAAACCGAAAATTTTACCTCTTCCATGCATGTATATTCTGAAGTGTGCCTTACATGCAAAAACAAGGATGAGAAGTAACACCCTCACAACAAATGAGTGCATTCATAGCCACAATACTAGCCAAAAATCAAATATACATATAATAAGAGCAATATATAATATAATTAATCAGCAAAATTGAATGCTTTAAAACAAACCTGGTGACATACCTGCTCAATCACTACTTATACTCTGTCGAAGAGTTTCTATATTCTTAAAGGCCATTAGACAGAATTGTATTTGCATCCCAGATTAATGGTATTGTTTTACCTCATTCTGGTCAATTCTACCTTTAGGCTAGTACTCATTGACCTTGCTTAACTGTATTTAGATTGTAAATGGGAATTTGCATTCCATGTTCTCTGATCTTACTTTTATATTATTCATTTTTAAGCTTTTGTGACGTGTTCCATATAATAGCATAACTATATGCAATGTATGATTGAAGGAATGAATAAATCTATCTATTTATCATTCTTTGACACATGTTAGCCAGTTGTATACCTATGTCGTCGTAGAAGCTCTGAATGATTTCAGATTTGGGTAAGAATGACACAAATCGTCTTAGGTCTCGCATTTTCTTATTTATAGGCACGTTATCTTGATAAGTCTCACTTATAGGGTTTGGTGGAATTACAAATGGTTCATCCAGTTGGAATATGAGGAATGCTGCGATATTTCGGTGACACAGTGACTGCATAACAACACAGAAAATGATTGGTCTACGTTTGAAGTAAAATGTCATAGAAACCCAATTTTGTAAAAAAAAAAAAAAAAAAAAAAAAAAAAAAAATGTCGGGTTTCTTAATATCCCCATTCATTTGCCTGTGACATTTCAAAAATTCATAAAATATTTCGTTGAAATATAAATCACTTATTAATGGAATTATAATAATACTCTTGCAATATTTCGAATCCCTACATTGTATATTTATTTAATTATTAATTCTTATCGTCCAAGTTCATTACTCTAATTGCCCGCCTCGGTAGCGTGGTGGTAGCATGTCTGCCTCACGTTCAAGAGGTCCCGAGTTCGAATCTCGGTCAGCGTGAGTTAGCTGGATAATTTCCAGGGTTTTCCCTTATCCTAAAAGACGAATGTTGGGTAACTCTAAGCTCTATGGACCCTGGGCTCATTTGAGCATCATTTCCATTCATCGTCCGATGTGACTTAACGTTGGAGGTCGTAAAAAATTACTCTATCACATAGAAATGCTTTTTTTTAAAATATGCACTTCAAAATTTCAACTTCAACAGTACCTAACCAACTTTACAGATATTAAAACATATAAACTTGTTTATATTAATCTATAAAATTTGTAGAAATGTTGTTGACCTTTTAATTTTGGAAAAATTCACTTATTTGTTAAAACTGGAGCAATATTTCAAAGTACTCTATTGCCATTTTCTTTAATTTGCTTTTTAGAGGCAGATAAGGGTATAAAAGATTGATCCTATGGAGCATTTTCATTAGAGGAAAATGCTGAAAGTGGTTTGGGAGAAAACAAGGCGTCCCTGTTAATAAGCATGCACTTATCCATTTATAACCTTCACTTAATTTACAGTTTAAATGCACAAAGTGCAGTTGAGCCAATTAGAACAAAAATATTTATAAATAATCGTTGCGTTGAACAGGTAAGACATTTTAACTACTTGGGAACTGATGTTAGTTATGACAAGGAATATGATGTTTACAATAAAATATGCAAATGTCAAAGAGTGTGAGCAACAATAAATAGAACATTTAGAAACAAAATACGTAAAGAAACAAAATTAAAGTTCTACAAAGTTATGGCTGTACCTATACTGACATACGGAAGTGAGACTTGGACGTTAACTAAACAGCAACAGAGTAAAATACAAGCTTCAGAAATGAAGTTCTTGAGAAGTGTGAAAGGATGCACGAAGAGGGACTTAATGAGAAATGAAAATATAAGAGAAGAGCTGGACATTTTTAGTATGAATGGTAGGTTAAAAGATCTCAAACAAAAATGGAAGGAACATGTTGAAAGAATGCCAGATAATAGACTTACAAAAAAAATAGTGCAGTATCATCCTAAGGGTAGGAGATCGGTGGGCAGACCCAGGCAACGATGGCTGGAGGACTTCGAAGGCGGAACAGCCACTTCATTGCCTATGCCATGAAGTGAAGAAGAAGAAGAAGAAGAAGAAGAAGAAGAAGAAGAAGAAGAAGAAGAAGAAGAAGAAGAAGAAGAAGAAGAAGAACATGTACGAAGGGACTTGTATTAGCATGGATAATTGTTTTAAGACAGAAACTATCAACCTAGGTGTAAGACAGGGCTGCCCAATGTCGCCAACTCTTTTAATCGACGCAGCAGTTGCCAAATGGCAAGCTCAGTTGAAAGTAGATTTTAAGTTAGGTCG
Organism: Mantis religiosa; assembly: GCA_030765055.1. Lineage (NCBI taxonomy): Eukaryota > Metazoa > Arthropoda > Insecta > Mantodea > Mantidae > Mantis > Mantis religiosa. The sequence goes on along the minus strand of CM060949.1, from coordinate 28,299,158 downwards.
TACAATCTTAAATACAGTCCTGTCAGGTCATTATGACAGATACTGAAGACAGATTACAAATAGCTTTGTACCAAGTCGACAAAGCAATGTCAAAGTATAATTTTATCATTTCAGCAAAGAAAACGAAAGTGATGGCTTTTATTTGTAAATACCCAACACGGTCCAAAATGCTCCTCAAAAACAAAATACTAGAACAAGTTAAATATTTTAATAACTTAGGATGTGATATTTCCTATGACTGTGACAGATCTTTAAAACAAAAGATTAAAGTTTTATAAAACTATGGCAGTGTCTGTTATATCTTATGGAGCACTTGATTGCCTATTCCATGAAGTGAAGAAAAAGAAATGCACAAAGTGGAGAAAATTATACATTTTCTTTAAGTTTAGAATTCATATTCTTTCATTACACGCAGATTAATATTTAAATATTTAGAGTTACTTGGAGTGGAGGATTAAGCCTGACCTGGCATTTAAATTACTGAAAACAGTGTTTTGTTCAGTGATACGAGTATTGATAGTGTTTTGTCTTTGTTTATATTTCAGTTATATCCAGTGATACATTTGTTGTTATAACATTTATTAAAATATCCTGATGGTGGGGGAGATGTACGCTCTTGTAAAGAGAAGAACCTGGTTTACCTAAGTCTGATATAGACCATGGTTTCTGTATTACCGTAAGGAATTTGAGGAATTAATGGGCGGTTATGCGAAGCAGCCATTTCTCCTCCTGACCACTGCAGGACAACAAAGACAGTAACTAAGGAATATTGTCGTTATTTATCAGTAGCACGCTGCATGAGAATAAAAAGAGAGGGTTTTCAAGTGAGGTTATTACTAATTGCACAATGGTTATTAACATTTTAGTGCTCATAATGCCAGACCAGAGATGAGATGTGTCTGTATGCGACAGCATTTCGCAGACAAGCAAGAAGCGTGGTATAAACGTTTCATTTTATTGTTTAAAAGAAAGAAACAAAGAAAAGAGTTACCTGCAAGTGCAAGAAATGACTTTCCTTGCCGAGCAAAATATGTATTCCTCTTTGTCGTGCTACGAGTACAAGAGAATAAGACAAGAACTCTTGAAAACTAAAATTTTAATTGCAGAAATTACTTGTAGATATACAAGATATAATTTTAGCAAAAAGATTAAATATAATAACTGAATCACTACTCAATAATGAACAACACGGATTCAGGCAAGGCAGATCCTGTGCTGATTGCTTCTTAACAATGAAACAAATAATACAAAAGAGAAGAGAATTTAATTTAGAGATCCATGTATTATTTGTTGATTATGTAAAAGCATTTGACAAAGTTATACGGCAAAAGCTATCGGATATAATGACTGAACACGAATTTCCTCAACATTTAATTTTAATAATAAAGAAAATGTATGAAGGGACTTGTATTAGCATGGGTAAAGGTTTTAAGACAGAAACCATCAACCTAGGTATAAGACAGGGCTGTCCAATGTCGCCAACCCTTTTTAATATTTATATGGAAGCAGCAGTTGCCAAATGGCAAGCTCAGTTGAAAGTAGATTTTAAGTTAGGTCGTACAATCTTAAATACAGTCCTGTTTGCAGATGATCACGTCATTCTGGCAGATACTGAAAACAGATTACAAATAGCTTTGTACCAACTCGACAAAACAATGTCAAAGTATAATTTTATAATTTCAACAAAGAAAACGAAAGTGATGGCTTTTATTGGTAAATACCCAACACGGTCCAAAATGCTCCTCAAAAACAAAATACTAGAACAAGTTAAATATTTTAATTACTTAGGATGTGATATTTCCTATGAATGTGGCAGAGATTTAAAACAAAATATCTATAAATTTCGAAACATATGTGGCACTATAAAACGAGCATTGAAAAACAAAACAAGAAGAGATACTATATTAAAGTTTTATAAAACTATGGCAGTGCTTGTTATAAATTTGTGAGGTACGTAGCTGGCTGTAGTCTTAAAGATCACATTAAAAGTGAAACAATAAGAGAACAACTAAAAATATTTACTTTAAATGACAAACTCAGGGAGTACAAATTGAAATGGCAAGATCATCTCTCTCGAATGCCAAAAATGAAATATGTAGTGTTTAACGCCCGCTTTTACTACATACGGCACCACAGGCGATGACACTGATGATACATGAGATGAACATGGAGCACAGGTGGAATGAGATGGCGGGGGAAACCGGAGATCCTGGAAAAAACCCGCCCAGCACCGTGTTGTCCACCACAAATCTCACTTTGCGGTCGCCTGGGATCGAACCTGGGCCGCCTTGGTCAGAGCCAAGTGGTCTAACCACTTAGCCACGGCGCGGCCAAATGTGTGGGGCTTCCGGCGGGACTCGAACCCTCGAATGCCAGAAGAAAGACTCACCAAACAGGCCTTGCAGTATAAACCAGTTGGTATTAAAGATGTTGGAAAACCACGGAGACGCTGGGAACATCCCTTCTGAGCCGAAGTAAGCCTATCTGACCTATCTTGAAGGTTGATGATGATGATGATGATGATGATGATGATGATGATGATGATGATGATGTTGGCGGTGGCGGTGGTGGTGGTGATGATGATGATGATGATGATGACGACTTGTAGATATAGTTAACATACTTTGTGCTTTAAATTTAAAATATTTTAATGTCATATTTCTTATACAAAAATAAATAATTGTCAATGCTTTTTTTAAATCCTTGTTATTTCTTCCAATTTTGTTCCCTGAAAGTTGGTATAATGTATGCGTTTAAAACTAAATCTGTCATAAATTTAAAATTATATTATATAAGGAAATGTATCTTAGAAGGTAAAATTTTATAGTACTTTATCATTATAATAAATTGATTGGTTTAATTCTGTCAATAGATATACAGATAGATCGATAGATAGCCTTTATTGTCTTAAACCTTACAGTATAGTAACTCATAAATTAAAACTTACCAAGCCACATTATAAAAGTAAGTTATGGAATATAATGTGTTTGCCACCAATGTATGGCGTACAGTCCTTTTAAAACTTAAAATGGGGAGCTCTCTTAGTCTTTGTGGTAAAAATTATATAATGAAACGACTATAAAACTATTCTGAATTTTAGTCTGTCTAAATTTATTTATATATAAATTCAAACAGGTACTTTTTTTTTTTTTTTTTTTTTTTTTTTTTTTTTTTTTTTTTTTTTTTTTGCAATTTGCGTCCTCCAACGTTGTCATATCGGACGGTGAATGAAATGGGTGATGCTCAAGTGAGCCCGGGGTCCACAGAGCTTAGAGTTACCCGACATTCATATATCAGGATAAGGTAAACCCCCGGAAAAACCTTATCCAGGCAACTCACCCTGACCGATATTTGAACTCGAGACCTCTTGAACGTGAGGCAGACACGCTACCATCTACGCATCCGAGGCGGGCAACAGTTACGTGTTGAGTAATTATGTATATTACAGCAAAGTTTAAAGCTATTGAGATTTTCTTTAACATATAAAGGGCAATTCAGCACATACATCGATGGCAACGTTAAAATACCTAAATGAATAAAAAGCAGTTTACAATGTTCTGTGAATTAACTCCATAAATTAATATAAGAGCTTTTTTTTGCAATTCAAATATCTTGGCTGCTAAAGAGTGATTTCCCCAGAAAAGTATACCATAATTAACTTGCAAGTAAGTATGAACATAATAAACCTTCATCAGAACGTCTTTGTTAAAATTCTCAAAATGAAAATTCCTGTTGTAATTTTTTTTCATTAGTAATTGATATGTGTTGACCAGCCAAGGTCTGAATCGATATAAATACCTAAAAATTATAGGGGAACCATAACCACAGTGTTAAATTTATACTGAAAATCAGTTGTTTTACCTGTGTTTATACTTACTGTTCGCGTTATACCAATCATTAACCACTGAAGTTATAAGAGGTAATTTAAGTTTTAATGTGTCTTCAGCTTTATCATATAATTTAATAGCTAAATAACCAGCATAAAGTTTTGGAGTAAGGCTTTTGTCACAAATTGAAACAGGAAGGTCATTAATATAGATGATAAAAAGTACAGGTCCCAAAATTGAGCCTTGTGGAACAGCATTATTTACAATTTTGAACTCCGATAATCTTCCATTAAAATAAGTTGCAGTTAATTATTGAATTATCATAAGGTTTAATTTAGCTTGGTTTTGAGAAAAGTCTTCAAAATATTTGAAGATTTACACTGGGTGCATTACCTATGTAAATTCTCTTTCAATTTATTGTTCTCCTTCAGATTTCTTTGTGCAGCAGAAGTTCTGTTGCCGTAGTTGAAATGAGAGTAATGTTTGAAATCGGTTAACTTAACTACCTTTGGTTACTATAAGATAAATAAATGGATAAATCTATGCGTATAGTAGAACTGGAACCAGTAACAGCCCTGCTAATTTTCCATTTTAAATGAATAATTGATATCATTGTGTATAATGCACTGTACTAAAGCCAAGACTCCCATTTTCAAGAAGTCTTTGAGTGCATGTGTTAGAGAGAAAGGGAGGAAACACTAGCGGTATAAATGTTAATTAATTTACTACTTCAAGATTATCGTAGTAGAAGATATTGGGTGGTTCAACTGCTATTATAGACGGTAAATTGGACTGATGTCTACCAATGCTGGTACAGCAGGTTGCAAATGTCAGCTGGTGGTGCATGTCTGGTCTTCAAGAATAATCGAAAGTCATCTGCAACCAGAAACTCTAAAAGTGTTCCTGTGCATTTGATTAAGAATTGGTGGCTGTTATATGACAATCCATCATGTTGGCTTTAGCACCACACAAATACCCTTCTAGTGACCTTATTAAGGTTCACACCGATTGGTGGTATCTCAGACATCACAATACCAAGGTGTGGGAATGCAACAAAAAGTAGACAAATGAAATTCCATGGATCTCGGTTTGACAAGAGCAAAGCGCGAAAAGTCTTCGTGAGGAAAGGAGAAGAGAGACAGAGAGAGAGGGAGAGAGAGACAATGAGTCAGGACGACAGCCTGTCCGACTTTATACAGACAAGACAGCGAGCTCGACGGGATATTAAAAGGTTTCCATTCTTCTGCTTTCGTTTTCCCAAATCCATCTCACTAGAAGATATCAACCCATAATCGTTTTTCCCAACCTACGTCACTCATCTGCATAGGAATGTAGTACATACTGCGGCAAAATTTACTAACCCGCATAACGTGATGACTGATGATACCGCGGACGGACCACTGCGCAGAGGCGGCTCCTCATCTTTTATAGCACTGAATTCTTCGAAATCACTTTATCGTAATAATCAGTAAGTGGGCTGCGCACCATTCATGTTTCCATACTGCTGAAAATGCGTCGGCTTAGACCCCTAGTAACTTCAGGCCACTTGTAGCAAAGGAGAGTAGAAATTTAGAATTTCATGGCACTCATCTAGACAAGGCTTCTAGATTTTTGCCACGGCGACACAGAGGCAAAATTAGTAGCATCAAACTCCGGTAGCTCAACTGTAACCAATTTGTTGATCTGCTTGGACCCAATGGCTGCTTGCTTACCCTCTTTTGTTTAAGATGAGAAGGTACTTCACTTGGGGTTACATTTTATTACAATGTCATCCTTCTATATTACAAATATACAGTTTAAAAGTTGATTGGAGCAATATTTTATACCTAATTTGCTAATTATATTAGTGGTTTTTAAATTTTTGCCACGCCCCTTTTCGTAAGCTTTCAGAAAATCGCTCATAACTTCTGTAATTCTGAACAGATATTTCTGAACTAACTCTTATTTTGTAAGGGATATTCCAAGCTTTATGCTGGTACCACTGCAACTCCAATGATTCTAGTTCTTCTTTTGTCTTTGGCTATGTATGTGAACAGTTATTTGTTTTGAATATTTTGTTCTACTTATTGGTGAATATATATGGGTAGGCCAAATACATTTCGAAAGAGAAAGTTTATAGGAAATGGTTTTACTAAAAACAAAACAGTAAATGTGGAAAATATAAATATAATAGACGAAGAAACCACATTTAATATTGAGGTTAGTAGGCCCAGTTCAACAATACATTTGCTAATCATGATAGATGATGAGCTGCAAGTCCTGAAAGTAGATAAAATGGTTGAAGAACTGGCCAAGAAGACAAGAAAAATGAAGAGGAACTTAAAAAGAACAAGTGAAAATACAGAGCGTCAATACAATGCAGCAGAAATTTTCTCACTTATGTAAGAAGTCAGTAATCAATATATAAACTTTAAAGCTATTTTTCTCAGCTTCACATTTTTTTTCAGGTTCTCGCACACCTTTTTAAAAAACTGATCAACAAAAAATATGAATTTTTGTGTGTATTAAGCAGAATCATAGGATTAATAATAAGAAGGGATTTTTCTCTGAGATAATACTTGTTAAAATATTATCTGAAATTTAAGTGCTTTTGTTTGACAAAAACTAAAAAAATTATAACAAATTATCAGTACAAAATTGTAAAATAATGATAGGTATTATTAGAGATAAAGGTTTTAAGAATGTTCCTGAAAATTTTCATATACATATCAGTAATGATTTCTTAGTAATGTGCACATAAAGATCATGAAGATAGCATTGTGGAGATTGGCTGTGCCTTCTCATTTTAAGGCTGAGGTTATATTTCCCCTCTCAGTCGGTTACAGTAACAAACATAGCAGCAATTATTGTGGGATAACAATAATGGCATGAATAATAATGATTGATAAATTGGTAACAATTCCTTAAGGTATTGCACCTCTTGTAGTAACAAAATATGTAGTTCGTTTCAGAAGTCACTGTAATTTTATGCTACAATTTTTAAATCGTTCAGACATGTCAAAGTGTGTACTTTAAAAGACACTTTTCACAGGGACAAACTATTATATTTTATATCACCGTAAAGACTTTATTATTGTCCACGATTCTATGAACTGCCAATTGTTTTTTACAACTAACGTTGCCAACTATAATATTAATAATATTAAAATAATACTAAGGCTTCAGTGATGTAAACTTAATCCAGTATTATTTAACCTATATATTGATGGTATTTTGGAGAAGATATCAACCTGTAGGGTTTAGTAACAATAAAGCAATCCCGGGGCTACTGTTTGCAGACGACCTAGTAGTTGGGTCCATATCAAGTGGAGGGCTGTGAAGAGCAATCGAGGCAACCAATTCTTATTGCAATAAATGCGGTTTGAAAGTGAATGAAAACAAAACAAAGATTATGGTCTTCAAAGAGGATACAGATTTCGTAAAGATGAGAAATGGGTGGTTAATAGAAGAGAAATAGAGTTGGTAAGGAGATTTGATTATTTGGGGACAAGGTTGAGTTCAGATAGTAGCTGGAAAAAGCAAAAAAGAATGTCTGTTGCATAAGGTAAAATGGCCATGAGAGTGATAAGATCATGCTACAGTAAACTGCCAGATATAAATGTCAAATGGTTGGAGAGGAGTGTATGGCAGTAGTAGAAAATAGAATGTTACATCTATCAGAGTTATGGGGAATAGATGAGGCTTGGGGAGACACTGATAAAGTACATAGATCCTTTTGTAAATATACATTGGGATTACCAATAGCAACACTTAATGGGGCAGCACAATTAGAACTAGGCAGGCATTCTACTAAAATTAAAATCTTGTCAAGGGCAATGAAATATTTACACAGATTCACTAACTTGGAAGATGGCAAAAGAGAAGTAACTGGGCAAATAAATTGAATGACGTGTTGAAGCAGATAGATATGGGTCACTCTTGGATAAATGAAAAATATGGGCATGTAGGCTTCTAGAAAGAAGTTAAGCTAAGATTAGAAGATATTGAAAGACAAGATATTTTTGCCAGTACAAGTGACAAAAGCTCACTGAGGTTATATAAAGAAATAAAATTAACCTGGGGAAGGGAAGGATGTAATAAGTTAGGGCGAGAAGGTTTTGCTCGGGCGAGAACAGGAGTGAGAAACTTGAAAGGTATAGGTCAAGAGAGGGAGCTAGATAAATGTCCATTATGTGGAGAAGAGAATGCAGACTTCCATTGTATATTGTAGTCAAACAAAGATATGGAGAGAGCAGGCCTGGTCACGTAAATGAGAAAATTTGGGGGGGGGGGGGGGGTTGCGAAGTACTAATTAAGAAAATCTTGTCTGTAAAGGGGAAAAAGAACAGGAGGAATATGGAGAATTGTTTAGGGTGAGTTAAAGAGATGGCTAAGACAAAAATGTAGACAAAAAATGTAGTTTAGGATAGGTGAAATTGCGAAGTGTAAAAAGGAGTAGAGGGCCTCCAATACACAAAAACCTAGGCTTAGGTGTAAGGGGACCAAATTATTATTCAATTGCAGGCAATATGGTAGGATTTTCAGGATTCAGGAATATATGGAGCTTTCCAGTATGGATTTCATTATTGTAATCTTGATTTTGTAGTTCCATTTGATGATGTAAAAGGAAAGATGAGAAGTAAATGACAAATTACAAAATACTAAGACTAATAACGTAAATTATCTTTTACTGCTATTATTATAATTATTATTATTATTATTATTATTATTATTATTATTATTATTATTATTATTATTATTATTATTATTATTATTATTATTATTATTATTATTATTATTATTATTATTATTATTATTATTATTATTATTATTATTATTATTATTATTATTATTATTATTATTATTATTATTATTATTATTATTATTATTATTATTATTATTATTATTATTATTATTATTATTATTATTATTATTATTATTATTATTATTATTATTATTATTATTATTATTATTATTATTATTATTATTATTATTATTATTATTATTATTATTATTATTATTATTATTATTATTATTATTATTATTATTATTATTATTATTATTATTATTATTATTATTATTATTATTATTATTATTATTATTATTATTATTATTATTATTATTATTATTATTATTATTATTATTATTATTATTATTATTATTATTATTATTATTATTATTATTATTATTATTATTATTATTATTATTATTATTATTATTATTATTATTATTATTATTATTATTCACTATAACTCTTACACTTAAACTACTACTTATTATTACTACTGTTGATGGTGGTGTTTTTTGTGGAGACTCTGTTTAACTGCTGTAATTTTACTCAAAAGCCTCTTTATCATGTTCGAGATCTTCTGGGGAAACAACGCAGGTGATAAGACGATTAGAAATTGACGTTTTTTGGAGCGTACATCTCTCTCCTCATTTGGATTTTTGTTGTTGTTGTTGTAACTTGCGTCCTCCAACGCTGTCATATCGGAGGATGAATGGAATGGGTGAAATGATGCTCAAATGAGCCCAGGGTCCATAGAGCTTAGAGTTTCCCGACATTCGTCTTTCAGGATAAGGGATAACCCCGGAAAAACCTTATCCAGGTAACTTACCCTGACCGAATTTCGAACTCGGGACCTCTTGAACGTGAGGCATACGCGCTACTACCACGCTACCGAGGCCGGCCCCCTCATCAGGATATTTTAATAAATGTTATAATCACAACATAAACATAAACGGGATATAACACAAATATAAAAAATATAAAACAAAGACAAAACACTATCAAAATTCGCATTATTGAACAAAAGACTGTTTTCAGTAAATTGAATGCCAGGTCAGGAGATGGTATGAGTATGGAATATTAATTGGTTCAAAGAAACGTAACTACTTAACCTAATGATCAAGCTGTATAGAAGTGTGCTTCTTAAGTAAACGGATTTCCATTTTAAGGCCGGTTTCCAGCATCAGGACTAAGCATGCTGCTCTCCGACGAAATGGCCAAAGCCTCCTTAAGTCTCCGCTCCCAGTAACTGTTGCATTTTTCCAAGATGGTCGTCTCCCGAAAGTTGGCTCCATCATGGTTTTCAAAACGATTAATATTGTTAATATTAATTAATTAATATTCTATACTCATGCCATCTCCTGGCCTAGCATTTAATTTACTAAAAGCAGTCTTTTGTTCAGTGATACTAGTACTGATAGTGTTTTGTCTTAGTTTATATTAGTTTTATATCCAGTGATACAATTGTGGTTATAAGTTTTATTAAAATATCCTGATGGTGGGAGAGTTGTACGCCCCCGAAACGTCTGTTTCTAAACTTCTTTTCATCTGGCGTGTGTCTCTGTCTCGTCGCTAGGAAAGCTTCAGATCTTATTTTACCTCTTTATTAGTCTTGAATTTCTTTTAAATCTACTTCCCGTAAATCTACTTTAAGAGATCATGAACTTTTGTTTCCTTGTGAGGTAAACATGCTAAGTTTTAATATATAAATTAATATTTCAAGGCATTGAACATTCATCGAAGTAGTTTAGAACAAAATTGTTAGAAAGTTTTAGAAACTTTGAAATATAAGATATATTTCAAGTAAACGAGTGCTGTGAGGGAATTCACTGCCTTGTTCCTTCGAACGTGCATCAAGTTTATTCTCATATGTTCTTAAATTAACTGAAGGATTGCATGCATACATACAAACAATGTAAGCTATGGGAATTATTTAAGTTTATTTTCAATACCAACGAGATGTTACGTTTTAAGGTAGCTGATTTGGCAACAAATGAAATACAGCGAGGTGTGGTGCGTCTGTTATGAAGGTACATTTTAGTATCGTAGGGTCCAGTTCTGTATCCTTCCTAAAGCCGGGGACTCCTCGCGATATTCCATAAAAGTCATAAACTGTGTGGCTTTATGTTTACTGCTAGGTTGGGTGTTATTGCGCCCAATCCCAGAGCCTAATCTGATACATACACGCAGGGTGCTCCTCACTGGGTCACTTTGTGGCCTACTTTATATTGTGGAGTTAGGCTGTGTCTTAATGTGCTGCCTTAACCGACATTCTTTTGTTATACGAGGTGTGTTCAGATTATAACTAAGGGGCGGAATTTGCCCTATTTGTATATTTTATTCCTTAGTTCAGAAACGTAGGCTTTTAAGTTATAAGCACGTTTCCTACAGTTATTAGCTTAATTTCTTAGTTTTATCCTGTCTATAAATGCCTATTTCATACGTTTGTGCCTATTCTGCTTATTAGTGCCTAAAACACCGTTTTAGCCAGTTTCTTCTGCTTCTAATTTGTGACAACAGCTTTTGTATTTGCTGGTTTCGACACAAAGTTTTCGGGGAAGACACATTTCTTACTGCTGCACATTGGGTATTCAAAAAAGGGTTTATTAAGGAGACACATCTTTGCAAATTGGCAAAAACCTTACAATACTAAATTTAGATTCTTTTTTGTCTTACAATTAATATAGACTTACGTCAATAACATAAAGTTTTTTCTAGCGGCACTACAGAAAACGTCACATGACTAAATAACCCTACACCTGTTTCGTAGCTGCTATTACGTAATTTTAACCTCACATTTTTCAGATTCCACGTTTTCTACATTTTCCTAACTTCAAAATGTTACACAGGATGCAGTTTTCTATTAATATCTGTGAAATTCTAAACATACCTGTAAGGGCAACTACATATTAAGTGTACCCATTTAAATTTGTGTGTTTTTGTTATTTGTATTGAAAATGATGCTTACTTCTTACTGAAAACGCTTAGAAAAATAAAAATTGTTAAATAGGTATAGTTATTTTTTCGCTTCGTTGATATGACGAAGATAAATATTTCACATAGGTACAGGTTATTAATAGGTTAAAACGGGTGCAGAAACTTATACCCCAAGCATTAAGTTTTAAAATTACAATATGTGGGACATTTTGAAAATCGCCTGTAATTTAGACATAAACTGATAATTGCTCAGAAAATATTGTAACTAGAAAGCTGAAACTTGGTATTACTCTATTCTTGTTCGTTCACAAAAATGAATGGTATACATTTGAAACAAATCTAACAAAACCTTCAGATGTTTCAATTTTCACCCTTAAGGCCCCCAAACCCATGTTTTTGATTTTTGACACAGTTAATTACTTCACACCTTTCTACACATTATGGTTCTTACTTAGTGAAGTGCATTTATATGTATTTTAATTACGCGACAATATCTGTTATTTTAACTTACTGTGGAGCCACTTATCAAATTTGGAATAAATGCCTAGGGAACCGCAAAATATTATGTGTTTAGTGGATTTGTTGCAGCAATTGTTGCGATGATTGTCATTTTGTTATAGTACATTTTAAGAGCCATTTTACTAAAATTGTGTATTTCTAAGTGTTTACTTAGCAAATTTTTAATGCCCATTTAAGTGCCCATTTTGCCCATTTTGCCTGCCTATTTCACACAAAGTGTCTATAAATCCGCTCCCTATTTTAACACCTCCTACTTTTTTACAGGACTGGGACCAGATAAGAACTTCTGTTTTTTATAATACACGTGGACTCTCTGTGAATGTGTGACAGATGGCAGCGCTGTACAGTGCATAGAACCCTAGTGGCAGCGACAAGAGTTAGGACTGGTTTATGCTTAAAATGGCGACGTTTTCATTGCAAGAACAGCGTGTAATCATTCGTTTTCTCCATTTTCCTAGTGTGATACCTATTGAAGTTCATCGTCAGTTGAGTGTGGCATGTGGTGATGGTTCCATGGATGTGTCTAATGTGCGTTCCTGGGTGCGACAGTTCAATGAATTCAGAACATCGTGTGACAACAAACCAAGACTTCACACCAGCCGGTCTGACGACATAATCCAGCGAGTGGAGAACGTTGTTTTGGAGGATTGCCGATGGAGCCTTTTCAGATCTTCATGCAGCATTGCGTGCACAGATCCCATGGAAATGCCAATTTTGGAAGCGATGTCTGCAACTGCCTTGGTTTGTTGTCACACGATGTTCTGCCTTCACTGAACTGTCGTACCCAGGAACGCACATTAGACACATCCATGGTACCATCACCACATGTCTCACTCAACTGGCGATGAATTTCAATAGGTGTCACATCACGAAAATAGAGAAAACGAATGATTACACGCTGTTCTTGCAATGAAAACGTAGCCATTTTAAGTATCAAAAAGTCCTAACTCTCCTCGCTGTCACTAAAGTTCTATGCACTGTACAGTTCTGCCATTTGTCACGCATTCACAAATCATCCACGTGTATTTAAAAAAAAATAGAAGCTCTTATCCGGTCCCAGAATTGAAAAAAAAATTATCTGAGGTGTTATAATTTGAACGAACCTCTAATTCACTAACACATCCAGATATTTTTGTTGCTTTTACAACTTGATGATTAATTTCTCGCGACAAATTTAACTAGCTCGTAATATTAACACCAAAACAATTGAAATACATAACCTGTTCTACCATTTTGTTTCCAAGTTCTAATTTTCATATCAACAGTTCTTTAATAATGGTTAATTCTTTTGTTTTGTTTATGGAGATTTTCATATTGTGACTTCGTGAGTTCGTAGAATTAGAAGTCCAGGTTGCAGAAGTTCAAAACGTTCTTTATTTCCGTAGAAATATACTCTGATCAATCCTTCAATAATAGAATTACATTACACACAATTATAATCTACCAAGGTCTTTGATCACAACAAAGAGCTTACTTAACTTCCACTATTTACAACACCCATGTTAAAGTTTGTCTAGTCAATGAGTGTGCAGTTCGAATTCAAAGGAACCTGACCCTCCCGCCCACTATTGACCGTCATAAATCTATCTCCATACTTCAGAAATGGAACACTGTCGTTGAGGACCAATAGCAACCCTGATTTTCTCGAAGTGACAGTCGCATGTCTACTCCACGTGGAGTCTCAGTTGCCAAAGTTCCAACTTCCAGTTGATCTGTTTCATTACGTGCAGAAATTCGTTGTGTGTCACGATGTGGAGACCGTGGGAGGGAAATGTAGTGGTAAATGCAAATGAAGTAGTAGATAACTTTCAGTGAAGTATCAAAGTGATGACAATAGAGTGAATAACTGGACCTAGTTATATTACTGGGAAAGCCTCAAAAAAACAAAGTTATAACGGGAACTGTTTCTAAGCAAATTCAAGCGTTTGTTTTGAACACATATAAATATGTGCTGACAAATTATCTTGGTAAGGGGTCATGTAATGAACCTGATGATAAATTCTGGGTATTCACACAAATACAGTATGAAAAATTGTGTCGAAAGGAATACCAGAGATGGCGACTAAGTGTGAGAACAAAAGGAAACATTTCTCTAAAGTTTCGATAATTTCACATGCGATTTAATTCGTCGAGAAATTTATAGATTCTATGCAAAAAGGAGACCGCCCTCCTTAGATGAACTGGTTGCATAGTTGCAGAAATTTGTGATTTTCCTTATGGGTACTGCACTTTGCGCTGCCTCCTGAAAGAGCTGGGCTTCAAATACCGCACTTTGAATAAGATAAGGGTTATTATGGAATCCAGTCCAAACTAAGGAAGTTTCGAAACCTCGTACGATACGCATGACGTATTGAGAATGGTGGCAACCTTGCAGAAAGGTCTGGGAGAAGGAGGGTCGGGGTTGTAAAACGATTATAAGGGTTCGTCAAAGGTGTTGGCCGACGTGCACACGAGTTAACTAAACAGACCTTACAACTCCTATATACGACTGACTCTTGGCGAGTGATCGCTTCCCTAAACACCTCACTGATAATTCGTGAATGTTTTGTAACAATCAAGAAATCGAATGTTCTGTCACCAGACGAAACTCGAATTTTCTAGACGAGAAACTTTATCTGTGCCGGTAAGTCCTTTATCTCCGCGCTATATTTATTTGTTCCGGCATACTCATAATTTGTAGAGGAGTTGAAAAAAATTTTGAGTCCACAATAATATATTTTATATGGTAAGTTCCTCATTACTCTTACCTCTTGTGTATCAGTTATCATTTAATTAAAAATTACAAAAGTAGAAAATGATCGATACTAATGATAATGGATATATCAGGTAATTGATCTTATTACCGTAGAAGTTATTTGAATTTAGTAGTAATAGAAGAGCATTAAACTTCAGGTATATTACTTCCACTAGGAGTTATTTGCTATTTATGATTAGAGTTAGAAGAAGGGCTGAAGCAATGCATAAATTTAGCAGTGTAATCATCAATAGATGCAGCAATTGCACAACAGAGAATCGAAAAGCCACAATGACACCCAAAGCGCACAGCAGGATGATGCGGCGATGTTGAAGGTAAACTCTTAATTACAGAGAGGGTGGGAACTGTCATTTGCTGTAAGCCTATCAATATCAGTCCCATTGTGTCGCTTGTGATTGTATCTGGGCCCTAATTAGGCACGCCGTAGAAAAGTTCATAGAGTACTCACACCCACGTGAGCGCATATCTCTGTTTAGCTTTGTATCTTAAATGGAGTATGGACATCCAACCTGTTATAATGACAGCCGGGTCAATCCCCAATAAGGCAGTGATATATTGTGGTACATGAGTAGTGTGGTCTTCACGCTGGGAGATCGCTTAGCTCCGAGCATTGATTTCATTAGTATCTCTCTCTTCTTACCCTTCATCACAAATTGTAGAAAACGAACATTGTGTGCCTTATAAACAACTGCACCTGCACATAGAGAAACAAATGAATAAGGCGTATAGGATTTTCTTAAAATGCGAGGGTGAGTCAAATGAAAACATAAAATATTTTTTAAAAATATTATTTATTGTGCAGAAGCGGTACAAAGCTGTATTACTTTTCAGCATAATCTGCCCCACGCTCAATGCAAGTCCTCCAGCGCTTACAAAGTGCATAAATGCCTTCAGAAGAACATTCTTTTGGCATGAAAGGGTAGAGCCAGGATGAAAAATTCAATGCCATAGCCGGGATTTGAGCCACGGATCTTCTGGTCTCCGTCCAGCCGCTCTAACCCTTGAGCTACTATGGACAACGTGCCGATATGACATTAAATTCTCCAACTGACTCGTGTTTCTCCCGGTAAATCACTAGGAGTTCTCATAAACACATGAGACAACTACCTCAATGGCGACATCTTGGCAAAATGCTACTGTTACTGGGAGCAGAGAATTTAGGAGGCTAATAATACAATATAATACTTCAAATTGAACTAACACTTAAATATTTTCGAGCGATTTAAAAAGCGTCTGATCTCTGCGGGGTACTTTTATATAATTGGCCGATATACTACTTCGTCACTACATTACGTAAGGCAATTATTACTACGGCCAATCACAGAAATACATATATTTTTACACAATTTTGTTTGCTTTTCTTTTATAAATTTGTAAATTTTCAAGCCATTTCTAAATATAAATGGAAACATTTGCTACAAAACTTCATTAAGCATGAATATGCGCTGAAATCTGGATATGGAGTTGTTAAGGGGAGTACACTACTTAATTCATGTGGTAGAGGAAGCACAAAGTGACAATGACGCAATTTAGGAGTTTAACAGAGCGATCGTTGTGGAAGTAAATTTTCTGATTGACTTCTGTGAACAGCTGTGGCGGTGAAGATGAAAGGAGTGATGACAGGGCCCTAAATCACTTCCTAATTCTGTTCCAAGTGTTAACCTTGCCAGCCACTAAAGGACTAGCAAATTATACCCATTTGGAACGGGTAGTGCTATTCTTCTTACTTAGTGTGAAGAGCTGCAATAAAATTGCTACAGACTAATTAGAATAACAGGAATAAGTGAAAAGTAATCCTACCAGCAAGTTGATATAAATTACTTTAGTACATTCCAACTCTTTGAGATTTTCTATAATATTACAACAATTTCAAGGTAAGTGGAGTTAACACAGAGGAAGCCCATATTCAGGTAGTATAAACTACTTTTGACTTTCTCTGCTACGTGTGGTAAATCGCGGAAGAACTGCGCTGCATCTATTACATAAAAACATATGAGAGAGATAGAGAGAGATAGAAATAGAGAGAGATAGAGAAAGAGAGAGATAGAGAAAGAGAGAGATGGAGATGGAGAGGGAGGGGGAGGTGAGGGAGGGAGAGAGGGAGGGATATAGAGGGAGGGATATAGAGGGAGGGATATAGAGGGAGAGAGAGAGGGAGAGAATTTAAGTTCAGAGTCTTAGCTTTTAAAGAATATCCTCCCATTGCATACTACCCTATTCATGGGCAGTCTGAATATTATATTTTCTAAAAATTGGCTCTTACGATCTGGTTTAAATAATGATATTTTCATAACGATTAATATGTACTTAAATGTTGCATTTTTAGAGAAGAGCCTCTGGAGTACTATTCATTGTGAATGACTGCATAACTGATAAACCAAGAGATAGACGGTACGAAAACTGTTCTTCTCTACAATTCATGTCAAATAATATTTTAAGCTCATAATTTTTAAGCTTGTTATTGCTTAAATTTTCAAATACCTTCACTCACCACAAATATAGAATCCATATTCTCTTTCCTTTCTTTCTTCCTTCTTACTTACTTCCTTTCTTTGTCCTTCTTTCATCTATTTTTCTACTTTTTTCTTTCTTCCTTCCTTCCTTCCTTCCTTCCTACCTTCCTTCCTTCCTTACTTCCCTCCTTCCCTCCTTCCTTCCTTCCCTCATTCCCTCCTTCCTTCCTTCCTTGCTTCCTTGCTTCCTTCCTTCCTTTCTTCCTTCCTTCCTTCCTTCCTTCCTCCCTTCCTTCCTTCTTTCCGTCCTTCCTTCCTTCCTTCCTTCCCTCCTTCCCTCCTTCCGACCTTCCTTCCTTCCCTCCTTCCTTCCTTCCTACCTTCCTTCCGACCTTCCTACCTTCCTTCCTTCCTTCCGACCTTCCTACCTTCCTTCCGACCTTCCTTCCTTCCTTCCGACCCTCCTTCCTTCCTTCCTTTGTTTCTCTCTTTCTCTCTTTCTCTTTCTTTTTCTTTCCTTCTTTCCTTCTGTCCTTCCTTACTCCCTCCCTCTCACCCTCCCTCCGTCCCTCCGTCCCTCACTCCCTCCTTCGTTCCTCCCACCCTGCCTCCGTCCCTCCCTTCCTTTCTCCCTCCCTCCGCCTTCCCCCCTCCCGTCCTTCCCTCCTTCCTTGCTTCCTTCCATCCCCCCGTCCTTCCTCCCTCCCTTCCTCCCTTCCTTCTTTCTCTCTCTTTGCTTCCTTCTTTTTTCTTTATTTCTTTCATTGCTTTATTCCTTTTTTCCTCCCTTTCTTCTTTGTTTCTTCCTTTCCTTCATTCCTTTTCCCTTCCTTCCTTCTTTCTTTCTTTCATTCCATTTTGCTTCCTTCTTTCTTTCCTTCTTTCCTTTTTCCTTCTTTCTTTTTTCTTTGTTTCCTTTATTCCTTTTTGCCTCCTTTCTTTCCTTCATTCCTTTTTCCCTTCCTTCCTTCTTTCTTTCTTTCTTTCTTTCTTTCTTTCTTTCTTTCTTTCTTTCCATCTCTCTCTTTTTCTTTCTTTTGTCCCGGATATTCATGATACATGTACGGTAACTTTAAGCTCCATGGACCCTGGACTCATTAGAACATCATATCACCCAATTCATTCACTGTTCAATATGACTTAACATAGGAGGACGTAAATTACAGGAAAAATAACAGCTGTTATGTAAATATATCTGCATAAATCTGACAACACATTTAAAACTTGAGATAAATCACTATGAGCAAAACATTTGAAGAGATTTAGAGCAGTACAAGATTATAAATGTCACCTGCAATTAGGTACCTTTAACTTATAGTATTTCAGTTCCAGTACCGTAGTAATTTGTCGTTTTATACAGTAATTCACACCTGTGGATGCATCAACGTGTTACTTGTTTCTTAGATTATCTCCATTAAAACCAATCTATCACCAAGAAGTCCTTCAGTTTTGTACGTAGTGACTAATCATTTCTGTGTGAAGGGACACTAAACATATATTGCAACCAAACTTAATTCCTAATAAAAAAGTGACACAAAATATCTTACAATTATTATACAAATTCTTAAAAACGAGGGTAGTCTGAAAATTTTCCGACCACAACATAAAGATGGCAGTACTCCTAAACAAAAGCTAGTGGATGTCGTTCTGCATTTGTTGAGAGTTACTCACTGAAGTTTCAGTCATTTTGGACGCTCAGTTGTTATGTAACAGTCGTTTGAGTGAGTTGATGTGAGTGTCCTTATGAAAATGGACAAAATCGAGTATCGAGCTGTCACTAAATACGTGTTTCTGAAAGGTAATACACAAAGGTCTACGCAAATCAAGGATGAGTTGGATTCTGTGTATGCGGACTCAGCATTATCATTTACCACAGTGAAATTTTGGGCAGCTGAATTTAAACGTGGCCGTAAGAGCTTGGGAGACGATGAACGTTCGGGACGTCCAAAAACTGTAACTACCGACGACAGCATTGCCAAATGGTGCTAGACGACCGCCGAATTAAAGTGAGAGAGATAGCAGAGGCTATGAACATGTCAAAAGAACGTGTTTGTCACTTATTAAATCAACATTTAGACATGAGAAAGCTGTTCGCGCGTTGGGTGTCGCGTTTGCTCGCGTTAGACCAAAAACGTGTTCGAATGAACATTTCCAACGCTCTGTTGGTGGAGTTTAGGTGCAATAAATCCGAGTTTTGGCACCGATTAATTACTGTAGATGAATCTTGGATACACCATTATATACCTGAAACAAAAATACAGTCCAAATAGTGGACTGCAGAGTGGAAACCAGCTCCAAGAAAAGCGAATACTGTTTTTTCGGCTGCGAAAGTAATGTCGACTGGTTTTTGGGATAGTCATGGAGTTATTTTAATCGATTATCTTCAAAAAGAGAAAACCATTACAGGAGCATACTACGAATCATTACTTGACAAGCTGAAGGCAGACCTTGCGATAAAACGGCCACATTTGCAGAAAAAAAAAGTCCTGTTTCACCAAGACAGCGCACCGTCTCACACCTCAGCGGTTGCAATAGCGAAAATCCTTGGAATACGGTTTGAACTGCTTGACCATCCGCCTTACTCACGAGATCTGGCCCCAAGCGACTTCTTTTTGTCCCCTCATCTGAAAATTGCGCTCGGAGCACAGAGATTTACGTCAAATGAATAGGCAATCACTTTCGTGAACAACTATTTTGCAGAGAAAAACGCCGAGTACTATTTGGACGGGTTACAGAGGTAGGAGCATCGTTGGGAGAAGTGTGTAGAGTTACATGGAGACTATGTTGAAAAACGCCGAGTACTATTTGGACGGGTTACAGAGATAGGAGCATCGTTGGGAGAAGTGTGTAGAGTTACAAGGAGACTATGTTGAAAAACGACGAGTACTATTTGGACGGGTTACAGAGATGTGAGCATCGTTGGAAGAAGAGTGTAGAGTTACAAGGAGACTATGTTGAAAAACGCCGAGTACTATTTGGACGTGTTACAGAGATAGGAGCATCGCTGGGAGAAGTGTGTAGAGTTACACGCAGACCATGTTGAAAAACGCCGAGTACTCCTTGGACGGGTTACAGAGATGGGAGCAACGCTGGGAGAAGTGTGTAGAGTTACAAGGAGACTATGTTGAAAAACGCCGAGTACTATTTTGACGGGTTACAGAGATGTGAGCATCGTTGAGAGAAGTGTGTAGAGTTACAAGGATACTATGTTGAAAAACGCCGAGTACTATTTGGACGGGTTACAGAGATGGGAGCATCGCTAGGAGAAGTGTGTAGAGTTACAAGGAAACTATGTTGAAAAACGCCGAGTACTATTTGGACGGGTTACAGAGATGGGAGCATCGCTAGGAGAAGTGTGTAGAGTTACAAGGAGACTATGTTGAAAAACGCCGAGTACTATTTGGACGGGTTACAGAGATGGGAGCATCGTTGGGAGAAGTGTGTAGAGTTACAAGGAGACTGTGTTGAAAAAAATTCTGAAAAAATGTCTTGTATCTTCATTAGGTCGGAAACGTTTTAGACCATCCTGTAGTATACTATATAAAGTTTATATATAATTAATTTTAATTTTCTGAAGTGCCATAAAGGTTATACTTATACAACGAAGGAGGATATTTAGCCAACTAATATCTAAATAGATCTTAAGGCTAACAGAATGAGCTGAAGGAATCACAGGAGGCTATAGGTCACTTGTAGATGGAAAACAGGGACGCGCCTATCCCTAACATTTCCAGATGAAAGGCCACTGCCGGAACTGCCAGAGAAGGCATGAACGCATCCTCGATCAAGTTATCCTCTAGTGTCTACGGGAGAAGTAGTCTTTCCTTCCAGCAAGTATCCGCTCCATCTGTCGGTCACACACCACGAAACTTTGAAGTGCGCATGGTAAAAAACGGAAGGGAGAGGAATTGTGCTGGACTAAAAACCAACCAAACATTCGCCTGCTGATCAGGGAAGACTACGAAATACATAGTTAGATTGGGTTGTTTGGAATCAAACCCGGTTCATCGCGAATGCGAGTCTTACACGTTTATATGGCACCTCCTTGCTCGTGAAGCAGTGCCATCCAAATGTACATATTGAGTAATCTAATGTCTAAGGGAATGGTTTTTAAAGAAACTTTCCTATAAAATTATTTAAAATATAAACTTCAAACAAGAATCTGATGTAGAAATAAATGCCAAACACTTCTCCTGAAAGTGAATTAACAATGCCTAAGTGATGCTGGACCCTTCGTACATATTACAAATAGTCTTTATTTCTCTCAGATCATTTTAATGAAGCAGATATATACCACACGTAACCGAAGCTACAGATTTCTATTCTGCTTCAGTTTAACGCTTCTGTAGACAGTTATAATGCGACTGTGTCCATCTGCCACTGCGAAAATACCAAACCCTGCAGTTCCATCTTTTGTCTTTCTCCATCATGCGCCCCTAAATCTAATTTCTGTACAAAAAAATTTCCGCCTCAGCGTCCATGTGCAGGACGACAGGAATTTTGACATTAGGAGAGGAGAAAGGGGGGCCACCCATCCATCACCTGGCCGTGCTGTGCAGAGCTGGCCTCTGAATACATCTTGTTTGCATAACAAAATAATAATTGAAGTCTGCAGTGCTGCCCTCTGGATGGATCCAGATAATGAATTGGTGAGGCGCGGGACAGACGTGAGGGGGTTGTTTGTATTTGAAGGGGGGAGGGAGTGTCACGGAGAAGGGCAGTCTTGATGTGCTGGACACGAAGCAATATTCTCTGAGCCATCACTTGGAGTGTTCCATTTGTCGGCTACACATATCGCATCAAATACTCTGCTCAGAGATTCTCGTCGGATTTTCTTAAATTTAATGACCTTCCCAAGATACTAAATGCCATAAACTAGGTCTTTGTAAATAATTACGTCAAAATGAAGATAGTAACACTGAAGCAACAAATACTACACATTTATAATAATTTGTAGCAGAAACTTCAGTTATATTTAAAGAAATTATGTAAATTTTCTTATTAATTAAGGTCGCGATATAGTGAATGTTTATTCACTTCAGTCAGTCTCGTTGACAACGTTACGAGGTCACTATATTTCTGCCAGTACTACCAACATCTGTAAACAAAACAAACCTAAAGACAGAATCAGTCACTGAGGTTATTTTATCATACGGAATTTTAGCCTTTGGCTAAAACTCAGTGTATAGCTTGGGTAAACCGTTGGAGCCTGTTTCTCGTATATTCTGAAGTTTCTTTTGGCACCAAATACAAATAAAATAGAAAGTAAAGTAAAACAAAAGAAAATCTGCATATCTAATACCCCGGTTTCTGGAATCTATATCAGGCCTTATTATGCAAACTTCATTTTTAACTTTATTAACTTCTGAATTAGATTTAACAAAACAATTTACAAATTTTGCATATATAATCTTCTTGCTACCTTAACGAACTAACTAAACTTAAAGATTACTGGATTCCAGTAACCTTACAAATATAATCTATCTAAACCAGTCTTTCATCTACTTCAACAATATAAATCAAATCTACATTTCTACTAGAGCTTTATACCCTAACTGCTATGGTCATATCGGTGGCCGTTCTCCTTTGGAACATACTTCCATACTTCCATTCATACTTCCATACTCTGGGGAAGATGGAGAATTATCTTGGTCAGAGAAAAATCCCCAGCCCCACCACCGGGAATCGAACCTGGGACCCCTAGCACTGCAGGCAGATGCCCTACCGACTGGGCTACGGAGCCAGCCGGCTTTAATTCTTATAAGAAACTACGAAAGACTGTTTCCAACTGTTTTAAAATCTCCTCTTCTGCAACTGGCATCCCAAGCTTCCTCCTACTGGTCTCCATCTCCTAAAGGAACTGGCATCAGTAGATGGAGCTGGTTCGTCAGTTCCAGACACCATTTTATTCGAACGTGAGTAAACGCGGAGCCCAACGCGCACCAGGTTTCTCATTTCCAAATGTTGATTTAATATGTGACAAACACGTTCTTTTAACATGCTCATAGACTGTGCTATCTCTCTCACTTTAATTCGGCGGTCATCCGGCACTATTTCGTGAAATTTGGTGATGTTTTCGTCGGTAGTTGCAGTTTTGAATGCCCCAAGCGTTCATCGCCACCCAAGGTCTTACGGCCACGTTTAAATTCAGCTGTCCAAAATTTCACTATGATAAATACTTGTGCAGAGTCCCCATACACAGAATCCAACTCATCTGATTTACGCAGGCGGATTGCCTTTCAAAAGCAAATATTTAATGACAACCCAATAAAAACACTCACATCAACTCACTCAAGCGACTGTTACATAACAACTGAGTGTCAAAAATGGCTGAAGCTTTGGTAACTGTCAACTGATTAATTAAAGAAATGCACTTGCTTTTATGTAGGAGTGCTGCCATCTTCATGTTGAGGTAGGAAACATTTCAGATCACTTTCGTAACAATATGTGAGTAAATGTGAATAGAGACATTTCAGGTTCCGAATTATTGAAACCCAGTTTTAAAACAAGCTAGAGTAAACGATTTGTTGAAGTTAAAACCTAGATTAATGGGGAAATTAAAGTTGTCTATACGCACGAAATGACAATTTTTAAGAAAAGGTGGACGTCATACATCTTCTTACATGATGACTGTTAGCTTTTAGGATAGCATCATGATAATTTCCTTTCGCAGGTGCCCAGCAATAGCTCATGGGCATAGTAATTCTGATTGGCCGGTTGATTTCTAGTGGACTTTGCCCTCTATTAGTATCCCGGGCATAGGAACGGTTGCCTCATCGCCGTCTTCTGTCTTACCTTAATCATAACCATGTTCTTCCGCCTTATCAATTTGGATTTCGTCACAAACATTCCACTACCCATTAGCTTTTACGATTATCTCAGTCAATTGTTCATGGCTTCGAGACCCATCAGTATACTACGGCTGTCTTCCTTGATGTGGCACAGGCATTCGACAGGGTTTGGTATGATGGCTTGCTCCTTAAGCTCTACCGCATCGGTCTTCCTAATTACATATCACATCTAATCCACAGTTTCCTCTACGACCGCAGCTTGTCAGTACGCATTGGTGGAAAGCTTTCATCGCCATGTAATATTACCGCAGGTGTCCCACAGGGTTCTATCTTGGCCCCGACTCTATTTAATATATACATTTCTGATATTCCTGACTTAGCTCCGACTTCTTTAGCTCTTTACGCTGATGACACAGAGCTATATTACCCTCATGTTAATCTCCAGCACGCACAACAAGTAGTACAGCTCTCTTTAGATCGTCTAACTCATTGGTTTAGCACTTGGCGGATCTCTTTGAACCCTCAGAAAACCAAAGCTAAAATCTTCACTCTTCGCCGATATGCTCCGCTTATTCCGTTGTGTCTCTACAGGAACAATGTCCCTTGGCTCCCCACTACAACTCCCGTTAAATACCTTGGAGTGCTTTTGGACTCTCGACTGACCTGGCGTGTTCATATCGATCGTCTTATATCACTGGCCTCCGGGCGACTGTCAAAACTCTCACCTCTGTTGCATCGCCGTTCCAGTCTCGGCCTACACTCTTCATTGTTACTCTACAAATCACTCGTTCGTCCGCTTATTACATAATCCTACCAAGTTTGGGGGACAGCACACACCTGTCATCTGTGTCGTCTTTAGGTCTTACAGAATGGCTTCATACGCATCGGTACCAACGCTACATGGTTCATCCGTAATCAGCAGCTCCATCACGAACTAGTACTCTTACCTCTTCACGATCGCAGGATCGCTCGTCGTTTCTTTTCCACGCTGCAAGAAGTTCCAGGAGCTGTGCATTATAACATCGGCGTCCGCACGCGCTAGCCCTCACGCTTGAAGAGGAGACTACCACAGGACCTGCTTCTAAGTGATACCTCTGACTCGAGTGATTCTAGTGCTTGATGTCTGTCTTACATCTTCAATATTGACATAATTTCTCAGAGAGTGTTACATGAGTTCTAACTTAATGTAGTTAGGGGGGGCCTGTTAGCCTACCCCTGAGTGTTATTGTTCTTATTGTACTGTTACCTTCTTTTTACTCTGATCTGTACAGCATTGTACTGCTGATCGATCAATAAAAAAGTATATAAAAAAAAAAGGAACGGTTGCATTGTCTCTCATTACAGAAATGAAATGTGTAGTGTTTAACTCCCGCTTTTGCTACATACGGCACCGCAGGCGATGGCACTGGCGATACATGAGATGAAGATGGAGTACCGGTGGAATGAGATGACGGGGGAAACCGGAGATGCCGGAGAAAACCCGCCGCAGCGACGTGTTGTCCCCCACAAACCTCACTTTGCGGTCACCTGGGATCGAACCCGGGCCGCCTTGGTGAAAGCCAAGCGGTCTAACCACTGAGTCACGGCGCGGCCCCGATTTACATATATTTAACTGTTAAATTGTAATGCAATATATTCCCTACGATCAGTGCGGAACTGATTACAAAAATACTCAAACGATCACGCTATTGTGCTGTTATTTTGGATGTGTACAACTGCAGCGGAAGCTATTTTTGGAGTGCTTTATCTTAGAATCCATTACACTACAGTGGTAGTGTTTTCCCTCTGCTTCTAGAATACGACCGGCATCTCAGCCAATGAAGGGGTGCAGTCGCTTGACATGACAATTCGGTCATTGGGTGAAGTAGAGTTCGCCGTTATTCTGTTTGCATCCAGTTGTCATCGATCCATAACAATGTTTAGCCAGTCAGAGATATTAGAGTATTTCCCCCACGTGTAGTTAACCACGTGATAGGAGCTGGTTTTGTTTTCTTGAATATCTTAGTTGCGTTGTCGGACTACTTATAAAGTGGACATTATATTAGAACCTCCTTGTCAACTTTCCACTAAATGACACAAATAGTGTGACTCGCAAGTGGGCAGGCGTTGCCGCGATCGTCTCATGTTTTCCCATAAGAGGGGAAAGGAATGCTCGTGCGTTGCCAAACACTACACAGCGGTCTGCTCAGCACGGGGTTGGTATCGCCGTATATTCATTAGAGAACTGTAGGTGGTGGTCGGCGTGGCAGATTCTTTAACGAGCTAATCAATTGATCACGAGACCCCGGCCCGTTCATTCATCATACAAAGCCACGATCCATCATCCCTCCCCTCCCAAACTCCTCGCTGTGTGGGTTTCAACGGATGAAATGGAAAGGGGGGGGGAGGACTTTGGTGATCTTTACTCTCTGCCCCCACGTCTTATCCTAATATTGTTTGACGGACCAGTGTTGCGGCAGATTCAATAAACACCACTTATCCGGTTTCGGTTCGAGTCTTTAAAGGTCCGTACCAACGATTACATCCGAGTGGCTGCTGCTCAATGTAAAATATGCTACAGAATGATTCTTCCTCTTCTTTGTATAGCCACGTGAGTTTCTGTTAATATACCCTCCCTCGCCCAAATGAAGAACCAATCAAGGGCAACGGTAGTGAGAAATGTACCCATTCGCTTGAATATTTATGCAAATTTTTCACATCTTTCAGATAATCTTGAACATTAAATTAAAAAAGGAAATTGATAATAAATCAGAGACTGAAAGATTAATAATATTATAAAAATAGTAAGACAGATGGATAAATATGATGGATGTTCAATAAAGAATGATCATAATTTTTTCACGGTCATAATTTTTCGCACTAAAATTCAAACTTATTACATTCTTTTTTTAATTAATTAGAGCCAACTGAAAAATTCAATGCCATGGGCGGGATTTGAACCACGGATCTACTGGTTTCCGTCCAGTTGCCCTATCCTTGAGCTACCATGGTCAACGTGCCTTCCTGCCATTAAATTCTCCAATTGACTCATCATATTTCCCAGTAGACCACTTAGGGTTCTCATATTTGAGACAACCACTTGTGGCGACTTACTATTGTAAGTACTTAATTACCAGGATTTTTGTCGTAGATTGTTTTAATGTAAATTTATATTGAGGAATTAATCCTTAAAGAATTAATACTTTTAAATACATTACTCCGGTATATGTGTGATTTTTTTAATTAATTAGAGCCAACTGAAAAATTCAATGCCATGGCCGGGATTTGAACCACGGATCTACTGGTTTCCGTCCAGTTCCTCTACTCTTGAGCTACTATGGTCAACGAGCCTTCCTGACATTAAATTCTCCAATTGACTCATTATATTTCCCAGTAGACCACTTAGGGTTCTCATATTTGAGACAACCACTTGTGGCGACTTATTATTGTAAGTACTTAATTACCAGGATTTTTGTCGTATATTATTTTTAATGTAAATTTATATTGAGGAATTAATCTCTAAAGAATTAATCCTTTTAAACACATTACTCCGGTATATGTGTGATTTTTTTAATTAATTAAAGCCAACTGAAAAATTCAATGCCATGGCCGGGATTTGAACCACGGATCTACTGGTTTCCGTCCAGTTGCTCTACTCTTGAGCTACTATGGTCAACCAGCCTTCCTGACATTAAATTCTCCAATTGACTCATCATATTTCATAACAATATGCGGCTTTGAAATTCTGTTTTCGTCTCAACAAATCTTCAGTTGATACCTATACAATGTTACAGGAGGCCTATGGAGAGTCTGTTCTTCCCTACAGCACAGCTCGAAGGTAGTTTAAAATGTTTAAGCAGGCGAGACAATCAATTTCAAAGGATGGTGGAACTGGTGCTCCAGTTACTGCTCATACGGAAGTAAAGATCAACACTGCTGCTGCCATTGTGACAGAGAATCGACGAATTACCTTAACATCACTTTCTGAAATACTGAACATTTCATTGGGTGCCACCCACACGTTGGTGAGAGAAACATTACACATGAGATGTGTAATCATGTTGGTTCCAAGGTTCCAAGGAATACCTGGACGAGACTTAGGTGAATGAAGAACACACGACAAGTATGGCGTGACACAACTTTTAAGACTGAAAGACAAGCATTTTTGCAAGGTATGTGTGCTGGTTTTAAAAAATCCCAGTGGAAAATGCCGTAGGCCTTTCACTATAAACTTGTTTCAGTTTCAACTTGCTCAATTTCATTATAAACTTGTATTTTTTGCATGCCTTCATATTCTTATTTGTATGATTTTATCTATTTTCCTGGTAATTATTATGGCGTTTACTGCAGGTTTAAATGTGACGGGAAGGCACCGCCTATGGCCTATGGGGCGAAAGCATTAGCCAATAAGGATAAGGGGGAAGATAGTTGCACGCGGAGTGACACATTTCAGCGGGGTAAGGTTATATGAAACAGAGATTGGAGAATTATGTAAACAACAAACAGAAAGATATTGACAGTTTGTTGACTATAAACATCGGTAAAGTGTGCGCACTTGGTGAGAAGTTAAAAACCGAACTGGCTGCATACTGTACGGCTATGGATGATCGCCACTTTGGACTTAGAAAAACATTAGACGAACGGCATTCCAGCTAGCTTTGATCAACAATGTAAAGCATCCATTTGATTCGAGTAGCGGTATGACTGGAAAAGAAATGTCTCAGTGGTTTTATGAAAAGGCACTCTCAACTGGCTTATCACACCCCACAAAAGTATCCAAAATTAGGCACCAGCTTTTAACCTAGTCCAAATGCTCTGTAATAGTTTTCATTATGTCTTATGTGAACTTACTTTTTAAGACTTTTTTGCCCAATATACTGTAAGCTAATATGAATAAAGAAAATTGTCAGAGAATTTCATGTCTATTGATGCACAACAACATGTACGAGAGCTGTCCAATAAAGAATGATCATAATTTTTGCAGTCATAATTTTTTGCACTAAAATTAAACTTTATTATATTCTGTTAGCTTAATGTGAAACAAATACGCTGTAGTAGTTTCATTTTTGATACTGCTGGTTGCCGCCTATGAGGACATGACAAGTTCTGGCAGGTTCACTATCGCCTACCGCTGTAATGGAGTTAACACACGAGAAACAATATGCGGCTTTGAAATTCTGCTTTCATCTCAAAAAATCTTCAGTTGAGGCCTATACAATGTTACAGGAGGCCTATGGAGAGTTTGTTCTTCCCTACAGCACAGCTCGAAGGTGGTTTAAAATGTTTAAAGAGGGGAGACATTCAAATTCAAAGGGTGACCCGATGCTGCAGTTATTGCTCTTACGGAAGAAAGTATCGCACTGCTGCTGCCATTGTGGGAGAGGGTCGACGAATTACCTAAGATCACTTTCTGAAATACTGAACATTTCATTGGGTGCCACCCACACGTTGGTGAGAGAAGCATTACACATGAGACGTGTTTGTGTGCAATGGGTTCCAAGACTGTTGATTCCCGAACAAAAGGACATTCGCATACAGGTTTGTATGCAGCTAAAGTTGATGTTAGAGGAAGATCCGGAGTTTCTTTCAAACTTAATCACTGCTAATGAAACTTGGCTACACCACTTTGATCCTGAAAGCAAACAGCAAAGCTCAGTGTGGACATTTCCTTCATCACTAACTCCCAAAGAAGCAAAAGTGGTTGCTTCTGCTGGGAAAGTTATAGTCATCTCATTCTTTGATATTCATGGAATGTTCTATGAGCATGTTTTACCTAAACACACATCAGTAACTGGACAACATTACCGTGATGTCCTGAAAACATTTCAAGTCCATATCAGGCAGAAAAGACCACATTTCCGTGAAGCAGGCTGGATGCTGCACCACGATAATGCACGGCCGCATTTTGCCAATGTTGTTGCTGAATATCTTGCAAAAATCAACGTGAGTGCATCCCTCACCCTCCCTATAGTCCGGATTTAGCCGCCTGTGACTTTCCTCTATCCCTGACTTGAAGAAACGCCTTCGTGGGAGGCATTATCCATCATCAGAAGCATGTCTTTGAAGACTGGCAGAAATGCTGGCACAAATGCATCGCATTCAGGGGAGACTATTTTGAGAAGTTACGTCAAAACTATGAGGATGAGTGAAGGTACGTTGTCAAAAAAAGTGATCTTTCTTTATTGAATAACCCTCGGAGAATGCCCAAACATAAAAATGGTATCCGATATATGACACCCTTACACTATACCTTTTTTGTTTCTGTTGTCTTTGGTTCCCATATTTTCAGTGTGTGTGCTAAAATAAACGCTTCTATAATTTTTGGAAGTTATTGTTATATTTTGACTAAACTAATATATTCTTCCGCCTTATTTCCAACGATATACATTCTGTCATTCCCGGATGTTCGAACGTGCCCAAAGCTGATAGATAGCTCGTGTTTTGTTTTCATGTAGCCGGACATTATCTGATGCTAAACGCTTGGTCTACATATTTGTTCTATCACGATAAAAATAAAACGCCAAATGCATGACGGGCCTATATGCGATCAATTAAGAAAGGAAAGAGACGGCTCTGTAGGGGGTTCACGGGATGAAGTCGCTCCGGGGGACAAGAGATTCTCTTGCGTTCTTAACACATCAGGTGGCGTGTGCCTTACAGCTGCGATTCCAACATTGCACCAATCGACACAGTATATAACTCAAGTGTATTAGCATCCTAACGTGTGAATTTTAAATAGTGCAGGTTAAATATATCTATTTATGAAAAAGTGACACAAAATTACAAAATATAGGGTTTGGTGAACCATTACAGGCATTTTCTTTAAGATTGTAATAATGAGTCATATAATGGTCTAAATATAAACTTGATAACGTTTTTTGAGTATCACACTCTGACGCTGAGAATATCTTCTTTCTCCAGTGCATGGTTTTAGGAAGATGGGGGGGGGGGGAGGATGGGGTTAATTAAGTAACAAGAAGGCATGGAGGTTAAGAGCTACCTGGCAGAGCAGAAGACCGGGGTGTCATGTAAGCCAAGGTAGCAACAAGCTAAAGATAAATGTAGCCTAAAGTTGTAAGTTATAAAATTTTGTAATAGGCACAATGACATCTCTAGTACATGTGCTCCCAAATGCTTCATTGAGGAACTATAGATCTTTATCTCCGGGTTAAAAAAATATATATATTTTTATTTAACACAGTATAATTACCAAGATCATATCAGCATTGCCGGTGCACCGGAATTTGCATGTTGCTTACATGAAACTGTTGCTTTTAAGCACACTTAAAAACTATCGATCTGATCCTGGTTTGAACACTTGACCGTAGGATAAATAGGCCAGCGCCTAACAAACTTAGCCAATCAGGTCCGGATGCACGGACAAGGATTAAGTTCATTTTGAGGAATTATATGAGTAAAATTCAACTGTAAAGTCTGAATATTCATAACTTCAATATATCAACTTCAATATTTCACAGTCCATTTGATTTTCCTGAAGGAGAATCTGAATTGGTTTTCGGTTTTAATGTTGAGTATGGAAGAGGAATTTTTCCTTTAATTTTTGATGTGGGTTAACAACACCAGTAATTGACGACCAATTTAATAGAGACTAATTAATCTCTGTGTGAAGTTGCTGACTGCTGACGTTGTACTATTCCCCAATTTTATCTCTGGAAATGGTAACTATTGAATTATATTTTCTAAGTTCTAAGGTAGCCATCTATATTTTGCTTTAAAATAAGGTTTTTAATAATAATAATAATAATAATAATAATAATAATAATAATAATAATAATAATAATAATAATAATAATAATAATAATAATAATAATAATAATAATAATAATAATAATAATAATAATAATAATAATAATAATAATAATAATAATAATAATAATAATAATAATAATAATAATAATAATAATAATAATAATAATAATAATAATAATAATAATAATAATAATAATAATAATAATAATAATAATAATAATAATAATAATAATAATAATAATAATAATAATAATAATAATAATAATAATAATAATAATAATAATAATAATAATAATAATAATAATAATATTAATAATAATATTAATAATAATAATAATAATAATAATAATAATAATAATAATAATAATAATAATAATAATAATAATAATAATAATAATAATAATAATAATAATAATAATAATAATAATAATAATAATAATAATAATAATAATAATAATAATAATAATAATAATAATAATAATAATAATAATAATAATAATAATAATAATAATAATAATAATAATAATAATAATAATAATAATAATAATAATAATAATAATAATAATAATAATAATAATAATAATAATAATAATAATAATAATAATAATAATAATAATAATGATGACGATGATCATGATGATAATAATATAGTAATAATGTTATAATAACATTATAATTCTAATAATATAATTATAATTGAAAGGTTAAAGCGGCTGGACGGAAACCAGAAGATCCGTGGTTCAAATCCCGGCTATGACATTGAATTTTTCAGTTTGGCTCTATCCATTCATAGTGCGTCCTACACATGGCTAGTGGGAAAGAACAATTAATTTTCTATAATTGTAATTATAATAATGATTATAATGATTATTATAATAATATCATAATTCATAATTTATAACAATAATAATAAGAATATAAAAAGAAGTGTATATTTTTCGTTAGTTGCAGAAATATTGTGACTTCAGGATTTGTAGAATCGAAAGTCTGGTAACCAGAACTTAAAAACACACTATTGCAGTAAACAGAAACTTTGTGCAACCCTTGCAGCAGCAAAAGGACGTGACATTGTGAATCAGTAGTCTTCAAGGTCAACTCGACGCTCCACTGCACACAAACAAATGAAAGAAATCATCAAATATCCACCGTCGCAATAACCATCACACAACTTACACAACTAAGTCCTTTTCACACTTTGCCGCAGTGGAGGAAGATGCCGACACCACCGCAATCCCCAGACATGAATCCAATAGAGAATTTGTGGAGTATACTGGTCAAAAATATTAGGAGTCATCAGATATCTAATATAAAGGATCTGAAGAATGCTCTACTAGAGGAATGACGTAAAATTACAGTGGAAACAACACAATCTTTGGCGAAATATATGACAAGGAGAATACAAGAGATTATAAAAAGGAATGGAGGACCTACTAAGTACTGTTACATTGTACACCATTTTCAGTATGCAGACGAATACTTATTTTGTATCCTATATTGTATATCTTTACTTTTGAATGTTTAAATATGCTTGTGTGAATAGATACTAAATGTTTCTTTATTGTATTCTCTGTTTCACTAATCAATAAATAACACAGTGTCCCTGCTGTACTTATGCTAATGATTTGCCACTATCCATACATCCTTAAACCTAAACTCACGTATTATACGAATACTTTATGGAAAAGATGTAATGCAACATTAGATGCAACACTCTGTATACATAAAATACGACTACATGCCCATTGGCTCCATTAGATATGTGACGTTGTACTAGGTTAGAAAGGGAAGAATAAAAGTACAAGTTTTTGTTATATGATGTATGTTAAATTAATAAAAAGACGATAATGGTAATGGTGATGGTTGCCCCTGATAGTAAAGAATGATTTTTCACGCGGAGCGGTATCTCTCCGTCTTTGTCGCTCTGGTCGACCTCTCCTGCCATGACTAGCATTCCATCTTGCCGATGTGTCATCCTCATTAGCATTATCGATCGTTTTTTCAATCAATCAGTTATAGGATTTATGAGGAAGACACGTCTTCCCATGTCTGAATACTTAGCCACATTTTATATACATTGCAGCAAACGGTACAAGCTTAGAGCAAGAGCGATTTACATATCATGTGCACTTGCCAGAGATAACCTTTAACATAGTGTAAACTTACTGATTAACTTAGACTTTGAAATTTCACTCCATTTCATCCAATTAATTATTTTAAATGTAATGTCTACAAAATCTCGCAGGACCACCCTTACCTTTGTCAATGATAATCACTCGAAAATTACTAACATCACGTTTTTATATCCTTTGCGGCAAACCCGCATACTATTGTTAAATTAATTGGATTCTGATTGGAGCTATGAGTTCTGTTATCCTCAGATGAATGGTTGTAGGAAATGGATTTTGGTGGTTGTTGGCTACTCAGTCGTATTAATAACACTTTGTCTGTTATAGAATTATTTGGTTTAAGTTTTGAATCCATGTTTGCTTATCGGCTTGGATGGTGACCACATTTCAGACCTCGAAATCTTCCCTTCTCTTCTTAAAGCGATGCAGCACCGAAAACTCCAAATCCAGCAATTTTCAACCAATCTTGCTGAAATTTTTACCACTTGGTTCTGATGCATAGCGGACACAGAATTCAAAATTTGGTTTTTATATCTTCAATAGTTTTTGAGTAATTAATTTGTGAAATTCAAAATTTGGGTAAAATTCAAAACGCTCCACGCGATGAAAATTTTCAAATTTTTTTATTTTTCTATTTCTAAGAAGATTCAGATGTTTATGAAGAAAAGATCTATCATATGAATTTCTTATACCGCTTTTAGTTCCAGAGGAAAAAAAATAGGTATGGAGCAAGCAAAAAAGCCGAAAAGTGATTAAACATCTCACCTTTATATCAATAACTTTAAAAATATATAATGAGTATTAAAAATTCATATGACAGAAACCTTCGTTTCATTTCTAGGAACATGTGTTGAAAATTTTAGAAGGACTGAATTAAAACTGCATCGTGTGGAACATTTTGAATGACAAAAAATGTTGGAAAAACTATAACTGATAAATCAAATTTTAAAATCCAAAACATTTTCCTTCTCAGCTGCATGCCTTGAAGCAGACTAAAACCCTCCAGATAGATAACTTGGACCATCCTGCCTCTTCCTTCTCTCTTCTGCTGCAGTGTTCTTTAATTTCAGTTTCCTTCTGGATGTTTTAGAAGTTACCTTCGCAGAAATTGCTGAATGAAGTAAGCTTAACTGGCCCTTCCCTTGGCTAATTTTTAGAGATGCTGGTGAAATCTGTGTCCATTATGTCTGACTGCAGCTTGAGTGAGGCAGAACAACAAAAATTGAATTCACTGATGTTTGATTGTCACAGCAACCTGAAGTCTCTTCTTTGACACAAATATTTCTTTTGGGTAATTATGCCATATCATGTTATTTAAACTTCCATTTGCATTTTGTGTCTTACCCAATGTACATCTCCTTAGGATTTCATCTGATGCCAGCCTTTGGTACACAGGCATTAGTTTTTTATCACATCAGGCCTCAAGTATGTTTCCATTGTTGTGTTATGTTTAGGTGCTTCATCCCATGTATTGTTTGGGCTATTCATGATCCTAACTATGTACACAGTCAACAGAAGGTCAGTTGTTTCAAAGAATATTTTACCTATAACCTATATAACAGTTATATGCACGTTTTGATGTATAAAATACCGATACAAATGTTAAATGACACACTAAAACTCATAAATTATATATAAACAGTATGTAGTTTAACGAGAAACACAGGAAAATCCCGACCGTTAGAAACTCACACAAAAGCAAAAATATAAACATTATTATTTGCTTTCAATGTTTGTAGCCAGTGTTTTGTTTCCATGGTGCCACATATTGTAAGAAATAACCATCATACCAACACATAAAATTCCACCAGAAACTTTTCCCGCTAATTTCAAATGTATTAATTTAGTAAATTCAATCGAACTCGAAAGACAGAATTCTGTGAATGCAAGGGCCGGCATGCACGTTCACACTGGCATTTGAATTGTCATGTGAAGGTATTTAAATGCTTGAAACTCATAAATTTAGTTATTAGCTTAAAAACAAAAAGATTATTTTCTCCCATATTTTTAGCCAATTTCGCTGCTGCATTCCCTTAGTGCACATGAACACGTTCTTTCTGTCGTAGTATCAACTTGTAAGTAAAGTTTTTCTTACTTCACCATTCAGTTCGAAACTTATTCTGACCCGCTCTCTAACTTTATCACATGACCAAACTAGCTCACCCTTCTCAAATGTTACATTATTATTGGTTTCTCATTTTATTTCGAATTTTCGCATTGGTTTGCAAAACTCGTATGACTCATTGACG
The DNA here is from genome assembly GCA_030765055.1 of Mantis religiosa. NCBI lineage: Eukaryota > Metazoa > Arthropoda > Insecta > Mantodea > Mantidae > Mantis > Mantis religiosa. The sequence goes on along the minus strand of CM060949.1, from coordinate 28,262,984 downwards.
TTCCGCC